>OY804605.1:2903206-3466998 GCA_963680895.1 Fragum sueziense | reverse complement strand
ATCAGAATTTGAGAAATTGTTAAATAATTCTTTAAAAATCAAATGTTTATCCAATTTGTACCAATATTGGCTGGAATGTTTCTTGAGTGACTGTCTTCACTGTGTGTCGAGAAATTTTTGATTCGTCAAAAAATGAGGGCATGGCAGGGCGGGGCTTATCAGACTTAGAGAAATTGTTACATAATTCTTCAAAAAACTTCTTTTCCTTAACCAATGAGTCAATTTTTACCAAACTTGGCAGAAATGTTCCTTTGGTGACCCTTTGCAAAACTTGTTTTCAAATTTTTGATTCGTCAAAAAATGTGGGCAGGCAGGGCGGGGCTTATCAGACTTAGAGAAATCATGAAAAAAATCTTTAAAAATCAACCATTGGTCAAATTTGAAGTAAACTTGGCAGATCTGTTTCTTGAGTGACTGTTTTCAATGTGTGTTCATGATTTTTTTTATTTGTCAAAAAATGTAGGCATGGCAGGGCGGGGCTTATCAGACTTGGAGAAATCATTAAACAATTCTTTGAAAATTTTCTTCTCCTTAACCGTTGGACCAAATTATACCAAATTATTCAGGAATGTTCCTTAAGTACCCCTTTTTATTTTTATTACAAATTTCTGATTCGTAAAAAATGTGGACATGGCAGGGTGGAACTTATTCGACTAGGAGAAATGATAAGAAAAATCAACTGTTGGGCCAATTTGTACCAGGGATGTTGCTTGAGTGACTCTTTGTAACAATAATATTGTTTGTGAATTTTTGATTTGTTAAAAAAATGAGTGTGGCAGGGTAGGGCTTATCAGACTTAAAAATGTCGTACAGAAATTCTTCAAAAATCAATTATGGGGCCAATTTAAACCAAGTATAGCAAAATGCTCATTGAGTTACTCTTTTCAAACACTTTGTTGTAAATTTTTCACAGGTTAATAAATGTTGATGAGGCAAGGAGGGGCTTAAAATATTAAGCATATTAATGCTTGTAATGTATCATTCTGATGTTTCAAAATTTAATTGTAAAAGTTAAATCTTGGTTATAAAAATCAAACTGGAACAGCAAATGATATTCAATATTTAAGATGTCACTACATGCAATATGATTGAATACTAATGTGACTTCATTGCATTCATTGGAAATTATGAAACTTTATTAACAATAATTTGATACGACTTATATATTTGTTCACAACAAAATTTATATCATACACAATCAAATACAGGAAGAACTCAGGTGAGCGATATCAGTGCCTTTCAGGCACTCTTGTTTTATTATCATACATGATCAATCCGAAATATTTACAGAATGCAGAATCTTTCAACTTTAGTCCACACAAATGGTTACGGGGAAATCTTGATTGCTCTGCAATGTGGTAAGCCTTGTTTTACAACAACATTGAATACATTTTAACACAAGATTATGTACCATTTGATCATTAGTTTAAAGTTTACGAACTGAGAATGAAATGCAGAGCCAGAGGCGAAATTTGAAAAGTGCCTGTAATTCCTAAAGTGTGTCACATTTCAATTCAAAATACAAACATAAGCATTTTGTATGGTTTAGAATTAATGCATACTTAAGGAAATACAAATGTAGTTGACAAAAATGTTCAAAATTACCTCCATTGCATATGAATATAGAGTAAAATAATATTTGTAAATTATTTTCTTCTTGAAGCATAATCTTGAAATCCGGCATGGTAAATCACCTAATGTGAAGTGTATAAATTTACAAGTGTGTGTAATTTGGTGCATTTCGTATGGCTAGAAAGTGGTGTTTTCATTCTCACTTCGTAAAACTTAAGTATAATATCGTAAATTGTTTTATTTCTACATGTATACATACGTATCTAAGTCGGTGTTAAAAGCTCTTTAGAGCTTATGTTATCTGGTTTTTATGTACCGACTTTGTAAATGAAATCAAATTTTACTTGACTTGACTTGTAAATTGAGTTTATTGGGGTTTTACGCCGTTTTCAACTACCAGGGTCATATCGCGGCGGCTGGAGCACCTACCCATGGATTCCTGTTGTTTCTCAAACCAGTACTACCACAACACCCTTACCGAGCCTCCAGCTGCTCGCCCACTTAGGTTAACGATTTCAAACCCATTGGTGGGTGACAATTTTGTCAGAAAGGGTATTAGCCGCGGCCGGGTATCGAACCCGGGACCTCTCGTATGAGGGTCAGATGCGCTACCAACTGCGCTAAGGCCGCGGCCTGACTTGTAAATACATGCCAATTTGGTCCACATCGATAAAAACATATTTGTTTCAAGACTTATTTATGTATTTTCTACGACGGAATGGGGTGCATCTTCCACGTTCAATTGGTGCCAATCTTTATAGGATGACATGAAAATATTTATTCCAATATCAAAACGGGTTAAATATTTTTGTTTTGATTTACAATGCACTAAGCACTTATAATTACTCTAATCTTTTCAAATTCTGAATGACTATAATCATAATAATGAATGATCTTTTTGCAGGGTAAAGGATAGTACTTTGATTGTCGACACCTTTAATATAAATCCAGTCTATCTCCATGATGATAACCAGGGCAAGATGCTAGACTATAGAGTATGTTTTAGTGAATTAATTATCCAAATTTACCATCAATATTCGTTCTTTTATCAAGAAAAAAGAAATCTATATGTGTTGAAATAATGTTCATAATCTTACAAACATATCAAAAATGCATTTAAATTGTATCCATGTTTTACTCTTACCTTTTTGTCCGGAATATATTTCCTAAATGGTAAGTGCCAGCAACTTCAAACTTGGTACACTGATAGATCTCATAGTGGAAAAGTGTCATGCACAAGAACTATTACTCTGCCACGTCCACTTTTTGAGTTATTGCCCTTTCTTATTTTTATTATTATATTTTTGTCTGGATCATATCTCCTAAACGGTAAATGCTAGCAACTTCAAACTGATAGATCACAGTATGGAGAAGTAACATGTATAAAAACAGTTACTCTGCCATGCCAACCGTTTGAGTTTTTACCGTTATATTTTTGTCCGGAAGATATCTCCTAAACCGTAAGTGCTAGTAACTTCAAACTTTGTACATTTATAGATCTAGTAAGTAGGAGATATAATATACTAGAACAAAAAAGATACGCAACCCCAATTTTTCGTAATATTTTCGACAAAATATGTTTTTAATGGATATTGAGTACATTTTTAATATACCTGCATCCATACGCATAGATATTGTGTCATTTTTTCAGATGTCGTAAATTCATCACGTGATTCATAGTAAATCGTTAAAAACTGATTTTCCCCCTGTCGTGGTTTCTAAATGACTACTATCATAACAAATTTTCTTCAAACACAAGCTAAAACATAGACCAAGAAGATGCCAAAGCGTTCATAGACTTCTCACTACCCTACGCATAGCACGGCTGTGCCAAAATCAGCGCCAGTCTGCAGTACGGATTTTGTTTGTTTGAAAAAGTCAAAATGTTGTTGCAAAGCATTGATGGGGCAACAAATCGACACATTTTCGAATGTTTACGCTGTTGGCTCTCAATGGGACCACAACTGAACGAGCACGGAGCGGACGTGCAAGAGATATGACGTCTGCACGGTGTATAATCACGTGACTTAGATTTTCCGGTAATCTTCGATAACTTTGTCAATACTTGACCAATTTGAATTCGGTTTGAAGCAGAGAAGGCGGGAAAATGTCAGAAATAACCTGGAAGCGTGGATTTTTGAAAAATCAACCGATGAAAAAGTTATTGAAGATAAACACAAAATTTGGTTTATCTTCAATAACTTTTTTATAAGTTTAACGGTTTTCACGCTCATCTAATGCGTGACGGCTGTCCACCTTCTCTGCTTCAAACCAAATTCAAATCGGTCAATTTTTAACAAAGTTGTTAAAGATTTTCTGAAATTGTTGCATCACGTGATTATCCACCGTGGTCCAGGCAGAACCGTATCATCAGGTTAACGCCAGCTACGGGATAGGTTTAAGAATGCAATGGAGACCGCTAATAAATCGCATGGACTTCACAACATTCGAAAATCGGGTCAAACTGAACGAAAGAGAATGTGTTTTTCGACCTACATACACTTTTTTTTGTCAAACTGTGTTGACGCCCGGTGTAAACTGGGTGTTTTCTTATTAATGGAATTTACTACAAACAAGATTTTGTGGAATTTATAAGGTGAAATGTTAATGCTTTAGATGTATTACATTTTGTTCAAATCTGATTTGTTGTCTTTGCGTAAGAAGGAATTGAAAAGGAAGTTGCGTTTCTTTTTTTGCCTAGTATATAAAAAGTGACTTTTTGTTAACCGATGGGGACTCCTGAATTGCATCGCAATACGACATTCACCTGTTCTGATTGAAATGATTTGCTTTCCATTTGATTTTCCAGCACTGGAATATACCGTTGGGCAGAAAATTCCGATCTCTCAAACTATGGTTTGTTTTACGGCTGTATGGGTTGAAGAAACTACAGGAGTGTATAAGAAAAGTAAGCGAAATTAAGCATGTTTATCGATAAAAAAAACTACAATTATATGTAGTTTTCACCTCGTATTTTGGATAATGTTTCATAAAATGACAAATAAATGATTACTGGTGTACCTTTTATTTTGCAGAACAATTAAGATGCACAAGTAAATTCAGCTTTGATAGGCTAAAATAAAATGAAAATATTCAATTTGTATCGTTCGAAATTTTGTCGAGCGCCTATTTGATAAATGTTGCTTTCATTGACGACATAAATATGATCCAGGATCTGGAAAAACGTCCCTTATAGCATTTGTGGACAGCATGGTTCCAGATCAGCCTGTGTATGTGTATTATACACACAGTCTGACCAGGAACCATGTTGTTCTCAAATGGCTTCCACATGATCTGTAGCAACCATTTTAGAATAACATGGCTGCTGGCTAGACAGCATCTAGGCACAGCCTGACCTTGAAATCTGGCTGTCTCAAATGCTATAAGGGACGTTTTTCCAGATCCCAGCTCAATTATTATATATACTCGTATTTGTATTTGTATTCTAACTTGACTTCTACATAATTGCAGGATGTTCGACTAGCTAAGGAACTCGACGAAATGGTGAAAAGTGATCAAAGATTTGAGATATACGGCAAAGTGACCATGGGTATCGCTTGCTTTAAATTAAAGGTATGTATGTTGAACGGATATCGCACCAAACTTAATATAGGAGAGACGATGCAGAGGAAAATTACCAGCGTTTCGTTTATTCTGCCACTTATAATATGAAAAACATTCTGTATACTTCTTTGTATAAGCATTTTCATGTTCGACTTTTCTTTCCCAAATCGTGATACGGTATATGCCTATATTTTTTAATGTTATCATTGAATAATCATATCTCTGCTTTTCAACAAAAACCTCGTAACTGCAACTTAAAACAAGCTACAGTTACGAGGTTATTGTTGAAAAGCGACAACACGCGTTTTCAGAGTTCAAATGAAGACAATGAGAAATTACTCAAGGCCATCAACAAAGACAGACGGATACACCTGACTCCCGCCGTTGTCAAAGAGACGTATATACTGAGATTCGTCATCTGTGCAGAACGGACGGAGAGTGATGACGTTCAAAAAGCCTGGGACGTCATACAGGAAATTACCGCGAGGGAATTCCCGAGCTTAAAATAGATTTTAGATAGATACTCCACGAGTCTCGTTGGCAAGATACAATTATTGTAATGTTTAAAAATGTGTACATTTCGGTATTACAGAATAGAAAATGAGGCAAAATGGGGAAAATTGATATATATTTTTTTTATTATTTTTTTTTTTTTTGAAAAATATTTCACCGAACGAACGGACATCACAAACACTATTTCTTTTTTTAATAATAATATTGTTTTGTAATTTCAAGGAACGTCAAAAACAGGCCTTGTCCATTCAGAGCAACAGATAAGAGTCGGTGAAACAATTCCAGATTTGTTATTTCAAAACCAACAATTCTAGATTTGTTATTTCAAATCCAACCCTTATGATGTGTGTAGTCATTCGAATCGTCTCAAGGAGACAATTCCATGAATGAACAATTAATGAAATATTGCGGTTTACAAAACCGTAAGTTGATAACCCCTTCTCATCTGCAGCTCTGACTAATTGACCAAACGACGACTGTCAATAAAAACATCGATTAGCCCATGGGTGCGTTCAGGGTTCTCCCATCGGTAACCATCGGCACCGTTGGTAACCATCGGTAACCATCGGTATACCGATGGATATTTTGTTGGCCACCAATTGTCCTGCGAGACAAGTCGGGTAGCGTCTGTAGCCTCGTTTTGATTACAAAAGATGGCGGATAACAAACTAACAACGGCGATCCCAATCATATATTTTTTCATTAGCAAGCGCATAACCCTCTTTATCGTTCTTGAACCAATTTATTGTAATAGTTGAAGCAACGGTTATGTTATTTAGCCATTTATTTCTAATAATTTTGGTGGTTAATTATCCGCCATGTTTTTTTTTTTTTTTTTTTTTTACCGATCGGCACAATATTCGTTCAGAGTTTGTTGGTTGCCGACGGTGCTATCGATGGTACCATCGGTAGCCGATGGTAAAAACAGTCGGTTACCTATGGGAGAACCCTGAACGCACCCAATGGACGATCAGGGGTGGACTTGATTGAGCTACTCCACTCTCAGTTTGGAGTACTCTGAGAAGCGTTTTCCTATCAAGTGTTTTGGAGTGGTTTTGGAGTACAAAACAGATAATCATTGCATTTAATAATAATTTTCCTATCGCAAAATCGCCATCGAATATGTCAAAGATGTTTGTTTAGTTTCTTCAGTAAATTCTGATGTCTTTTCAGTTGTAGTTTTGTCTTTCATATCCGTTTAAATTGATTGATAGAACATTATACCAAACCATTTCCATTTTTATCGTCTATCAGAAACCATGTTGATGACGTCACACTCCGAAGCGCCCCTGCTCGGTAGGTGGAGTACTCTGAGTAGATCCGAGAGTGGTTTTTCTGCACTTGATTGGATTTTGGAGTGAAAAAGTTACTCCGAGTAAAACGGAGTGGTCCAATCAAGTCCACCCCAGAAAAACGTCATGCCCCAACTATTCATCGTTGCACGTGTTAAGGGGGAATGCTCCAGTTTCCTAAATTTTTTCCCAATAATAGAATTTAATCATATTTTGTATGTTGAAATTACATGTTATTACAAATCGAAAAATATAATAAAAATGGATGGTCAGCGATCTTGTTTGAATTTTATAGACAATCGTATCACATACCCCTACAGCAAAAAATGCACAATTTCCTGCACCTGTCCAAGGTCACTAAAATGCTGATAAAATGCTGTATATTCATCGTTTAGTCCCGAAAACGGATTTAAAGTAACGTCTTACATTTAATAAGAACAGAAAACCCAAAATATGTGCTATTATAATCGCGAAAATGTATAAAACAGCATGTTCACGAGTTCGGTTAGATCAACGAAGCTGGAGTGTTTTATGTCAAAATTTGCATATTTTTGGAAATATTTCAAGTTCTACATAATAGAATTTGATAAAACTTCCTCAATGTATTAAGCAACATGTCCTGGTAATAATTCAAAAAGAAAATATATAGGTCAGCGCACTTATTAGTGAATTAAAGCAATTTTTATCGGTGTCGTCTCACTTTGCCAACTTTTGGTTTGAAAAATAGGTGTTTGGGGGAAATTTGCGTTGGCAAAGTGGGACCAGGGTAACAAGGTGTTAATTAGCCTTCGGCAATATCGACTTTCGATTTTGTAGCTCAACTGGACTTATTTAAACTGAACAGTTAATATTTTAAATTAATTAATGTTTGAACTGGAATAAATGAATAATCGTCGGTGTAAATGCAAAACCTGGTATGTCGACTCTTGCGATTTTGAAAGTTCACACTTGTGTGACCAGTTTTGATAATTCTCGCAGGTTATGAGATATTCTTACTAATCAGTATTTATGATACATTATTAGGGAACAATATGTCCAAATTTCAATTAAAACATTTCAGTTTGGAAAAAGTTATTACACTTCTTTCTATCCCCTTTAAAAATTTTCAAAATCGAAATACGAAGTTATGCATTTACAACGGAGTGAAAGTTATGATTCGTCCCCTGGTAAGCTTTGTTATGTTTGTCTGTTGTGAGATAACAATAAAAAAGTCGGCTAGGAAAATGTATGCTTCATATCACATATTCATTGATAATAGAAGAAGCGGTAGAACATTCATATAATTTAGTTCATAATGACTTTATATTTTGACTCATAAAAAGGTGAAAGCAATTACTGGTACTGCGTTAAACCTAAATGTCCTGCCAGAATCAATTTGCATCTAGATATGCCGACTAAGGAGAGTTCTTTCAGAAATACAGATACATATTTCATTAACAAATTTACATCCACGCCAGAATTTATCAGGTACACAGGAATGAAATGACGCAAAACAGTGGTAACTGCATACATACTTACGACTGTCTTGCTCTAAATAATCGATTTTCATCTTGAGGAAATCAGTTTTGCACAATAAATACACTTTTACCGTCGAAAATGGTAAATTGTAATGATGTGTTATATTATTGAAAATATGTTAGCGAAACATATTGGTACGAAACATTTAATTTACTACAGTAATGACCGAGTGTTCCGAAAAACTGGAGCATTCCCCCTTAATGTATCGATTTATCGACTGACAATCAAAACAATCGACTTGGCAATGGCAAAGTCCTAACAATAGACTAGGTTTACCGTCGGTGTTGTTATAAAATCTCGTAACTACGGCTTAAATCAAGCCGTAGTTACGAGATTTTATAACAACACCTACAAAATACTATACTAAGCACAACAATATAGGGATATCGGAAATAGTTTTATTTTTTACTACAAAATATTCAAAATTCATTGAAATATTTTAAATAAATTCGATAACAAACATCTTATAAACAAGAAAATTAAATGTTTCTTGATCACACTTCAAAATAATGGTAATTGATCCGGTTTTTGCATTGGCACTCTCTGTCCCAAAAATCGCATAATGTCAATACCGTGTGTGACCTCCCCTAGCACGCACACATGAGACACACCGGTTTCTCATACTAAACAGCAGTCGTCTGATAACATGTTGGGGAATCCTATTCCACTCTTGAATAAGTGCAACTTCAAGTTCATCAAGGTTTCTCGGTTGATTTGGTAATGCACGTACGCGTCGTCCGAGTTCATCCCACGCATGTTCGATTGGATTTAAGTCCGGGCTTCTTGAGGGCCAATTTCCCAGTGTCTGGATGCCAGCGTGCTGAAGACGGTCCTGAACGATCCTTGCACAGTGAGGGCGGGCGTTATCGGTATGACACATCCCCATTGTTTGTATTAAATTCAATGTTAGGCGGAGCGATCTGTCAATTGGCGTTTGGTCAATTGTCTCCGACGTTTCCGAATGTGGTCTCCCATGTTAAGTCAGGCTCGGACTAAGTGGAATTCGTCAGGTTTTGTCGATTCGATACCAATTGTAAACGGGTCTTATTTCGAAGCTTATTGATTAAGATGTCACATAGAATATATACTAGGGGAAAGAAGAAACGCAAAAACTATTTTTTGTCATTTCTCTTAGTTCTTTTATGTCATTGAGTCAAAGTTGTTACTGATTATTACAGGGCACTATACCTTCATGATGATCTTTGTGTTTACGTTGGAACCAGTCTTACCTATGAGATAACGTCAAAATAGACGTTTACATGTTTCTCGCGTCGCGTGTAAACCTTTAAATATCTAAACTTTACATAAAACTCTTTCACTTTGTGTAGATGCACGTCGACTCGACAAAAGGCAATACTTGTCGTTTGGGTTTAATCCCTCATGTCATTTTGAGACCTATCAAAAGACGTCGTCGGGTAGCAATTGTGATGTTTACGAATTGAGCATCTAAATCCGCAGTTGCCGCTGACTTTGGTGTACATCAGTTGACAAAATATTGCCTGAGATAACGTCTTAGAACTAACGGAACAACTGACGGTCGCCCAAAAAGCGGTCGTCAACGCCTAACGTCAAGACCATAACGTTGGCTTATTTTACCTACGGAAACAAATTGTCTTATCGAAAAAAAATGTTGATGCTATTCATGGACAGTACAGCAATCAAATTTCAGCCAGGAATCGTTAACGTCAGTTTGGATTGCGTGCAAGATCGCATTTAACGTTGACCCCAAAACGCTCTCATTTAAACGCATATTAATGACACGTAAAATCTGTGACCTTGGTGAAATTTTGACATTAGAAAGTCGAATGATGAAGTTTTACTATGCATTGAAAAAAGTACTCGAATTAGGGTGATTTGAGAAAACGAAAAACAAAACGTATGATCAAATAATTTTTTGTTGCGTTTCTTTTTTCCTTTAGTATATAAAGGCAACAGGAGAAAGTGCTCGCGCCTGGTTATCAGTTTGAGTTTATTGGGGTTTTACGCCGTTTTCAACTACCAGGGTGCCCACCCTTCACCTGGAATAAAATTCCCTGACTTTTCACTGACTTTTCCCTGACCAAAATTCATTTTTCCCTGACCTTTTTTCGCGCGAAATGGCCTCATTTCCCCCTAAAGCTGTCTGATCAATCCCATATTTATTTCCATTTCTTACAATAACAATTCAAATGTAATGGTTGAACTTACATGTATTAGTAGAATCCTTAAAATGCTAAACATTTTAAACATGATGAAAAGAAAAAGCTCATTTGTCCTGCTTGAAATAGTTAAAAACACTTGCTTTGACAACAGTTGAAATGTTAATACTTATGGCTGAAGTTATGACTAGAGCTTTAAAATGTACACCTCTTTACATAAGAGAAAATAAGAAATACTTCTTCAGTCTTTGTCTCACATAAACTGTTTCAAACAACTTTCTGTGAGCATCATTCTCATGAAAGGTGTTTAAAGGACAGATTTGCTTCCACCCCAACCTTTTTCCATCTTAAATATTAACTGACCAATTAATAAGGTCCTTACTTATCTAGATACATTCCAATCGAAATTTCCTGCACTGATAGCCTTTCACATTCATTTTCACTTAAAATGCATTATGCTTAGTACTTAGTTATTTTCAGTCATTTTCTGGACAAAAATGGACACCACTGTGCATGTGTGAACAGTTTGTTATAAGCACAATTTAATGTACATTTTTGACATACTGCATGCTCAAGTGTTGCAATTTTAGAGCATTTTAAAACCAGCTTTGTGCTAAAATTGATTCTTTATCAACCAGGTACAAGTGCAACTAATGAATGTTTGTAGGAAACTTGTGATAATGGATATATTTGAGGGCTTTTATTCACTTGACATCAAAATGTCACTGAAAGAAGACAATGGTAATTATCTAAGTGATTTGGAAGGAGATGGCATTATGACCTAAATCATGATACACTCATCATCAAACTCAAAAGCAATTAAAACCAAACGGTACACAGTCCTTGCAGCTGTACAAGTATTAATCCACATAATGTAACTAACATCTTAGTATCAATATTTCTTCAACCTCCTCTAAAGATGTTCAATATTCTTCTCTTCACTGTCAGCTACTTTTCTTTTGCTTACAGATTTAGCCATAAGAGCATTAGATTTCAATAGAAGATCCATTTCAAATGTTAAGCCTTAATTTAAAATGATAAGTGCAGAGTCATGTATAAAAGAACAACTGGTTTGTTAATTAAAACATGAAAAATGCCATAGCTATGATTATCTGTTTTACTTTATTTCATTTTTTCTATTTGTTTTGTTTGGACAAAAGAAAATTTCAAAATTCCCTGACTTTTCCCTGACTTTTTAGGCTTTTCAGATTTCCCTGACCATTTTTCAAAATTCCCTGACTTTTCCCTGACCTTGAAGAAAATACAAATTTCACTGACTTTTCCCTGACCAGTGGGCACCCTGACTACCAGGGTCATATCGCGGCGGCTGGAGCACCTACCCATGGATTCCTGTTGTTTCTCAAACCAGTACTACCACAACACCCTTACCGAGCCTCCAGCTGCTCGCCCACTTAGGTTAACGATTTCAAACCCATTGGTGGGTGACAATTTTGTCAGAAAGGGTATTAGCCGCGGCCGGGTATCGAACCCGGGACCTCTCGAATGAGGGTCAGATGCGCTACCAACTGGTTATCAGTATTGTCTTCTTTTGTCTCACAGTTTTTCCAAAACTTTGTGTAGTCGATACATCAAAGCCACGGAGTTTAATCAAACCATTTAGATGTATTTTTGTCTTATTGATGTCTTACGAATGGCAAAGCAGTCGCATAACCCAGATATCTCTCTTGATAGATTGGCTATATATGAGTCTTGTCTTAACCGTTTCCCAAACAAGACCTGGTTTTGACGTCCTTAATAGAAAAGGTTTGGGAAAACATTGAGGCGAAAGAAGAAACTGCTGATAACCAGCAGTTTCTCCTTTTGTCTCAATATTTTCTATGCATTATCTTTAATAACTTCCATTTTGTCATTTGTGGCAGTTTTTTATGTGAATCCCCTTAAATTTTGCCGTTTGGGAAAGGGTTAAGACGTGTAGTAAGACATTGGTAAGACAAAATACGTCTTTCAAACTGATTTGATGAATATGGCCGTATGGGTGGTATTCACCGACCAGTCTAATTCCAAGTTTACCTTTAAAATTACACAACAATCCATCCGATTAGCCGAGACATACGTCTCGTCCAATCAGATGGCTTGTAATGTAATTTGGATTTAAAAATCAATTTAGAAATGTTGGTAAACACGGTCTCGAGTCTTTTTTGGATATGTTTATCAATTATCAAATGTCTTTTTCAAAGACATCACAAAACACTAAAAATATATCGAGGTACCCATTTATTTTTAACAAGACACATAATGTTGTACAAAACATTTAAATTGTTATAAAAATTGAGATTTAAATCAATCAATGACGAAAACCAAATATCATAATGATTTTAGTAAGATACATAACTGACAAAATCCTCCAAAATCTAAAACAAAACAACTTTATCCTAACACACATTATTAACCCTTTCCTATACAATCACTCCATTTGACAGTCCCAATATGTATGGATTAAGCAAGTATTGCAGGAAAGGACCAGAATGCAAACTTTTAGCAATCGTTTTCTCCTTTTCATATTTTCTATGTTTTAACACTAAGAATTTAATACACAATTTAAAATAGTGTTTTGTTTTCTGCAACTTCTATCAAATTGGACCAGTCCAAAATTGTGTTGTTTGGGAAAGGGTTACATGACCCTAAATTGTAATACTAATTTAACAAAAGATATCGATGTTTTTTTCAACAAAAATCTCGTAACTGCAGGTTGATATAAGCTGAACTTACAAGTTTTTCGCTGAAAAGCAACAATACCTATCGATAACATCCACTTTAAATATCAATGCATATTATTAGTGACCTTGACATTTGACCTAAATAATACTAGATAATTATGGTGACCTATATAGGTGCAGACAAAATCAAATAGTATCCCTTTCCCATCACAATACTTTATTTTGACGTCCCTAATGACAAAAGCTTGGGAAAACATTGATACAAAGGGTGAAAATGCTGACAATCAGCATTTTCATCTTTTGCCTCAATGTTTTCGTGGCTAAATGTAGATAAATTCCATGATGATTTAAGCCAATTTTGTCTACTGCAGCAGCCAATTGAAGCACACTAAATTTTGCCATTTTTGGAAAGGATTAACCTTAGAATGTTTAGCCTATATCAACGTTTTCCAAAACATCAGATTTGTAGACTGTTCCAATTTGGAAGATGCTGTAGATGACAAAATGAATGTTTAGTTAATATATGAATTGAGTACAATGTTGAGGTAAAGGGAGGAAATGCTAATATTCAGCATTTCTAACTGCTACCTCAAAGTTTTCTCAAACCTTTACCATAAGATAGACCATCTAGACATACTTCAGGAAAGGGTTAACCATAAATGAGACAAGACAACATTTCTCTATCAGAATAGAAATTGATAATTTAGGAAAGACCATTTAAAGGAAAAAAACACTTTCCTTATTAAAAAGTATTTCCAAAACCTGATCAAGAAATTTGTAAATACATTGGAATATGATAGGACTGGAAATTATTTTATCACACTCCAATTTACAAAAGAGCCAGGACCTGGAACACGTCCCTTAAGGCATTTTAGCCCAACATAGATCCAGATCAGCCTGTGCATACGCACAGTCTGGTCAGGATCCATGTTGTTCTCTAATAGCTTCTTCGTAACTGAAAAAGAGCAGCATGGATGCATATTGAACTGCAATTGACAACAGGATGATCTTCAAACTCAATTTTTAAAAATGCTATAAGGGACGTTTTTCCAGATCCTGGCTCAAAAGTATTTACACAATCATACTGTCAGCTTGATGCAAGACCTTTTTTATGCTGAAACCATGCATGGAGGTAGTTAAGACTAGGGCCAAACGTTGCCTATGCCTAGACAAATCTTTTTTCAACCAGGAGGAGATTCCATTAATCTCTTTCCTTTTCTTATTGCATATCAATTATAAACGTACTTAGTCAGTAAAGCCTCTCTTAAAACCTGTCGTGCATCTTTTAAAATCTGTGAAGACGCACGATTTATAAAGATACACGAACGTTGTAAGAGAGGGGATTAAAACATTCAAAGCAGGTTAAAAGTATGAATCTCTTTCGACTGCCAGGGTCACATCGCGGTGGCTGGAGCAGCTACCTGTGGATTCCTGTTGTTTCTCAAACAAGTACTATCACAACACCCTTATCAAGCCTCCAGCTGCTCGCACACTTAGGTTAACGATTTCAAACCCATTGGTGGGTGACAATTTTGTCAGAAAGGGTTTTTGCCGCGGCCGGTTATCGAACCTGGGACATGAGAGGCAGATAATTTGTATGATAATGAACATAAAATTTGTAAACATGATAACAAAGAAAATATTAAGAACAAAGGCCACTTTCTTCTTTTGCCTCAATATTCTCACAGATGTTTCAATTTAACCTTTTCCCAAATGGCAAAATTTTAGGGTGATCCACTTCAAAAACTGCCATAAATGACAAAATGGTTGTTAATAAAGATAGAATTTGTGTAAAATAAGGCACAGAAAAATATTGAGACAAAAGGAGAAACTGCTGGTTATCAGCAGTTTCTTCTTTTGTTTCAATGTTTTCCCAAGTCTATTCAATTAGGGACGTCAAAACCAGGTCTTGTTTTGGGAAAGGGTTATGGACATCAAATTAGAAAATGTTTATACTTACAACAGTTAATTGCTTATAGACCAAAAAATAATAAGTGACATTTGCTTTTAACATGTGATATTTAAACTGGATCATTTAAAATGAGAAAATCTTAAGGGGTATATTACACAAAGTACAATCATACACAAACAAATATTCTACACTTGAGAATGACAAATAATCAACATTTTGACCCCTTTTCCAATCATTGTAGTTGACAATGGTAAACTTTATGATAAAACCCTCATAAGTAAATGATTTCAAATCTAATGAGTCTCATTTAAAACATGGTCAACAAACTATCATACTAAACACAAATATACCTGAAAATGTTAACAGCTATTTAAACCTTCCCCAAACAAGACACGGTTTTGATGCGTCTTAAATCGTCCATTTTTTTACATTTGGGAAAGGGTAAATTAACCCACGAACTGGTTTTCAGATTCAATCAATAACACTGATACATGTACAACCATACTAAAACTTGGATCCCATAAAATGAACACTTTCAATATATCAAGTAACAATTGGAAATTCTGGCAAAACATTTGCAAATTCCCATTATAATGCAAAATGTGTTTGTTTTTTTCTATCCACTATCCCTCCAGACTTTTTTATATATGCAAAGCTGGCTTGAACTAACAAGCTCTTAACCCTTTCCCAAACAAGGCCTGGTTTTGACATTTCTAATTATTAAAGCTTGAGAAAACATGGAGGCAAAAAGAAAATTTGCTGATTATCAATTATTTCTTTTGTCTAAATATTTTCTATCCTATAATGTTGAAAAACTCCCTTTTTATTCACATCAATGTTGTTGCTTGCAGAAGCTTTCAAGTTGAACTACCTTCAAATGTTGTTTCAGAAAGGTTAGCATAATTCCACTTTACCTAACCCTTTCCCAAACAAGACCCGGTTTTGATGTCCTCAGTCAAAAAGGCATTTGAAAACAGACAAAAGAAGAAACTGCTGATAACCAGCAATTTCTTCTTTTGCCTCAATTTTTTCTGTGTTTTATTGTAGACTTTTTTCATTTGATAACATCAACAGTGTCGTCTGCAGCAGCTTTCAGATTGGACAACCATAAATTTCTGTTGTTTGGGAAAGGGTTAACATTACAGTATCATTGCATGTTTTGGCAATATTGTATGATATGCAGTCTTAACTCGCATCAGGTTTGCATTATTGACCAACCATTTCCCAAAACCTTGCAGAGACAGATTTGGAACATATTTAATGGGAAAAGGAAAAAAAATACTGGTAAGGAAAACATTATCGTGAATATGGTCAAGGATAACCAGCCTTTCTCCACACTACTTTCAATGACATATCTATAACTTTTCATTTTATTGATATCGTATTTTCGACAGCCTATAGCCCCCTTGAATTTGTTTTCTAAAATTGTGTGTCCCAGCACTGTTCTCGCACTTCTAATCAGCTTATTTTGGAAATGTTTTAAACCTTTCTAAAAGATGACAGAGTCATATTGAAAATGTTGCAGATGACAAAAAAGCATGTCTGTGTAAATGCAAAACCTTGTAAGTCGATTTTTGCGATTTGCATAATAGAACCTTTTGTGCCCAGTTAAGACTATGCCTGCAGGTTTTGAGATAGTTTTACTGCTCAGTATTAATGACAAACAATTTGTGAACAGTTTTCAGTTATTGCACTTTTTTCCTTCCCCTTTACAATCTAAATTATCTTCCAAAATAGAGATATAAGGTTTTGCATTTACAATGACGATAAATGAAAAATAATTATGTGTACAGTAGTCCCAATATAATCTGATGTTTATAAACAAACCTTTAACTTATAAAAACATGTTTTTATAGAGATGCACGTGCTAATTGTCTCGTCAATAACAGTGATTTTTTTACCTGTGTATCCTGCCTCTTTTACTTATAATTTGGACTCTGGGATGCAAAGTTATAATTCTAGTGAGCCCCAGGATGCAGCTATTTTTACAGATTTCCTATTAAAAATAGTGTATTGGACTCACAAAGCTAGTAGCTGGACTAATTGATATGGAATCCAGTGAATCCCCAGGAGTCGCAATCTTAAAATTGTAAAAAAATCACTGCAATATTACATCAATAAACTGATTATCATCAGTAGTGGTTTCGTTTTTATGATTAGTAAATGGATATATCTTTTTTTACTGTTTGGCAGAAATCAGAATATCGTTGGACCACTATACATTATACAATACCAAAGAAAACATTGAAGCATAACAAGAAATTGCTTGCTATCAGCATTTTCTTTTCATGTCTCAATGTTTTTCCAAACTTATCTTCTTGGCGACATCAAAACAGAACTAGAAATAAGAGGGGGTAAATTAAATGCTTTCTTCAGAAGCAAAATATGACTCATAATTGATCAAACCCACTGTTGTGGGTATCATTGGAATAATATCTAGAAAACTCAAATGAATACCAGCAAGATAAGGTTTGGATTTGAAATAAAAAAATAAAATGTCTGTCTAAAGCCTCCTATCTGTTATTCTGTCAAAAAAGTTTAAGTATCACTTTAACCCATTACCAGACGACAAAATTTTGGACTGTTCCAATTTCTAAGATGATGCAGACGACAATTTCAAGTGAATATAATTTAATATTTATTGGTCTTTTTGGGTAGAAAACATTGTCGGAAATAAAGAAATTGCTCGTCACAAGCAATTTCTTCATTTTCCACAATGTTTTCTACAGCTTTTATCTCGAAGGGCGTCAAAAAGCATCAATGTTTGGGAATGGGTTAAAACCATTCCCCAAACAAGATCTGTTTTTGATGTCTCTATAAGAAAAGACTTGGGAAAACAATGAGGCAAAAGAAAACGCTGATGAGCAGCATTTTCTTCTTTTGACTCGGTATTATCTGTGCTAAGTTTTACATAAATCATTTCCTTTGCACCATTCATTTTGATGGTGTACATCACTACAGCAGCTTTTCAACTGAACCATCTTGAACTTTTGCATTTAAGGAAAAGGTTAAGAAAGTGGACAAAATAGCATAAACATGTCATATTATACAGTTGATTCATCGTCCCGTGTATTGTCCGAACTTGTGTCCGTCTGAGCTGCGGACTCGCGCGTAACCGCATGTCTCTGTCTGTGAAGTCTGTGGAGCTCGTCAGCTTTCGTACTTGCATAATGGTGGTACATCATCTTGATCCCGGTGACAACAGAAAGTCTTAATCGTAAGTTATATCTGAAAGAGTTCCTTTTATGTTTCACTGCTCTCTTATATCGAACTTCCAACCCTTTGATTTTGTGGTCCAGTAACACTATCTGTTGACACGCTTTCTCGAATTTAGTCTGAGCGTCACAAAGTTTTTCCTGTAGATATGAGTTATCTACTCCTGAACTTGAAGGCACATTTGAAACACTGGTGGATGCCTCGATTTCTGCTTCTGCCGCCATGGTTTAGCAGTTCTATTTTGACTAAGATATGATGACTTATTGTTGATGTTTGTTTATCTATTTCAAACAGTTCTCTTCCACTGCCATGATCTGGAATTGAGTGAAGAAAACGCTATAGAATAGATGAGAGACCTCTCAGCTCTGTCCAAACTAACAATGAAAATTATAAAAGCATAAGATATGTACTTGCAGGCAAGCAAATTGACTTAGGAGTTCCTTACAAGAATGGATTTAGAAAACATTGTGGAAAATGAAGTAATTGCTTGTGAAAAGCAAATGCTTCATTTCCCACAATGTTTTCTTCCCTTAAAAACAAAAACATGTAAAAGTTGATTTATTTGAAATTGTCATCTGCAACATCTTTGAATTTGGAGTACAGGGTGTCCAAAAACCTCCAAATGTTTTTTTTTTTTACCCCAAAATGAATCTTGTACCCCAGTTTTTGCAAGAAGTCTTCTTTGTCTCTATTAGAGGGGGTACAAGCATGCACTAAAAGTATGTTTTTCACCCCCAGATTTGAAAGTCAGTGGACACCCTGGAGTAGTCTTTGATTTTGCTGTTTGGATTAAGACATTGATGATAAGAACTGACAGATCTATTAGTTAAAAATGAAATTGATCTGTCATTTAGTGCACTACCTAGACCAACATTTTAACCCTTTCCCTAACACCGAAATTTAAGGGTTTCCAAACTTAAAGCTGCCGCAGACAGCAAAATAGATGCTCAGCTGATACAGATTATCTAATTCAGGGGGGTGGAATACACATGCCCGACTTGCCCGACCTGGGTTTTGTGGTGGACGGGCAAGGGCGTTTTTCAAGTGAGCTTGTCCGTGGGCAAGTGGATATCAAGGGGATCAAAATGTGATAAAAATGAAATCTTAATCTTATTTTTGCTCACGATCCGTCTGAAAAAAATCCATTTCAATCAAATCACATTTTAATTTTAAAAGGTTAACATGTGTTTGAATCGGGTTCAATCAGTTTTATATGTTAATTGAAAATAGAGTTAAAATTAAGTTTAAATATTATTTTCCTGTCTAGACGTTGTTTTTTCTGGACAAGTAAACTTTGGCTTCGGACAAGTAGAAATTTAAGTTCAACTTGTCCGAGGACAAGTGGAAAAATTCCATATTTCCACACCCCTGTCTAATTAACTTCAAAATAAATGTAATGACATTGGGTAGAATCACTACCATATGCCCCGCTTGTTGTGGGTTTGAGTCCCAAGGCGAGTGCACCTTTTCTGCTCTAATTTACTTTATAAATCAAAGAAAACATTGAGGCAACAGGTACAAATTGATGTCATGATTATCATCAATTTCTTCCTGAGTCCAAGTATTTTTTCAAGCCTTTTTCTAATAGGGACGTCAAAACAGGGGCTTGTTAACATTAGTTTTCTGACCTCTCTGAGCCCTGAATTCCAGTACATGTTTTCCACTCATCTCCTCATGATTAACTCTTATAAATAAGTCCTAATAAAATCATTTATATTATAACTAAGTTATTGAATATTATTTTGTTCCCTTGGATAAAATGGGAATCTGAATCAAGGGGCAGTTTGATGGGGGGCCCGACATGCCGGATTGACGCTGCATTTTCTCATGTGGCGCATCCAAATCTGCAGTAATGGGTCATTTCGGCGCATAGAAATCTCAGAAAAATTTGACTTTTTAGTTTAACCATTATGGGTTAACTGCCAATCTTCTTTGTTTACATTGGTGATTTCCCAAACGCTTGCCATACTAGAAAGACCTGAAGGTCTTGAGTCGCTCCACAGGCCTGAATTTCTTATGGATAAAGCTGAAAGTTACACAAAGGCAATATCTTATCGTCACCAACATTCTGTTCAAGTTTTGTCTTGATTAGTCCATATTTGTAGATGCTAGAGTGAAATCAAAGTCAAAATAGAGCCGAAAATGGCAATTTTGTCAATTTCAAGGGCACATAACTCATGATATAAATTTCAGATCAAGCTGAAAATTATACCAAGGCAAGATCTTATGGTCACCAATATTCTGTACAAGTTTTGTCTTGATTAATCAGTATTTGTAGTTGCTAGAGTGAAAACAAAGTAAAAATAGAGCCGAAAATTGTAATTTTATCAATTTCAAGGGCACATAACTCATGATGTAATATCAAGATCAAGCTGAAAATTACACCAAGGCAAGATCTTATAGTCACCAACATTTTGTAAAAGTTTTGTATAGATTTGTCAATATTTCTAGTTGCTAGAGTGAATTCAAAGTCAAAATAGAGTTGAAAACGGCAATTTTGTCAAATTCAAGGGCACATAACTCATGATATATAATTCAGATCAAGCTGAAAATTACACCCAGGCAGGATATTATGCTTATATATATTCTGTCCAAGTTTTGTCTTGATTGGTTGATATTTGTAGATTTTAGAGTAAAAATAAAGTCAAAACCAGCTATTTTTGACATTCAAGGGCAGATAACTCGGGTTATTCTGGTTCGATCAATATTCTTTGAAGGAATCTGAGAGAGGGTCACCCAAGGATCATTCCTGTGAAGTTTGGTTGAAATACATCCAGTAGTTTCTGAGGAGAAGATTTTTAAAGAAAAAGTTTACGGACGCACGCACGCACTGACGCACGACAGACACATCGCCATGACAATAGCCCGCTGGCCTGAAAGGCCAGTGGAGCTAAAAACCAAAAAGCGTTTCGGTGATTTTAGACTGGAAACGAATTTTTTGTAGACTGGTAATATCATTATTTACTCTCAGACGATTTATTTTGTATGCAAAGATCTTTATGAAATCGCCCGGATGATATCTATGTCGATCTTAGAAATACGTAATCATGGCGTCGTCTTCTTCAGACGTTCCTTTGAACGCATTTATTTTACATCGATTGGGAAGCAAGTTTCTTCAACTTAAATTTTAATCCCTCTCAATTGAGCTTCCTGGAAATCCACCAGTACTCGCGCCGAATGTGTGGGCCAATGAAAAGCCTTGAACAACCCCCGCTACCGGGGATCAAACTCGGAACCTCTTAGTCGCAAGGCCGACGCTCTACCCCTCGACTACAGACACCACATTGTCTGAGCAAAAATGAAAGCAAAATCTGACATTCTTTGGTAGTTAAGTCAGCAAATCAAAGGTGAAAAGGAAAAAGAACGATGATCAACATCTACGAGGAAAGTTTTGAAAAAATGTTGATAATAGCCTGTAGTATCCCGTATTCGAGCACCTTAAGCATTACTTTTGCGCATGCGCACTAAAATAATCAACATTCGGTGTCACTAACGAAAGTGAAAGTAACACAAGTTTAATTGCAAAATTCCAGTACTGCAAAATAAGTCCTTTTCAACATATTTAGAAAGAAATAAGTCACTTGGTCTTTATACATGAGGTGATCAATTTCACCAGAGAAAGTTTCACGTTATCTAGCAAGGGTATTATTTACTCTCTGGGGTAAAGGTCACACACGCTTTCAACCTCCAGTGATTACCTCAGAGGTAAGTAATCCCTGCCAAAACGAAAATCATGTGATGATAGTATGTGCATGTGACACATGCCAATATGGTGGATTGTTTGACATACTCGGGTGTTGTCGGGTTCACGGAAATCAGCCGAGTTCTGACAGAAATTGACCCCTACTCAGTGCTTCTGGAATAAGTTGCCCGAGTTGTCCGACTTGTCCGTTTACCTCAAATCACCTGTACGGACAAGCAGATTTTGAAAGCTAGGTTGTCCGTGGACAAGCGAAAAATCCATTTATAATAAAAAGTTTTTATTTTCTTTTTCTTACATTTTTTTCATACAATGTAATTACTAATAGTTAAATGTACAAATTTTGTTGTAGGCAATAGTTAGACAGTCATAATAGATATGCAATAAACAAATGAATCTATTTAAAAGTATATGGGTTTTGTACGGACAAGTTGATTTTTGATACGGACAAGTCGATTTTGGATCAACACTTGTCCGTGGACAAGTAGATTTTCAAAATATTTCAGAAGCACTGCTACTTTTCCTTGGTAGTTGGCCAAATTGACCCCTCACATCTGAATCCTGGCCTAAACACTGCAATTGCTTCTGCTTTGAGACTCAGAGCGCATCTTTTTCTTAT
The DNA here is from genome assembly GCA_963680895.1 of Fragum sueziense. NCBI lineage: Eukaryota > Metazoa > Mollusca > Bivalvia > Cardiida > Cardiidae > Fragum > Fragum sueziense. The sequence goes on along the minus strand of OY804605.1, from coordinate 3,444,276 downwards.
TGACTTCGTTTACGAATTTATTTTGATTACAACAAAAAATATTTGTTTTAATCAATTTCCGACAGCTAAAATTGGAAAAATGATTACCCCACCCACATTTTTGGAACCCAAAAGATAGGGGAAAAAACATTATAAACGTGAAAATCTGTGGAATATACCTTCCAGCAAAGGAAGTTGTATCCTTTTCTACATGATTCTGTGTTTGGTTTGTCCTAAAGCATTAAAAATATCAATATTCTGGCTAAAAAGTCTTCTTTTAATCGAAGGATCGTTTCACCGGAAGTGGATTTACGTCGCAATCTTTCGGACAGGGCACAGGAAAAAATAGTCTGGTTCCCATACCTGAAATCTACTACGAATTTATAGATTCAGTTATTTACATGATAGACTGGTACCCTGCCCCTAGATCTATCGATCCTTAATGGGGACAGGAACGGTATAAATAAATATACGGTTTTCTGTATATTTTTTTGGAGAATCTGATTGGTTGATTTTTTGGCGAAAGTGACGTATTTTGATCATGGTTACACAGACGCTACTATAAATATGTAAAGCGTTCCGGAGACGCTGAAAAAAGCTTGCAGTCGACGATTTCAAACTAGATAAGCTGACACGGTTGAATGACCTGCAATAAGGAGAACGAGTTAACTCTTTCCCAAACAAGTTCTGGTATTGACTTCCCTAGAAGAAAGGGGTTGGAAAAACATTGAGCGAAGGAAGAAAATTCATTTTATCATTTGGCTTAATGTTTTACATGCTTTCTTGTACACCGAATTGTTGCATATCAACAGTAGTTTTGTCTCTGCAGCAGCTTTAAGATAAGATCAGTCAATGTTTCTTTTCTGGTTTGGGGGGAGATCTTATTAATGCCAGTTTTGTATGAAATTTTCCTTGTAGACAGGAGAGAGGAAATGAGAAGCATTTTTTTTCATCTATAATGTCTTCAAAACCTCGAAAGTAAGAATAAGACTTGATTTAATTATCGTTTTCAATTTACAGACAAAATGCTCTGGACATCTTTTCTACTTTTTCTAAAACAAATATTTTGTGTATTGATCAACACCCATTAAATAACAATTCTTAAAACAGTTTTTTTAATCTTAATTTCTTCAAAATTGTTTTACTTCAAAGTAGAAAAGAATCACTTCATAAGATTCTGAGCTGGGAATAATAGATTGTTTGTATTAAAATTATCTCGCAGTGGTATTAAGGACAAGATATGTGTTCACACTTCAGTGTTAAGGGATAAACATATGTTAAACTGCTTTTTAAATTTAATTGTTTATCTGATGATTGGACACACTCTGTTACAGTACATCAAAGACAGATAGTATAACAAAGGATCAGATCGATTTTATTGCCCTTAACCCATTCCCACACTTTGACTTTTTTAAACTCCACACCGGAGTGGGGACATCCCAGTTGGTCTAATCCCATTTGGTCTAAAATTCAATTTTCCCATTTCGTCTAAAACTCTAAATTAGAAATACCAATAAAGTTATGAAATTTAAAATTGAACTTTGTGTATATCATTTGTATATCACACCTTTTCTGACACTTACACCTTTTTGACACAAATGCAAGTTTTATATGAAATGGGATATTGATTAAACAAGGTCTGAAAAGGTATTAGACGAGATGGGAATTTTTCGTCTAATCCAAAAATTTTATATATTAGACGAAATGGGATTAGACCAACTGGGATGTAACCACCGGAGTTGCAGACGAAAAATTACAATGCTATCAAAAAAGTAAAGTGTGTGTTCTATAGCATAAAAATGTTTTTCTGGGTAAAAAAAAAACATTTTTGGAAATGAAGAAATTGCTTCCAAAATGTTTTACGCGGTCTTTATCTTTGGGGTATCGAAATGCATTGTTGTGTGGTAATGGATTGAAACCCTTTTCCAAACAGAAAAATTCTAGATCTAGAAACGTTCCCGGAAAATGGTCGTCATTTCTTTCCACTTTTCTTTACAAAAAAAAAAAAAAGAAAGAAAGGGGAAAAAAAAGAAAAAATATGAAATATGTAGATCTAGATTCTAGATGTAGAGTCTAGTGATCTGGATTTGTATGGATCTAGATTAGATCTATAAAATATTATTTAAAAAAGAAACGTTGTCCATGAAACCATTAAATAAGGCCCATTGTCGTCCTGCACCCATTCACAAAGCAACCTTTGTGGCATTCGTGACATTATTTTACACTTGACTCATTAGATTATTAAAACAAGATTGAAAGCAGATGACAAAATGCACGATGGGATTTTTTCCGGTGTTGTACGATTTTACTTGTCGTGAAAAATACATTGATAATTTAATCAACCAATCAGATCACAGTAAAATTTGTACGGTGCCCGTTGTCTTACAGAGAGACGACGGGGTACCAGTTTATTTACATGAATGGGTACCAGTCTAAGGAAAAAACACTACACCCCCCCCCCCAAATGCCGATCACCAGTGTAGTCATAAGATTCATAAGACAAACTCTGTGGCGTAGTGGATAACGCCCTCGACTTGTAGCCCGGCGGTTACGAGTTCGAGCCCCGCTCGGGGAAGGTGTGTCTTTGGGCAAGACACTTAATTGTCAGCCTCAGTCTACCCAGCTGTTTGAAGTGGGTAGCAGTGAGGTAAAACTTACTGCCTCTTCTCTTCCACTTGTAAAAATGTTTCGAGTAAGAAAAAAGTTTGTTTCTGTTCAAAGTTATTCACTGTAGGCCTATATAGAGCACTAGTTACATGTAGATTAGGTACCATACACTAGTTCAGCTAGTGGTGCCTCGATAAGCGGGGGAAAATACGCACACAAACAAACAGATCAAAATGATCTTTCTTCTCAAACATTTTACTCTGGTTTTAAGTGTATTGATTGTCAAATTCCAATGCAAAAATCTGTGATTAATGATATAGCCTAACTCGATTCTTGAAGTTCTTGAGGTTGAAAAAAGGTTCTCAGTTTAAAGTTTCATCTGAGCAATCCAGATTCCGTGAGTTCAAAAAAACAATTCGGGCAGTTGTTAGCCCAAGGGCGGATCCAGAATTTTTTTCCAGGGGGGGGGGGGGGTCCAAGCCAAATATTTTTTCCAGGGGGGGGGGGGGGGGGGGGTCCAAGCCCAAATTATGGCTTAAAATGTAGTAAATATGTAACGTTACACTAAATTTATATAGTCAAAATTTAATTTTCGGCCAATTCCGGGGGGGGAGGTCCGGACCCCCCCCCCCCCGACCCCCCTCTAGAGTCGCCCATGTAGCCTATTATATTCTTTGTAACATTCTATGACATTTCAATCCATCTATCTAGAGTAGAGGAGGGTAATCCCGACATGCGTCCAATTCCGACACTTTTTTTGAAAAAAATGTCATTTGTATTGCATTGTCTTTTGACAAAATCAACAACTTTTTGTTTTAAACATTGCGTCATGTAGCCTACATTTTCCCGAAGTTATGTAATGATCATTGACATGTAAATGCTTGCTTTCTTCAAAAATCAAGGTTAAAGATAGACCGCCCTGTTTGCGAAATTTTCAAAAATGCAGCCTTATGAAAATCTGTAAGAGGGGTGTCCTAAAAAAGTATAAATAGGCTAAATTCTACAAGTCATCTTCCTCGATTGAATTTTGTATAAGATATGCATTTAGACTATCATCCTAGACGTCTAAAAATAGTAGGCCTATTGATCGTTATTTATTCAAAAATCACGGTGTTGGGGTTAACCGACAATTTCGAACAGAGAGTTTAATTCCGCCACCATAGGTGTAAATTAGAGGGCATTTCCCACTCTCGCTTACTGAATACCAACGTCACGCTACAGAAATGGGTAAAACCAGCTTAATTCGAGCTTCTATTGCAACACGTTAACATATAGATTTGCATATTTTTCCCATATGTTCGCAATATTTTTCTCAGGTGTCGGGTTTAACAGAACTCTCAGAGTGTGAGTTAATTATGAGCGAAGTTACACATGTAGGCCTATATTCCGTTCTATAATTCAATTTCTAATTTAGAGAAATGTTACCAGTAGGCCTATAGATCTATGTCTAACGAAAGAATTTGTTTTCTATTCTTTTCAATCCTATCTCTCTATGACATTGCCTCACATAGCTCATTTTGCTTCAATAATATGTTTGGTGTCAGGTTTGACCGAAAAGTTTCGGATTTAAGATGCTTCATATGAGGTAGAGATTCGATTGTAGGGGCCTACCATCATTGTTTATGACCAGAAGACGCCATAGAATATACGAATTTGTTGCATAAAGGCAAGTTCGTGTAAGCCCGACATGAAATATGGGCTCATATAAGTAGACAAAGAAATATATTGATTTTTCCCTTAAAGTATCGGGATTAGTTTTTCGGTGCAAAACGAAAGTAGGGAGCGTTCATGTGCACCGAAAAAAAATTTGCTTGCATTTTTGAAGAAACCACGGGATTCGGAGCACAGTGACTTACAAACGAGAATGGCCCTCTCAAATGCACGTACGGTGCACTTTATCTCGTCAAAATCCGTAGCGTATAGGCCTAAGCTGAGAAATTAAACAAAACATACCTTGAAGCGGACCATGGATTTTTTCGGTGTGAACGCTTCCCAAAAGTCACGTGGGTTATCCACCGTGAATAAGTGACTGACAACAATGTATGTTTTCCGTTCCTCATTTTGATCCTTTCCAAAACTACACAAGAAGAGGGTAGCCCAAACGGAAATAGGAGGCAAATTGGGTGTTGAGCATGATAGAGCCTGTGAACAATATAGCACAGAGCTTGGTTCAGCATTTTCTTCGTTTGCATAGATCAGACCTACAGATAAGAGGGAGTGCTGGCTTTTGAAAATGAAATATTTCATTTATTTCTCACCAAACCCTAAGTTGTGGGTACTCATTGGAATTGTCTCATCGAGACGATTCAAATGAGTACACACAACATATGGTTTGGATTTTAAAAAAATATGAATTTAGAATGACTTTACCCCCCTCTTATCTGTTGCTCTGATAAATGATTTCAAAACCTTTTCTATCAGAATCATCAATACCAGGCCTTGTTTGAAAAGCCCCCGGTTGCATAGGTTTACGATTATCTATTCTTTTTTTTAAAACAAATTTCAGATATCAGCGGCGGATCCAGAATTTCTGTGAGGGGGGGGGGGGTCGAATATACAAATAGGGCGGTTCGTTCTCTTACTATCGCATAATTGTGACTGAGTTTTTGCATGAAAATGAAATAATCTGGCTATAGAGGGGGTTCGTTTGAACCCCCCGAACCCCCTCTGGATCCGCCACTGAATATAAGCTTCGGCAACGGAACGAATCTGAGACCTCATTATTGGGAGTCTGATAAGTTACCAACTGCATCATGGCTGTGGCATTAACCCTTTACCAAACAGCTAAATTGTAGACCGGTCCAAATTAAAAGATCCTGCAGACGACAATTTCATGTGAAAGTAATTTTTAATTTTCAGGTCTTTTCAAATGGTAAATATTGTGGGAAACAAGAGCTTCGCAAAGCGGCACATATACGCCCGAGAGGGGCTTGTCAGTAAAATTGTCCATTTTTTTCAATTCAAGGTCAGATAATTCAAACATGAAAAGTTATCAGATTTTTTTTAATTTATTTTTTTTAACACCTTTATTTGTACTCTTACATATAATCAAATGTATACAAATATTTCATTTCATACAATCAAAAATATACAAATATTTCATTCATAATATTATAATTTTAAATTTTTAATCATATATTATGTTGCTATACATCGCTTTTGTTTCAGTATTTTAATTTCCCTGATAAAAAAAAAAAACGTTGGATGCAAAAAAGAAGAAAAGAAATGTTTGCACAACCAGACACCATAGAGAATCATTGTGGCTAGTTTGATTAAATTCTGGTTGAAACTGTAGGGGTTGCACACAGGAGAAAATGGGCATTTTTGACAAATGGACATTTTTCCTTAAATTCAAGGGCAGATAATTCAAGAACAAAACAGTTATTTAAATTCCGTAAAAGGTGTGCACAACTAGACACTTTAGAGATTCATTGTGGCAAGTTTTATCAAATTCTGATTCAAACTGTAGGAGGACTTGCACACACAAGAAAATGGGCATTTTTTTAATTCAAAGGCAGATAATTCAAGAACGAAAAGAGTTATCTGAATTCCCTAAGCGGTGTGCACAACTAGACACCATTCACTAGATTCATAGTGGCAAGTTTGATCAAATTCCGATCAAAACTGAAGGAGGAGTTGCGCACACGAGAAATTGCTAACGGACGGACAGATGGACGGACTACCGGGGCCATAACATAATCCGACCCTTCGGGCGTATAATAAAGAAATTGCTTGTCACAAGCAATTTCTTCATTTTTCACGATGTTTTCCGTAGCCATTATTTTGTGAGGTGTCAAAAAGATTCATTGTGTGATAATGGGTTAAATCATAAGGAAGATGGGCATTCAGAGTAGAAATAAAAACAGTAAAGCTAATTAGTGATGTCTCATTTAATAAGAAATATAATTTGTAAAATAAAGATGTAAAAATAACAAATATACAAATTAGCTATTACAAACGTACTGTATGAATGAAAAGCTCCTATAAACAAAATATCAACCACAATAAAATTCTCTGCGCTATGTTTCACATGTTATTACCCTTTCCAAAACAACACAATCTTTTGATGTCTATATTAGATTTTTTGAAAAGTATTGAGAGAAAGGAAGACAAAGATAAATACCAGTATTTTCTTCTTTTCTCACTATGTTTTTCTTGCTGTAACAACACACATTTCCAAAATTGATGATATTTATTATATCTATTTAACTGCCGCCTTCAAATTTGACCAGTCAAGTAAAGTAAAAGGTCATTTGAGGAAGGGTTAAAGTTTAACATCAATAATTGCTTTTCAAACAAAACAAGGAAATGGCAACAATCAGCATTTTGCTCTTTTTCAAGAAGTTTTCATATGAATATTCTTTATCTTTTCATAACATTTTTGTTGCATGCAGTCTTTTAATTTGTTGCAGAGCAATCGATAATAGAGGGTAAAGGCATTCCATCTTTATACATGTATTTGAATTCCAAACCCTTGTATACTCGGCACAATTGAACAGCTTTGTCCCCAAGACCTGGAACTTATCTTAAGGACAGATCCTCCAGTTGTTACAGCGCAACTTACCGCGCATATCCTTAAATAACGAAATAAAGCTGTTTCAGTATTTGACCTTTTCAGCAAATGTATTTTTTACATTTAGTTAATGTTTGGTTGATGAATGACAAGACCCTTTTCGGTTATTTTCTCTGTTTGGTTAATTAAAGTGTAATAGTACTCGGATGGTACATTTCGCTTTCTGTTACGCGTTCAATATTTGGCGTTAGTGATAGGAAACGGAACAACAAAAGAAAGGTGGTGTCTTTATGATCTAGTCCGCTTCAAATGGACACAAAAGGTGACACTTTTTATTTTCTAAAGATGGTAATAAGGACGAAAATGGATAAAAGTAGTGAAACAATTTCAGACAGAGCTGCAAAAAGTAAACCAATTTTTACTTATAACTAAGAAAAACGCTTTGTTTGATATATTTTTCTTTTTTTGTTTTTATAGGTATAACCAAGCACTATCTCTATACAAAAAAAGAAAAAATTCTTACCGCTGGAATATTTTTTATTATCGGAAACGTTGCGAAAAAAGAGCAATTTCAGCTACTTTTGAAAGGATGTTTTACTAAAAATTTCAAAATCATCACTAAATTTTTCCAAATTGATACTCATTTAGACAGAATAAAACATATTGAACACAATAAAGACTTATTTATGTAATCCTAGTCATTTCGAACATCTTTTTTGAGGGTATTTAAGTGACACCTCATTTTTTTCAATTTTAGACAAGAGTAGTCTCCCTTGAAATCCAATAACTTTTTAATTTGCTTGGTGACCTATAGTTTTTAAGTCATTTTTTTTACTTCTCATATATTTTAATATCAGTACAGAAAAAAAATAAACAAAATCTTACCGTAGGAATAAATGGAGGATCTGTCCTTAAGTGAAAGGAGACTCAGATGGTTTGGTCATGTAGAAAGACAGAATGGTGAAATTAAGACCGCATCCAATATGCAGGTCACAGGCATTGGCAAAGTTGGAAGACCCAAAATGTCCTGGAAACAAATAACCATGAGGGACCATATAAATTGGAACTTGACCAACATCGACCCTCAAGAGAATGACAAGTGAAGAACAGGAGTGAGGACAGCCATCGTGGTGTATAATCACATGAATCAGAATTTCCGATAATCTTCAATATCTTTTTTAATACTTGACCAATTGGAGTTCGGTTTGAAGCAGAGAAGGTGGGAAAATGCCAGGAATAAGCTGGAGGTGTTGGATTTTTGAAAAATCAACAGTTTACTGATAAAAAAGTTATTGAAGATAAACCAAAATTTTGGTTTATCTTTAATAACTTTTTTATCAGTTGATTTTTGAACAAGAGGGCCAAGATGGCCCTGTATCGCTCCACTGGCTTTTAGACATTTAGACTATGAACTTCTTGAAGGAATACAATAGAGGTCTATTCAAAAAAGATTCATGCTACACCAGAATGAAATCCAATATGTGATTAAGGAGCAGAAATGTTTTTAAAATTTTCTTAAAATTGCACTGTTTAATATAGCAAAAAAAAGCCTAGCCCACAACGGCCAAGCTTTTCGTCCGATCGTGAAGGACTTTGGAAGAGATTCACGCAAGGAAGATTCCTGTGAAGTTTGGTTAAAATTGGTCCTGTAGTTTTGGAGAAGAAGATTGTTTAACAATTTTTCGAAAATTCAATTTAATTAAATTTTATTTAAATTCAAGTTCTTCACGGAAATTATTTTTTTAAGGAATTTAGAGGAGATAAATGCAAGGAAGATTCGTGTGAAGTTTGGTTAAAATTGGTCCAGTAGTTTTGGAAAAAAAGATTTTTCAAAAATTCAATTTGATCTAATTACTAAATCAAAATTTAAGTTCTACATAGAATTTATTTTTTTTAAGGAATTAAGAAGAGATTAATGCAAGGATCATTTCTGTAAAGTTTGGTTGAAATTGGTCCATTAGTTTTGGAGAAGAAGAATTTTCAAAGATTTTTCGAAAATTTGATTTAATTAAATAAATTAAAATTTAAATTCTACATAGAATTTTTTTTTTTTTTTGAAGGAATTATAAAGAGATTAAGGGGGAATGCTCCAGTTTTTCGGAACACTCGGTCTTTACTGTAGTAAATTAAATGTTTCGTACCAATATGTTTCGCTACCATATTTTCAATAATATAACAAATCATTACAATTTACCATTTTAGATGGTTAAAGTGTATTTATTATGTGAAACTGATTTCCTCAAGACGGAAATCGATTATTTAGAGCAAGACTGTCGTAAGTGTGTATGCAGTTACCACTGTTTTGCGTCATTTTATTCATATATAATTGATAAAGATTGCTGTAACTCACTAATAAGTGCGCTGACCTATACATTTTCTTTTTGAATTATTACCAGGACACGTTGCTTAATACAATGAGGGAGTTTTATCAAATTCTATTATGTAGAACTTGAAATATCTCCAAAAATATGCAAATTTTGACATAAATACTCCAGCTTCGTTGATCTAACCGAACACGTGAACATGCTGTTTTATACATTTACGCGTTTATAGTAGCACATGTTTTGGGTTTTCTGTCTTTATTAAATGTAAGACATTACTTTAAACCCGTTTTCGGGACTAAACGATGAATATACAGCATTTTATTAGCATTTTAGTGACCTTGGACAGGTGACAGAAATTGTGCATTTTTTCGATGTAGGGGTATGTGATACGAATGCCTTTTAAATTCAAACAAGATCGCTGACCATCCATTTTTATTTTATTTTTCAATTGGTAATAACATGTAATTTCATCAGACAAAATATAAATAAATTCTATTATTGGGAAAAAATTTAGGAAACTGGAGCATTCCCGCTTAATGCAAGGAACATTTCTGTAAAGTTTGGTTGAAATTGGTCCAGTTGTTTTGGTGAAGAATTTTTTTTTAAAGATTTTTCGAAAATTCAATTAAATTAAATTAATTAAAATTCAAGTTCTGCATAGATTTTATTCTTTTCAAGGAATTTGGTAAAGATTCATGCAAGGATGATTCGTGTGAAGTTTGGTTGAAATTGGTCCAGTAGTTTTGGAGAAGAAGAATTCTTAAAGATTTTTTGAAAATTTAAACTTAAATTAATTAAAATTCAAGTTCTGCACGGATTTTATTTCTTTGAAGAAATTTGGTAGAGATTCATGCAAGGATGATTCTGGTGAAGTTTGGTTGAAATTGGTCCAGTAGTTTTGGAGAAGAAGATGTTTGAAAATTGTTTACGCATGGACAGACGGACGGACGCACGACGGACACAGGGCCATGACATAAGCCCCGCTGGCCTTTGGCCAGTGGAGCTAAAAATCAACCACGTCCACCTAATGCGCCACATCTGTCCACATTCTCTGCTTCAAACTGAATTCAAATTGGTCCAGTATTAACACAAGAGCCGTCAGAGACGGACAATGCTCCCCGAATAAGGCATTGTCACAATAAATATATGCCATGCAGAGCTAATATAAAGCTAACAAATGTTAAGCCCCCTTTTTCCATGACATATTTTGTATACGCAAATTTTAAATAGTTTATTGTCAAGGGCATCTAATTTGCTACTCAAATATGAAATTTCATCAAATTCTAACCATTAGACTAGCAGAAATTAGAGAAAAACTGTATTTAACCTTAAGTCCCCTTTTTCCATGACGAGGCCTCAAATCCAAAAACTGGGAAAAGTGCATCGGCATTATGTCATAGGGAGTTCACATGGTAAGTTTCATTTGATTTGGCCCAAGGGTTATGGAGAAATCACTTCGGACGGACAGACAGACGGACGGACGGACGGACAGAATGACGGACGGACAGGACGGACGGACGGACAGACAAAGCGACGACTATATGCTCTCCCTTCGGGGAGCAAAAAAATCATTGAAGATAATTTGAAATTGTTGTGTCACGTGATTATACACCGTGACCATGCATGCACCAAGACAGCTATCTGGAAGGGAGCCCACTGACATGGCCGAAGCTTCTACCATGGTGTCCAAAAACCTCCAAATGGGTTTTTTTTTACCCCCCAAATGAATTTTGTACCCCCAGTTTTTGTCTCTCTTTGTCTATAATAGAGGGGGTACAAGCATGCAGTAAAAGTATGGTTTGTACCCCCAGATTTGAAAGTCAGCGGAAACCCTGTTCTACCCCTGCACATTAAATATGAAACCCTGGAATGAGTGAATGAGTGTATATTGTGGGTACTCATTTGAATCAACTCGATAAGACAATTCCAATGAGTTCCCATTACAAAGGGTTTGATGTACAATTGAAGAAATACTGCAATTTGATGTGGTATGTGAAAATATTGACAAATTTATCATAAAATTCCATGTAAAAAGTCTCCATATAATAAGGGTGTTCTGATACATATAATTCTATGGTTACTAACAAAATTATTTCTTAACCCTTTCCCAAACTAAACCTTGATTTGACGTCTGTAATACAAAAAGCTTGAGCAAACATTGAGACAAAAGAAGAAACTGCTGATAACCAGCAGTTTCTCCTTTTGTCTCAATATTTTCTGTGCATTATAATTATACACAAATACTAACTTTTGAATCATCCATTTCGTCATCTGCATCAACCCTTAAATATTGTCGTTTGGGAAAGGGTTAAACCTTCATCCTTTCTAAAAACAAAAGCTAGCTTTGATGTAAAAATACATGTAATTCGAGAAAGCAATGAGACAAAAGAAGAAATAATCAGTCATTTTTCTTTTTACTTTGATACTTTCTATGCCAGAAGATTACTTGATATGCTTTTGACATTATTTTGTCATCCATAACATCTTTCAAAAGGAGAAATCTGAAATTTTGCTGTTTAAGAAAGGGCAATTACTTCATTTTCATATAACGACCTTTACCCTTTCAAAAACAGCAAATATTTTGGTTGCTCCAATTTGAAAGCTGCTGCAGAGGACAAATGGATATTGATGAAAATATCATTCATTTACTATGTAGCACAGAAAATATTGAGGCTGATTATAAACATTTTCTTCTTTTGTCTAAATGATTTCCCAAATACTTTTTAGGAAGGTCAAAACCAAGTCTTGCTGGGTTATACTATTTACCATTTCCCAAAATAATTCCTGATTTTTGTTTTCTTTAGAAGAGGAGTGTAAGAAAACAATGTCAGAAAAGAAGAAAGTGCTGATATACCAGCACTATTCTCCTTTATCCACATTATTTTAGCTATAATAATTTGTCATTTAATATACAAATACCCTTTTTATAGTCTGCAACCTTATCAACCATTACTAAACATTGTTTTGGGGATCCAAATGCTCACAAAAAAGAAAGAAAATATCATTTTGGCATGTAGAAGATAAAATATTTACACTCCTTTTATAACAATGTTTTATCACAGATTTTTGCAACACATAAATTGGAAGACGTTTCTTGGCAATATTTGTCAACAGTTTTCAAAAATATACATGATTCAATTTCAAAATAGAATTACAGTCGACACTTGTTGTGTTAAAGTCAGAGGGGCCATCAAAATACCTCGACATATCCGGAGTTGGACTAATCCGATTTTGATTATTTTCGATGGAAACGATATTTAAGCATTTTGATGGGCATCATATGTGTCCATGATTGAAATATAGTAGGAAAAGGAAAGAAATTGCTCAAAACGAGCAATTTCTATCCTTTTCCTACTAAATTTCAATGGCCGCATTTGTTTCGGAATTCATTTTCATATCCATATGTTGAGGATGGGACATGACTTTCACTTCGACTTAAGCGGAATTTCGACTTATCCGATGTCGACATAACGAGAATTGACTGTATAACAATAAACCATCGCCTTTGTCATCTGAAATGGGAGTACTGATATAAGAGAAAATGTTGCTCCTTTTTTCTATATCATACTTTTGTTTTCAACTTTATTTGATAAAACTTATATCGTTATACTTATATTGTTTATAGTTTTGTGAATAGAATATGAAAAGAGTCAAATAAAACAACTACAATGCTCATAATAATTCAATGTGGCCAAAGAATGTTTTCATAAATGGTAAATATCCAACAATATGAACTTAAAAAAGTTCAGTGCTATTGCTTCGATAAGAAAAAAGACAGACACATAGATTAAATGTCAGCAGTTAATAAAACAATTTGATTAAAATCTAACAATAATGAACAACATGTAACAAGCAAGATACTTTCTATTACTACAGCAATGAAAATAGAAAAGTACAGTGAACATCCTATTACACATTTAAACAAAATTATTATGCTTGTTTGACTAGTCTGAATGTCATGGTCATGTGGCTTGCAATATAATGTTCTTAGGATGAAGTATGTATACAGCAGTACAGATTTGACAAATGTTAGTTGAACTTTTATCAAACTGCAAAATTTTAGAACAATTCAATGATTTGATTCAATGAAGTATGAAGCAAATTGGGCTTACCGTTACGCCTTAGGAAAGGTTGTCTGGATAAAATTTTGTGGCCAGATTGACCGCCCTACCAACAGTCTGATTCAAGTTAAGGTAGTCTACCCCTAATGAGATTTGCACGACATCGGAATTATTCAGGAGCCATCGGAAACATTCGGCGGTGGAGAGTTCCACCGCAGAATGTTTACAACGTGCCCGAATAGGTTCCGATACGTAACAACACAACTCGAAATATGTTTCACGAATCTAAAAATGGCGACATTACAGGTATTCTACCTAAAGTATCAGTATACCCCTTAAACATTTTTACAGAGGTATAACAGTTGGAAAGTTTTGAATGCTATGATTTTGATGCATGATAAAAATAATGTGACAAAACATCAAACATGCCTAAAGACATAGAGCACAATACAATACAAAACATTACTGAAAATCTGAATGGAATGGATTAAATGCTTTAATCTGGAATGGGGATATTGGTCAATGGATGGTCCATTTTACCCTGATTGGAATGAAAATTGGGCTTGAACTAAGCTCAGCAATAATATGATTTAACCCTTTCCCAAACAAGACCGGATTTTGACGTCCCTTATAGAAAATGCTTAGGAAAATATTGAGACAAAAGAAGAAACTGCTGATAACCAGGAGTTTCTCCTTTTGCCTTAATATTTTCTGTACTTTTTTTCTACAGAAATCCTGTCTCAATCAGCATCAGTTTTGATGTCTGCATTGGCTTTCAAATTGGACCACCCTAAAAGTTTGTTGTTTGGGAAAGGGTTAAAAGAAACTTTCTGGCGGACACTGCTCCTTCATCATTGATTTTTTCATTTTATAGCTGTTACATTAGTTACTGCTTTGAAAAGAGTTAACCCTTTCCCAAACAAGACAAGGTTTTGATGTCCGTAACAGATAAGGTTTGGGAAAACATTGAGGCAAAAGAAGAAAGTGCTGATAATCAGCACTTTCTTGTTTTGCCTCAATATTTTCTGAGCTATATTGTACACAAATCCAATCTAGATTAACACATGATATTTTGTCATCTGCAATAGCTTTTGAATTGGACCACCCTAAATCTTTGCTGTTCGGGAAATGGTTAAACTACAGTTGTTGCTTCATTAGCGTTAGACCCAAGTTTAACGACAGGCTTCTTGGCAATCTTAGGCAGACCATTCTTGTTGGATTGAATTCCATTTGCTCCATTTCCATTCACATGACTTGTATCTGAAATGCCATTTGCTGCACCATTTCCATTGGTCACTATATCGTCTGATTTAGCAATGTCTCCATTTTGTTTATCATTTCCATCTTCAAGCTCAATTTCATCACTTTTACTTTTTCGCATATTTTCTTGATTCTCCTTTTTATGTGAATGTTCATCAACAGATTTCTGCTTTCTAAATGACCTTGACCTTCTTGTAATGTTTATACCTTTTACTGATGTCCCAGCTACAATGTCATCTCGCGCTCCAGCTTTCTGTTTTCTAGATAAAGTGTTACTAGGACTGGTATGGGTGCTACTTGCTCTACTGCTGTGGTTTGACGCAGCACCACTAGACAATGTCGTATTACTACTTTTATGTCCATCTTTAGTCAAATGTTTTTTAATCGTATCAGGAAGCAAATTTATCAATGATCCACGGCTGCCATGTTTATCAGCAGTAATTCCAGCACTCACTCTCGCAGAATGTAATTTCTCTTTATTCAGGATTTTCATAAAGTTTGGGTTTGATACAGATCTACGAAGTTGATTTTTCGCTCGTTTTGAGAACCGTTTCCTCATTTCCCCGACACTCAACATTGGTGCGTCATACACTTTACCCTTTAATCCTTCAATATTATAGTAACTTTCAGGCTGAGCATCAAAATCCATACTACTATATGTCTGAAGCCTAGGGAAAGGTTCAGGAGCATAATCATTCCCTTCTGCATCACCTTCAAGTAAATCTGACATACTTTTCGAAATCGGATCATAAACCATGTTCCGTAAATAATCACTCAAATCCTCGCAGCTCATGGATCGTAATCGACGCATCCTTCGACCAGTGGCGGTCGTCTGTCTTTTATCAACAGCATTTCCAATTTGATAAGTGTCACCAGATTTCACTTGATTCCCTGATTGAGATTTACCTCCCTCATTTGACCTAGATTTCTGACCAATTACTTCAGCTTTCAGTCTAAACTCCTTATGATTATCACCTAGTTCCTCAGTAGTAGGAGACATGGGTGTTAAATATTGGTCTCCAGTTATTACAAATGGTTGTTTATGGTTGGGTGTGGAAGTTGCACCTGGACTGGGTAACAAGTACGCCTCCGGGTTGTAGGGGCCGTGTTCAGAAATTGGTGATGTGGACTTTTGTCTCATGGCATCCCTGCAATGTAAATCAGAAATTCTTGTTTTTATCACAAAATCAAGCTAAAATGGAGCTAAAATTGATTTATTCTTTCTAAATTAACATATTTTAGATTGTCTCAAATTCAAAATTGTTGCAGATAACAAATTCAAGTGAATGAATTTTACCATTTTTTAGTGTTCTTAGGTAGAAAACATTGTACAGTTGAGAACATCATGAAATTGACATTCTGAGTGGAATGGGAATGTTTTATGAGCGAATGAACGGATGAATGGAATGAGCGTTTTGAATGATTTTGTGTATCTAAAAAATCGATAACACGCCCACGATAACCTTTCAACCAATCAAACGTGATCTTAAAATAGTAACAGCTCGATATCGGAAATTTACCAATATTATAGGTAAGAAGGTTTATCGATAATACGCCCACGATAATATTTCAGCCAATAAAATGCCTTCTTTTTATAACAACCAATTAAACCTGTGAGCGTTTTTAACGTTCATTGAGCGCTATGAATGGTTTTGTGAGCGGAATGAATGAACGTTTGAATGGAATGATTTTGATCGGAATGGAATGGTATTAATGTCAATTTCATGATGTTCTCAACTGTAGTAAATGGAGAAATTGCTTGTCACAAGCAATTTCTCCATTTTCCACAATTATTTCTCCAGTCTGTATTCCATGGGGTGTCATATGTCTCAAGTTTGAATATTGGTCTCCAGTTGTTACGAAAGGCTGTTTATGGTTGGGTGTGGAAGTGGCCCCAGGGTTTGGTAACAAGTAGGGGAGACCGGGGCAAAGTGTTACACGGAGCAAAGTGGTACATTTGATTTTTAGGTCAATCATGTTTTCTGTCACGATAATTCCACTTTGTAATAAATTCTATGCATATTTTTTACATTGTATGATTTTTATGGCTATATTGATCTTAAGGGGAGTTCTAAAATCGCGCATTTCACTTTTTGGGGTCAAAAAGCAATTTTCCGAAATTTTGAAAAATAGGGTTATCTTTGACGCTTGTTTCTGCAATACTGATCGATTGTATTTGTTTCCTTTTAGCCTCAGATTTATGTCCCCATCCTAAATATAATAAGTGATAATCGCAGAAAGAAAAAAGTAACATTATAAGCCGTTTGCACTGAGCATTGTATTTTGTGTAACACTTTGCCCCGATGCCCGGGGCAAAGTGTTACATTTTTCACCATTTTTGTTTTCTTTCTAACTGATCAATAAAATAGCAAATTATGTTGCCAAAAACTTATATTTGTTCAGAATTTTATACATTTTTAAATTTTATGGTTTACACGACTGTAGAGTATATGATATTGTCAAAATTTGATAAATCGAGAAAATGTAACACTTTGCCCCGGTCTCCCCTACGCTTCAGGATTGCAAGGGCCATGTTCAGTTATAGGTGATGTTGATTTTTGTCTCATGGCATCCCTGTGAAGTCAATAATGAATTTTAAAATCTTCACTATCACACAGCACATTCAACATTCAATTACAAATCAATAAATTTGAGCAAGGATCTGGTTAAGGACCCTTAAAGTGTTAGGGACGGAGACTTTAGTGTTTGCAGATCACCATGTGCCTAAATACAGTATGATCAGGATCCATTTAGTTGCTACAGGTCATGGAGAAGTATAAGGGAATAATGTGGGTCCTGATCCAACTGTACATAGGGGCAGGCTGATCTTGATTCATTTTGGTCTAAAATGTCAGAACGGCCCTTTTTCCAGATTCCCACTCATTCCTACCTATAAACATCTTCGCAAGCCAAGGGTGACATCTACAACGTAACGTCGTTTCTGTATTCACCCTTGGCGGATTTAGTCCGATTTTCTTGGTCTCCTGGAAAGAGTTTTCATTGGTTCCAGCGAGGTCTCGCTGGAACCAATCAGATTGTCGACTGATACATTTGTTATGAGTAATCAAATCATGACAACGGGCGGGAAAAAGCATTGCATTTGCAACTCAAAAACGCGAAGATGGGCTATTTTTCCTAAGAATTTCACTGCAATAGACAGGAATTCCCTAACTCTAATCGACGAATTATTATACTTTCGACAATTCGACCAAAAAAGCAGCTAACTTTTACATAATCCGCATGACGTATGACGCGAAAGACAACGCGCGTTAATGACGTCATCAATAATGGACGTAAACAACCAGCAGAACAACCGCTAGGCGGCGCTTCGCGATTTCAAGAAAATCGGACTTAATCCGCCAAGGGTGAATACAAACGTAGGTGGGTTCAACCTTGGCTAGCGAAGATGACCTATAAATTAATTGACTGGGTTTCGACTAAAGGTCAATTAAAATTTAATAAAACCCTTAATGATATGCATATTGAAGTATCTTTGTATGGCATATTACCAAAGCAATCATTTCTATCCAAATGTTTATTCTTTCTTACAATGCTTAAACAATGAAAAAGTTTGCAGAGAATGATCAGTCAAAATTAAGACTCTATGTGTGCTATCATCTTTCTTCATTGTTCACATCAGCTATGCTGAGTAATGATTATCAAATCAAAGTTCAATTTGTTACCTGAAGTTTGGTGGAGCGACCCAGTCTGCTGAAGAAGGTGAAAATGGAGAGTTGGGGGTGGACTGTTTGTCTGATCTGCCACCTGCAGTAAATTAACAGTAGTTGTGAGATGCTTTTTGACAACTATTATATGGCGCGCGAACAGGGTCTAAAGTCAATATAGCGCTAGATCTATAATTAAAATAGGGGTAGACCACTAAAAATAGCGGTCTACCCCTATATTTTTAGCAGTCTACCGATAAAAATATCGGTCTACCCATAAAATAAGGGTAGACCGCTATTTCAATTAACGGTCTAGCGATAAAATTACCAGTAGACCGCTATTTTTATCGGTAGACCTCTATTTTTTCGATAGCCAATCACAGAGCTTGTACAATAGGGTCGTTGATATTCCCGGTGTGTTGAGGATGTAACGAGCCATTTGATTGGCTAATGAGATTTCGAGCAGAAGGGTCAAAAATAATTATTGGTCTACCGATAATTTATCGCTAGACCGTTAATTGAAATAGCGGTCTACCCTTATTTTATGGGTAGACCAATATTTCTATCGGTAGACCGCTAAAAATATAAGGGTAGACCGCTATTTTTAGCGGTCTACCCCTATTTTAATTTTAGGTCTAGCGCTATAATGACTTTAGACCCTTTTCGCGCGCCATACTATTATGCATTAACCCTTTCCTGAACCACTACCATGTTTTTCATGTCCCTAAAAAAAGCTTGGGAAAACAATGAGACAAAAGAAGAAAATGCTGATAATCAGCATTTTCAGACTATCAGTATTTTCTCCTTTTGCCTCAATATTTTCTGTGTTATATTGTACACAAATCAAATCTTCATTACCACCTTATTATGTTGTCTGCAGCAGCTTTCAAATTGGAAAAGCCTAAAACCTTCCTGTTTTCGAGAGGTTTAATCTAAAATGTCGTGCTTGGAAAGATTTAGCATTCTTCAATGAATCCACAAAATTATTTTCTCTAGAAAACACTTCAGAAATATTAAATTTTGTCCTCTGCAATGACTGGACCTGTATAAAATCTTTTCATTTGGGAAAAGGATAATTAAAACAAGAGATGTTTGTAAAACATATATGCCCCCTTCAAGTGCCTACATTTGATGTAGGTCAAAGTCCAAGGTCAAGTTAACAAGGTCCAAGGTCATGGTCAAATATGAAAGGTCTTGGTAGGTCTTTGTGTGAAATATCAAGACTGTATATGTAAAAGTAAAATGAAATATAGGCCACATTAAAGTTTTTAAAAGTAGGCCAAATGCCAAGGTCAAGGTCATGGTCAAATGTGAAAGGTCTTGGTTGGAGGTGTCCATGTGTGAAATATTAAGGCTGTACGTGTAAAAGGACATGATATATATATGCCTGGTTTAAGTTTTTTTTAAAAGTAGGTCAAACTCCAAGGTCAAGGTTGCAATATTCAAGGTCATGGTCAAATGTTAAAGGTCTTGGTAGGGGGTGTCTATGTGTGAAATGTCAAGGTTGTAGGTGTAATAGGACATAAGATAAAGGCTAGGTTAAAGATTTCTAAAAGTATGTAAAAATCAAAGGTCAAGGTCACACAGGCCAAGGTCATGGTCAAATGTGAAAGGTCTTGGTAAGAGGTGTCCATGTGTAAAATATCGAGGCTGTATAGGTAACAGGACATGAGATATATGCATAGTTTAAGTTTTTTATAAGTAGGTCAAACTCTAAGGTCAAGGTCCAAGGTCATGGTCAAATGTGAAATGTCTTGGTTGGAAGTGACCATGTGTGAAATATCAAGGCTATATGTGTAAAATTACATGAAATATAGGCCAGGTTAATGTATTATAAAAGTAGGTCAAACACCAAGGTCAAGGTCACAAGGTCCAAGGTCATGGTCAAATGTGAAAGGTCTTGGTAGGAGGTGTCCATGTGTCAGATATCGAGACTGTATAGGTAACAGGACATGAGATATAGGCCTAGTTTACATTTTTAAAAGTAGGTCAAACTTCAAGGTCAAGGTCATGGTCAAATGTGAAATGTCTTGGTTGGAAGTGACCATGTGTGAAATATCAATGCTGTATGTGTAAAATGACATAAAATATGGGCCAGGTTAATGTATTATAAAAGTAGGTCAAACGCTAAGGTCAAGGTCACAAGGTCCAAGGTCATGGTCAAATGTGAAAGGTCTCGGTCATAGGTGTCCATGTGTCAAATATCAAGGCTGTATGTGTAAAAGGACATGATATATCAGCTAGGTTAAAATTTTATAAAAGTAGGTAAAAGGCCAAGGTCAAGGTCACAAGGTCCAAGGTCATTGTCAAATGTGAAAGGTCTTGGTAGGATGTGTCCATGTGTGAAATATCAAGGCTGTATGTGTAATAGCACATGAGATATAGGCCCACTGGCCCAGTTTATTTTTTTAAAAGTAGGTCAAACTCCAAGGTCAGGGGCACAAGGTCCAAGGTCATAGTCATATGTGATAGGTCTTAGTCGGAGGTTTCCATGTGTCAAATATCAAGGCTGTATGTGTAAAAGGACATGATATATCGGCCAGGTTAAAGTTTTTAAAATGTAGGTCAAACTCCAATGTCAAGGTCACAAGGTCCAAGGTCATGGTCAATTGTGAAAGGTCTTGGTAGGAGGTGTCCATGTGTGAAATATCAAGGCTGTATGTGTAATAGGTCATGAGATATATGCCTGGTTTAATTTTTTTTAAAGTAGGTCAAACTCCAAGGTCAAGATCACAAGGTCCAAGGTCGTGGTCAAATCTGAATGATGTTGATAGGAGGTATCTATGTGTGAGATATCAAGTCTGTATGTGTAAAAATACATGAGATATAGGCAAGGTTAAGAATTAAGTGTAAAAATCAACAAAGGACAATAACTCCAAGAAGTTGATCGGCAAGGTTATGGTTCTTGTGCACTGCACCTCTCCATAATGAGATCTATCCACCTGTAAAGTTTCATGATTCTACCTTACATACTTTTTGAGTTGTGCTCTGGACAAGAATCAAGTTATAAAATCAACAAAGGGCAATAACTCAAAAATTTTGATCGGCAGAGTTACGGTTCTTGTGCACTGCACCTCTCCATAATGAGATCTATCCACCTGTAAGGTGTCATGATTCTACCTTATATACTTTTTGAGTTATGCTCTGGACAAGAATCAAGTTTGAAAATCAACAAAGGGCAATAACTCCAAAAATATGATCGGCAGAGTTACGGTTCTTGTGCACAGCACCTCTCCTTAATGAGATCTATCCACCTGTAAAGTTTCATGATTCTTCCTATCACACTTTTTGAGTTATGCTCCGGACAAGAATTAAGTTTGAAAATCAACAAAGGGCAATAACTCCAAAAATATGATCGGCAGAGTTACGGTTCTTGTGCACTGCACCTCTCCATAATGAGATCTATCCACCTGTAAAGTTTCATGATTCTACCTTACATACTTTTTGAGTTGTGCTCTGGACAAGAATCAAATATAAAATCAACAAAGGGCAATAACTCAAAAATTTTGATCGGCAGAGTTACGGTTCTTGTGCACTGCACCTCTCCATAATGAGATCTAACTACCTGTAAGGTGTCATGATTCTACCTTATATACTTTTTGAGTTATGCTCTGGACAAGAATCAAGTTTGAAAATCAACAAAGGGCAATAACTCCAAAAATATGATCGGCAGAGTTACGGTTCTTGTGCACTGCACCTCTCCATAATGAGATCTATCCACCTGTAAAGTTTCATGATTCTACTTTACATACTTTTTGAGTTGTGCTCTGGACAACAATCAAGTTATAAAATCAATAAAGGGCAATAACTCAAAAATTTTGATCGGCAGAGTTACGGTTCTTGTGCACTGCACCTCTCCATAATAAGATCTATCCACCTGTAAAGTGCCATGATTCTACCTTACATACTTTTTGAGTTATGTTCCGGACAAGAATCAAATTTGAAAATCAACAAAGGGCAATAACTCCAAAAATATGATCAGCAGAGTTACGGTTCTTGTGCACTGCACCTCTCCATAATGAGATATATCCACCTGTAAAGTTTCATGATTCTACCTAACATACTTTTTGAGTTATGCTCCGGACAAGAATCAAGTTTGAAAATCAACAAAGGGCAATAACTCCAAAAATATGATCGGCAGGGTTATGGTTCTTGTGCACTGCACCTCTCCATGATGAGATCTATCCACCTGTGAAGTTTCATGATTCTACCTTTAATACTTTTTGAGTTATGCTCCGGACAAGGTTTGGTCTACGGACAGACCGACCGACCTACGGACCGACCGACCGACTGACCGACCGACCGACTGACCGACCGACCAACCGACCGACCTTCCGACCGACCGACCGACCGACACTTGCGAATCAATATACCCCCATTTTCTTCGAAAGGGGGCATAATAATGCCATACCTGTAGAGCTGGATGAATTCATCGAGATATATTGTTCTCGTCGTTGTGCCTGAGTTTGGTTCGGAATCTTGACTGGTATGGAAGCTGATGGTGGTGGTAGGGGTGGTCGGTCAGCTAGGTTAGTCTGGCTCTGGTTTGAGCCTCGGCGCGAGTCAGCCGGCGAGTTCTGAAAGGATGGGAGGGATCTCGGTGGCAACATGGGGGAGTTTCTGCCTGAATTGTTGTGTATGAGGCGACTTGGGACTGACTGTGGGCTGGAAATGCTGTAAAATAATGGTAAAGTAATGAAATAACAATGTAACACTTTCCCAAATCAAGATTTAGATTTGACATCCCTAAAACAAAAGGCTTTGGAAATACATTGAAGCAAAAGAATTAAATGCTTGACAATCCTATGAAAGGCTTGCGGGAACATTGAAGCAATAAAAGAAATGATGATAAACAGCATTTCACAACTTTTCAACAAAAACCTCTTTAACTGCAGCTTGTCTTAAGCTGCAGTTACAAGGTTTTACTTGAAAATCAAATATTTTCCAATTTCACCTCTATATTTTGTATGCTATAAAGTAGACAAATAAAATCTTTATCAACATCCAGATTCTTGTATGCAGCAGCTTTTGAATAAGATTACTATGAACATTTCTGGTTTGGGAAAGGGTTAAGTGGTAAACTCATTACCAAATGGGATTATGGCATAGTTTAATACTGGTCCGAAATTACAGATGTTGCAGACCATGATTTTAAGTCAATGAAATTCTTCACTTTCTGTTTAGAAAATATTGTGGGAAATGAAGAAATTGCTTGTTACTGTGAGGGACGTCAAAAAGCGTCACTGTGTGGGAATGGGTTAAGGGAGTTTCTGCCGCCCGCTAAACTAATGAAATAACAATTCAAACGAAATTTTATACAATTATCAGGTTCACAAAAATCTCCTAATTTCATGATCCTGAACCATCCAAAGAATGTAAAAAATTACTAAGATAAAAGGGGTGCATTTACTGGCTTTTCACAAGGCAAAATAACTTTTAATGACCATCCAGTCCTAAGGTGTTACCGTGTGGGAACTCATTGGCATTGATTCCTTGAGATAATGCAAATGAACAATCGCAATAAAGGGTTTGTATTCTAAGATAACAAAAGTTAAAACACTCTATCTGTTATATCAGTCAGAAACATAGTTTCTTTCACCCACAAAGAGTTGAGTAGAATAAATTTAAAGTTCCTTTCTATCTTACCTGTTTTGACTATTAAGACTAGTATTTGATTGAGCACTGGCAAGTCTAGTATGTACAACTGGTCTTGGACGAACACTGTTATCTGAGAAATAAATAAAATATGCAATGTCAGAGCTGTATTCATTTTAGAATCCATTCGATCAAAGATTAAGCAAATATGGCAAAAAAAGGAATGGAAATCAATTTTGGACACTTCGTCATAAGATCATTAAAGATTTTCAGTAAGTATTTGATCATCAAAATGTTCAGCAAATCTGTATCATTTCTCATCAAAACCCAATGTTGTGTGTACTAATTTAAATAATCTCTTCGAAATGGTTCTGAACTTCTGATGGGTGCCACCTTCAAAGGATTTGATGATAAATGACATTTTTCCAAGAAAATATCCATCATTCATACTTATTTAGAGCTAAGCTGTATATCAAATGTTCTTACTTTGTGGTTGTAGATCTGTATTCCAGTTAGTATTTACAATATTTCTAACATCAGGATTATCCAAGGTACACGCTGACACAACTGTTAATCCTAAAAGTCTTTCTGCCTCCCAAACATAGTCCTCTAGGTCCTGATTGTTCCCTGGCTGCAAATATACAAATGTATAGTATGTTAACAAATTTGATCTGACATTTAACCCATTTCCACATAATGACGCCTTTTGACCCCAACAAGTCAGATGCTTTTGAAAACAATTTGGAAAATGAAGAAATTGCTTGTGACAAGCAATTTCTTCATTTCCCAAAATGTTTTCTATGCAGAAAAATAAAAAAGAATTTAATTCACTCGTATTTGTCATTGTATTTACAATGTCTCTTACAAATGTCAATCCTAGAAGTCTTTCTGCCTCCCAAACATAATCCTCTAGGTCCTGATTGTTCCCAGGCTGCAAATATACAAATGGAGATTAATATATTTACCTAACATCAAATTACAACAAGAGACCTAGAAGGTCCAGATGAACTCTATTGGCAAGAAAGATCTCTTACTATTTGGAATGCATGGCCTTTAAAGGGACATCTACAGCTATGATCTCTCAGCAAACAGTTTATGTCTTGCTAAAAGTACACATACAAATTGGCATCAGCAATACAATTAGTTATTCCAGTCATCACACAGGAGAGCTTAAAAGAATGGTTAAGGACATCAACAAAATAATAATAATAACTTCCTGCACAAATAACAATTAATATCCATTCTTAGAGAAATGGGAGTGTTTGGAACACCATTTTATTTATTAATTATAAGAAATTGGAATTTTTAATAGTATTAGAAATGAGTGATTTGATAAATTTCCAATAACACACAGTTGACTGAGCTCGGAACTCTTGTAGGAGCAGATACTCTTCAGTGGCCCATAACTAGATGAATTTTATTTCAGACTGGTTCAAATTCAAAAACGTTGAAGACAACAACTTCAAATAAATGAAATTTTACATTTTTTTGGACTTGGAAAATATTGTGGTAAATGAAGAAATTGCTTGTCACAAGCAATTTCTTCATTTTCAGCAATGTTTTCCAAAGCAATTTTCTTGAACAGAAGAGGGTCGATAAGCTTCTCTGTGTGGGAATGGGTTAAACTAGCAAAGTTACTAACCTGTGCCCTATCAAGGTTATCCATGACATATTTGTCCAGCAGATCAAAGATCACATTGTCCCCGTTATACATTGTGTTGAACACATAAAGCCCATCACCCATGGGTGCTATACGACCAGACTCGACACACAGTTGACCGCGCTCGGAGCTCTCGTAGGAACGGATACTCTTCAGAGGCCATTGTGCTAGCACTGCCCTATTAGACTGAAAGTAGATGAACAATTAATTACAAAGCTCTTGATAACAAGAGTTGTCCACGGACAACGTAGCTCGCCTATACGGGAGCTTGTCACAAAAACAGCAAATTTTTCAAAAGTAAAAAAGTGTCAAACTCCAAGGTCAAGGTTACAAGGTCAAGGGTAACTGTCCCAAATGAAAGGTCTTGTCGAGATGTATCTTTGTATGAAATATCAAGGCTGTATCTCTAATAATGCCTGAGATACAGGCCAGGTTAAAGTTTTTCAAAAGTAGGTCAAACTCCAAGGTCAAGGTCACTAGATCAAAGGTCATGGTCTCAAATGAAAGGTCTTGTCGAGATGTATCTATGTATGAACAAGAGATGTTTGTAAAACATATATGCCCCCTTAAGGGCCTACATTTGATGTAGGTCAAAGTCCAAGGTCAAGTTAACAAGGTCCAATGTCATGGTCAAATATGAAAAGTCTTGGTAGGAGGTGTCTATGTGTGAAATATCAAAGCTGTATATGTAAAAGTAAAATGAAACATAGGCCAGGTTAAAGTTTTTAAAAGTAGGCCAAATGCAAAGGTTAAGGTCATGGTCAAATGTGAAAGGTCTTGGTTGGAGGTGTCCATGTGTGAAATATCAAGGCTGTAGGTGTAAAAGGACATGATATATATGCCTGGTTTCAGTCTTTTTAAAAGTAGGTCAAACTCCAAGGTCAAGGTTGCAATATTCAAGGTCATGGTCAAATGTGAAAGGCCTTGGTAGGAGGTGTCTATGTGTGAAATATCAAGGCTGTAGGTGTAATAGGACATAAGATAAAGGCTAGGTTAAAGATTTCTAAAAGTATGTAAAAATCAAAGGTCAAGGTCACACAGACCAAGGTCATGGTCAAATGTGCAAGGTCTTGGTAGGAGGTGTCCATGTGTAAAATATTGAGACTGTATAGGTAACAGGACATGAGATATAGGCCTAGTTTAAGTTTTTTTTTTTTTAAAGTAGGTCAAACTCCAAGGTCAAGGTCCAAGGTCATGGTCAAAAGTAAAATATCTTGGTTTGAAGTGACCATGTGTGAAATATCAAGGCTGTATATGTAAAATGACATGAAATATAGGCAACGTTAATGTATTATTAAAGTAGGTCAAACACCAAGGTCAAGGTCACAAGGTCCCAGGTCATGGTCAAATATGAAAGGTCTTGGTCGTAGGTGTCCATGTGTCAAATATCAAGGCTGTATGTGTAAAAGGACATGATATAGCGGCTAGGTTAAAGTTTTTTAAAAGTAGGTCAAAGGTCAAGGTCACAAGGTCCAAGGTCATGATCAAATGTGAAAGGTCTTGGTAAGATGTGTCCATGTGTGAAATACCAAGGCTGTGTGTGTAATAGCACATAAGATATGGACCCAGTTTAATTCTTTTAAAAGTAGGTCAAACTTCAAGGTCAAGGCCACATGGTTGAAGATCATAGTCGTATGTGATAGGTCTTGGTCAGAGGTTTCCATGTGTCAAATATCAAGGCTGTATGTGTAAAAGGACATGATATATCGGTTAAAGTTTTTTAAAAGTAGGTCAGACTCCAAGGTCAAGGTCACAAAGTCCAAGGTCATGGTCAATTGTGAAAGGTCTTGGTAAGATGTGTCCATGTGTGAAATATCAAGGCTGTATTTGTAAAAGGTCATGAGATATATGCCGGGTTTATTTTTTTTAAAAGTAGGTCAAACTCCAAGGTCAAGGTCACAAGGTCCAAGGTCATGGTTAAATGTGAACGATGTTGATAGGAGGCATCTATGTGTGAGATATCAAGGCTGTATGTGTAAAAGGACATAGGCAAGATTAAGAATTAAGTGTAAATATCAACAAAGGGCAATAACTCCAAGAATTTGATTGGCAGAGTTACGGTTCTTGTGCACTGCACCTCTCCATAATAAAATCTATTCACCTGTAAAGTTTCATGATTCTACCTTACATATTTTTTTAGTTATGCTCCGGACAAGAATCAAGTTATAAAATCAACAAAGGGCAATTACTCAAAAAAATTGACCGGCAGAGTTACGGTTCTTGTGCACTGCACCTCTCCATAATGAAATCTATCCACCTGTTAAGTTTCATGATTCTACCTTACATACTTTTTGAGTTATGCTCCGGACAATAATCAAGTTTGAAAATCAACAAAGGGCAATAACTCCAAAAATATGATCGGCAGAGTTACAGTTCTTGTGCACTGCACCTCTCCATAATGAGATCTATTCACCTGTAAAGTTTCATGATTCTACCTTACATACTTTTTGAGTTATGCTCCGGACAAGAATCAAGTTTGAAAATCAACAAAGGGCAATAACTCAAAAATTTGATCAGTAGAGTTACGGTTCTTGTGCACTGCACCTCTCCATAATGAGATCTATCCACCTGTAAAGTTTCATGATTGTACCTTACATACTTTCCGAGTTATGCTCCGGACAAGAATCAAGTTATAAAATCAACAAAGGGCAATAACTCAAAAAATTTGATTGGCAGAGTTACGGTTCTTATGCACTGCACCTCTCCATATTGAGATCTATCCACCTATGAAGTTTCATGATTCTACCTTTAATACTTTTTGAGTTATGCTCCGGACAAGGTTTGGTCTACGGACAGACCGACCGACATACGGACCGACCGACCGACCGACCGACCTTCCGACACTTGCAAAACAATATACCCCCATTTTCTTCGAAAGGGGGCATAAATATCAAGGCTGTATCACTAATAGTGCCTGAGATATAGACCAGGTTGAAGTTTTTTAAGTGAAGACGCAACGGGACGGGAAGCGACGTCGACACTAGGGCTGTGATATTAGCTCCCCGGACATAAAGTCCCGGCTCGCCAAAAAGAAGGCATTCTAGATGGACTTAATCATATCCTCTTTCACTTAATGCATGTAAATCTGAGATTAAAAATATTTAACGTCAAGATGATTCTAATGATTATCCTACACCTAGGGAGAACTGACAACATTTGAATGTTATCTTAACCTCTGATTTCTAAGTAGGCAGAATAGAAAAGGGTTGATTTTAGCTTTCAACAATTTTTCAATCATTCAACTCCTTAATACAGGCAATTGTTAGAATGTCCTACAAATAGATACACATACATCAGGGCTGCAGATAAGTGAGGGTGAAGACATTGATTCTATCTTTGATATTTCAATTCCAAACCCTATGTTGTGGGTACTCATTTGAATCGTCTCAACGAGACGATACAAATGAGTACCCACAACATAGGGTTTGATAAACAATAACAGAATGATTACAATTTGAAAAGTCATCACTCCCTCTTATCTGGAGCTCTGATACATACCTCTAATGCCAGCGTGATACCATAAGGAGACACATGTATGATACAGTTAGACCCTCGTGCACCAATACGTCTGTGAGATTCAGAATTCTCCGGCTCTATTCGAAACAGATCATCTACAAAATACAGAACAATGACATTAGAATATTGTAACACTTTGTGTAACAAATAGTTATATGATTGAAAAGCTCTAAAATCATAAACAGTTTATGAAATCTATTTCTGTAATCAAGACATCTCAAGCACACTTGCAAAAAGCAATCTTTATCTAAACGAATGTGCACAACTCCTTTTGTACATTGAAAACACTCGCAAAATGATGTTGTTTTTTTCTACTTAGATCTTAAATTTAAATTTGCTGCAAGTGTATTTAGCTTACTACAGATCTAACATTGACTCCAAATCTACAAACCTCTTATTTGATCCCGTAATCTGGACTGTAACTGTAGAAACAAGAGCGGCCATAGACAGATTATGCTCCCCGAATAAGTGTTTGTCACAAAATAAAAACTAACATTAAGCCCCCTTTTTCATGACAGATTTTTGTACACACATTATTTATAGAATATGGTCTAGAACATCTCATTTATCATATAATTACAAAATTTCTTTTAATTTTGCCCATTAGATACAGAGAAATTAGAGAAAAACTAATTTTTACATTAAGGCCCTTTTTTCCATGATGCAGCCTCAAATTAAGAAACGGAGAAAAAAGTCCCTAGGGATTATCACAGGGAGTTCACAAGTGAAGTTTCATTGAATTTGGTCCAAGGGTTGCTGAGATCTGGCTGTGGACGGAAGGACGGACAGCATGGAGACTATATGCTCCCCCGAAATTTTTTCGGGGAGCATAAAAAACAAACATGTCCATATTGCGCTGTTCGCCCGCAGACAGACAGATGGTTATCTTGGGTGTGTTTTCTTTATATTGTCATAGGAAATGAAAATTTCTAGTAAATTTGTGCTAATGTACCTCTTATTTGATCTTGTAGTTTCGACTGTAACTGTAGAAAGAACACAAACATGTCCATATTACGCTGATCGTCCATAGACAGACAGACAGCTATCTTGTCTTAGGAAATGAAAAGTTCTAGTAAATTTGTGCTAATGTACCTCTTATTTGATCTCGTAATCTTGACTGTAACTGTAGAAAGAAGACAAACATGTCCATGGTGCGCTGTTCATCGGCAGACAGACAGATGGTACTCTCAGGTGTGGTTAACTGGAAGACGTAGGCCCTGTTCTTCATGTTGGTGATCTTTTCTACTCTGTAGGTTGGCCATAACTCTATCTTGCCTGAAATTTTGATTGATTACAGTTGAGAACATCATGAAATTGACATTCTGAGTGGAATGGCAATGTTTAATGAGCGAATGAATGAATAAATGGAATGAGCGTTTGGAATGATTTTGTGTATCTAAAAAATGGATAACACGCCCACGATGACCGTTCAACCAATCAAACGTGATCTTTAAATAGTAACAGCCCGATATTGGAAATTTACCAATATTATAGGTATGAAGGTTTATCGATAAAATGCCCACGATAATATTTCGGCCAATGAAATGCCTTCTTTTTATAACAACCAATTAAACCACGTTTATTGAGCGGTGTGAATGTTTTATGAGTGTTTTGAATGTTTTCGTGATCGGAATGAATGAACGCTGAAGTGGAATGATATCATGAATGTTCTCAACTGTAATTGATTTGTTTTTGATTGATTGATGGTGTAGTGGTCAAGATGCGTCTAATGCAACTAACCCTCTACATTTTGAAGCACATGATTTTAATTTTATACATAAAACAGTTGAGCGTTTAACCCTTTCCCAAACAAGACCTGATTTTAACGTCCCTAATAGAAAAGGCTTGGGAAAACATTGAAACAAAAGAAGAAACTGCTGATAACCAGCAGATTCTCCTTTTGTCTCAATATTTTCTGTGCCATAGTTTACACAAATCCTTCCTTTAACCCTTTCCCAAACAAGACTTGGTTTTAACGTCCCTAATAGAAAAGGCTTTGGAAAACATTGAAACAAAAGAAGAAACTGCTGATAACCTGCAGTTTCTCCTTTTGTCTCAATATTTTCTGTGCCATATTTTACACAAATCCTATGTTTAATTACATCCATTTTGTCCTTTGTGGCAGTTTTTGAAGCGGATCACCCAAAAATTTTGTCATATGGGAAAGGGTTAAAAGTAATGTAACACTCCAGACCAGAAAATTAGTGCTTTTCGTACTGTCCTGATATTAGTATAAATACATTTTCTGAAGTTTTGATCTTAACCCTTTCCCAAACAGGACCTGGTTTTGACGTCCCTTGTAGAAAAGGATTGGGAAAACACTGAGACAAAAGAAGAAACTGCTGTTAAACAGCAGTTTCTCCTTTTTTCTCAATGTTTTCTGTGCCATATTTTACACAAATCCTATCTTTAATAACATCCATTTTGTCATCTGTGGCAGTTTTTGAAGTGGATCACCCTAAAATTTTGTCGTTTGGGAAAGGGTTAAAAGATAATGTAAACTAATTTGCTATTTCTTAATCCATTACCATAATTATGGCAAAATTTTAGGCTTGTCCAAAGTTCAAAGATGCTGCTGAGGACCATTTTAATAAAAGGAAATTTTGTATTTCTAGTCTTTTGGGTATAAAACATTCTAGGAAATTGAAATATTGCTTGTAACAAGAAATTTCTTCATTCACAAATTTTTTTTCCAAAGTATTAATGCTGTGGTGCATCTGAATTTATCAGTGTGAAAATAGGTTAACCCTTTCCCAAACAAGACCTGGTTATGACATACCTATTAGAAAAGCCTTTTGGAAAACATTAAGGCAAAAGAAGAAACTGCTGAGAACCAGCATTTTCTCCTTTTGCCTCAATATTTTCTGTGCTATATTCCTAACTAATCCGATCTTTATTTATGAAATTATCTAAATTTTGTTGTGTGCAGCATCTTTAAAATTGTGCTACCCCAAAATGTTGTCGTTTGGGAAAGGGTTAAAATCAAATTGTCAATATCTTTTCACTCATATAAGATTTGTCAATTACTGATACCTTTTGGCAATACCTGTCAAATTCATATGTATCATAAGCTTAATATGAATGAATTTGTATCTATCCCAAAATATAAAGAAAAGCCAATGGATGCTATCAAATATCTTATTTTGCATTAGACTGGCCAAACTGATCTTTGTTTTTGTTTTTTTTAACCCTTTCCCAATTGACAAAATTTTAGGGTGGTCCTATTGAAAGCTGCTACACTGGTGGTAAACAGAGAAACTAGCTCCAAAAAGAGGTAGTTGCATAGAGCGAAAATTTGTAGGTCACGAACACATTTTCTAAAGTTATTTCTTTTTAAGCGAGTTTTTGAGAAATCCAGCGATGCTGTAATATGAAGAAATGGTCGAAGTTTGTTGTGCACGAGAGTATACGGTATTAGTAGCAGGGTTTTAGTACAATCATTGAAAAACATTTCAAAATCGAAAGTAAAAAAGTTTTCACTTTCGATTTTGAAATGTTTTTCAACGATTGTATTCAAACTTTGCTTACTAACACTGTATATTCTCGTGCACAACAAACTTCGACCATTTCTTCATATTACAGCATCGCAGGATTTTTTAAAAACTCGTTGTAAAATAAATAATTGTAGAAAAAATGTGTTCGTGACCTACCTTTGTTTACAGATTTTCGCTCTATGCAACTACCTCGGTAGAGGCCGGATGTCACGAGGCAACGACATACTGTTGACTCTTTTTGGAGCTAGTTTCTCTGTTTACCACCTGTGTGCTACAGACAACAAAATGTGTGTAAATGAAAACAGAATTTAGGTACATTATAGTACAGAAAATTTTGAGGCAAAAGGAGAAAAGCCTGATGATCAGCATTTTCTTCTATTGTCTCAATGTTTTCCAAAGCTTTGCCTAATAGACACATCAGTACCAGGTCTTGTTTGGGAAAGGGTTAAACACCAAAATTGAAATAAAGGAATTGTAAAGAAAAGAGCTTTATAAGTCAAGTTATGAACATTTTTTCTCTTTTTCCCATATCTATATATCTTTGTGTGAAAGTGTATGCATACCTTTTGGTATCGCTGTTTTTGCCTTTGGTTTTTTATTATACTGTTCTAAGACTGGTTTGTTTCCTATACGCTTCAGGATGAAATATTTCTCCCGCCATGGATTTGCTTTACCCCATAATATTGATCGGCTCCGTCCGGTGAATTTGTATAAATAATCCTGCAATGAGAAATACATCATGCTTTACATATATCCTGTAAATTTTGTTGTTTGGAAATGGATAAATCTAAAAGGTCATTTAACCCTTTCCCAAACAAGACCTGGTTTTGACGTCCCTAATCGAAAAGGCTTGGGAAAATATTGAAACAAAAGAAGAAACTGCTGATAACCAGCAGTTTCTCCTTTTGTCTCAATATTTTCTATGCCATATTTTACACAAATTGTCTACAATAACTTCAGTTTTGTCATTTGTGGCAATTTTTGAAGTGGATCACCCTAAAATTTTGTCGTTTGGGAAAGGGTTAATATCAGAATTTATAATTGTAACTGTAGTGTAAGTAGAGTATTGGCCAGGAAGAGGAAAGGCACATTAAATTGCATAGAAAAAAATATTGAGGGAAAAAGAGTGTTTTTTTAATCTTAAAATTGTTTGCAAAAGGATTAAAAAAACAACCACTCCTTTCCATGATTGCATGACTTGTGCACTTTAAACCCCAACATATGCATGTTCATTCATCACAAGATTGATATATTTCATGTTGGACCCATCCCAAGATAATGACAATTTGTGGATTTTACACTTATCTGATGAAAGTTCCTTTGAGCTTTGAAAAAATGACAGACACACTCAGTGCTTCTGAAATAAATTGTCCGTGTTGTCTGTTTACCTGTCCGGACAAGCAGATTTTGAAAGCTAGGTTATCCGTGGACAAGTGAAAAATCCAGTTATAATAAAAAGTTTTTTTTTCGTTTTCTCACAATATTTTTATACAATGTAATTACTGATACTTAATTGTATGAATTTTGTTGTAGACAATTGTTAGACAGTCATATTAGATACATGTTTATGCAATGAACAAAATTTATTTATTTTATTGGGGTTTTACACCGGTTTCAACTTCTATGGTCATATCGCGGCGGCTGGAGCACCTAACCGTGGGTTCCTGGTATTTCTCACACCAGTATAACCACAATATCCACAGAGCTCCAGATAGGATGGGTATTTGCGTAAAATACACACTGATTTGATCTAAATACGCATTTGCTTTCATAAAAATGCGTACAGATACGCATTCAAAATAAGGAATACGCATTTGATAATCGTCAGTTAGCGTATCAAGATCGAAAAGCGCCTGACGAAACACATAGAATAGAAAATACCAAAGATTAAAAATAAGGTTTTTGTCTGTAAAAATAGCGTATCTAATATGACTCAGCCAATCAAAACCGGGAATTATTGGGGAATACTGATTACGTCACCAGCCGAGCGAATTCAGATGACAATCAGCTAGTCCGTAGATCTACCGAATGCTGCCGGGTGGTGTATTTTGTTTGAATCGTTGATTTCCTTTAATTTTTTTTTATACGGAGCAAATCGTTTCCTCGATTTTGATTGGATGATAAATATCTGGCCATTGCAAAACTTCGTAAATCAGAAATTGCAACTCGACACCTCAACTCCAAGAAGTTTGTTTTCTTTTTAAATCGGGAAGCGAGTAAATCCACTTCTGAGCACATCGTAAAGGCGATTTGGGCCGATATTATATCTGAAGAGGCCCTACAGTACAGACAAAGATAGCCCACGATGGTAATCTCGTTCAGAAAAAACACACTGAAAAGCCTTGATGGTCGGAAACATAGCGCGCATAGATGTCCTCGAAAATGAAAGTAGGTCGTTCCGGTGGGGTGCTCCTGTTAATTTTAATCCTTTCCCTAACAAGGGGTCCCGAACAAGAGCGTAAATACTCATTGCCTCCGAAAAATATCTGGAAATACGCATTGGAAAAAATTATGAGGGGTAAATACTCCTTGCCTCAAAAAATTATCTGGAGCTCTGTATCCATACCGAGCCTCCAGCTGCTCTCTCATAGATGATTCACACCCATTGATGAGAGACAAATGACTTTTGTCAAATGTCAGAATGGATACTGGCTGAGCCGGAGTTCGAACTCGAGACCCCTGGATTGACAGACTCCGACGTAACTGACTGAGCTATCCGGGCTCGGCCAATAAACAAAAGGAAGCTATTAAAACGTATATATATGGGTTTTGTACGGTCAAGTTGATTTTTGATACGGACAAGTCAATTTTGGATCAACACTTGTCCGTGGGCAAGTAGATTATCAAAATATTTCAGAAGCACTGCGGCACTGTCAGGGATTGAACTTTGACTAATAGTTTTACTCATAATGATACATCAACCTTTTCCCAAACAAAAAAGTCTTGGCTGGTCAAAATTGAAAAGTATTGCAGACAAGTACAGGTTTTGTGTTAATATACTTGAATTTTAAGACAATCATATTGAAAAGACAAGGAGGTATAAATCCACAAGCAAAAATTGACAGTGACTTAGTTTTGTGTTTACTGTTTCTAAACCAATAAACTCTTCTCATTTGTACCGTTTACAATGTGCACGTGATAAATGAACAGGTTGATTGGTTGTAAACGATAAACACAAAACTATGTCACTGTCAATTTTTGCTTGTGGATTTATAATACTAATGCTGATTGTCAACATTATTTCCTTTTCCCTATATATTTTACCAAGCCTTCTAAAGTCAATATGAAAACATATTAATATCAGAACCAAGTTTTGAACACTTGTAAACTTGGGAAAGGGTAAGGGATAAAATGTCACAAATATTAGTTTATTGAAGTGTTTATAGTACAATTTGGATTAAAAGCTTTGTCCCTATTTAGCACACTTTACGATGAAACCACACATACTTGTGGCTCTAGTAAAATTCATGCTTTTGTAAATGTTATTCAGAATTACAGATAAGCAGGGTATATATCGTCACTTTTAAACAAAACCTTGTAACGGCAGTTTGTTTTATGCTGCAGTTACAAGGTTTGTGTTGAAAAGCAGCCATATGGTTTACTTAAACAAGTAAAAGTTTACTTGGCCATCAATAACTTTTTTATCCACTGACTCTCACATCAAGCAAACACCAGACATATTAAGCTGTCTCTGATTCCAGAGGTGATATTCACCTTCCAGCAGACCTATGATAAGAGGGAGTAAGGGAAAATGCAATATTTGATTTATGGTTCATCATACCCTAAGTTGAGGGTTCTCATTGGAATTGTCTTATTGAGACGATTCAAATGAGTACCCACAACATAGAGTTTGGAGTTGAAATGACAAATGTCTTCACACCCTGTTATCTGTACCCCTGCCTTCCAGTAATATGTCCACCCACAATTCAAACTCAGCCATGTGAGTTTAGTTGCAATGATGTAATCCAAAAACATTATTGAACCTTGACCTTGGCTGCTTCTCCTTCTTTGTTACATTGTAGCAGTGCCTGGGGTGAAACATGTGTTGTTTCTGTTGATGATACCAGTACTAACACAACGCCCTAACTGAGCCTCCAGCTGCTCCTACACATAGGTTCACGACACCAAACAATTGATGGGTGACATTTTTGTCAGAAAGGATATTTGCCGCGGCTGGGTATCGAACCCGGGACCTCTCGAAGGAGAGGCAGATGCGCTACTAACTGCGCCATGGCCACAGCCCACTTTCCTCATTGGTCTGATTTATTTTAGAAGATCAACAACAAATTGTTATCTACTAAATTTTCCACTTGACCTACAGTAGGACCATGACTAATTTTTTCACTCGTCTCCTCCAATTGT
Organism: Fragum sueziense; assembly: GCA_963680895.1. Taxonomy (NCBI): domain Eukaryota; kingdom Metazoa; phylum Mollusca; class Bivalvia; order Cardiida; family Cardiidae; genus Fragum; species Fragum sueziense. Next base: position 3,407,240 of record OY804605.1, on the reverse strand, counting down.
TACACGTAAATACCAGCGGACGAGTAGATTTTTTGGACCCAGCTGTACTAAGAGACTACAGTGCACAAGAGAGACTGTCTGAGCCGAAGAGGCCGCGGATTGAGGACTGAGGAAATAATTTTATTCAGCTCTGTGGATATAGAAAAGAAGTTCTGTCTGCTCATTCTACAAAAGGAATAAATAAACAAATTTCATTAAACAAGAGGACCATGATGGTCCTATATCGCTCACCTGAACCAAAATGATATGAGCAACATTTTTGTTTAATTCAATTAATATTCATGACTTTAAGGTTTACGAACTGAGAATGAAATGCAGAGCCAGGGGCGAAATTTGAAAAGTGCCAGTAATTCCTAATTTGTGTTACATTTCCATTCTAAATACAAATATAAGAATTTTGCATGGTTTAGAATTTTCAATTAATGCATATTTATGGAAATATTTGACAAAAATATTCAAAATTACCTCCCTTGCATATGAAAATATAGTAAAATAATATTTGTAAATTTTTTTCTTCTTAAAGCATAATCTTGAAATCCGCCCTGGTGAATCAACTTATGTGAAGTGTATTTACAAGTGTGTGTAATTTGATGCATTTCGTATGGCTAGAAAGTGGTGTTTTCATTCTCAGTTCGTAAACCTTAAGACTGAATATGAACTTATGGTCAATAACTCTGTGATAATCAATCTCTTCCGAGATCTTATGGTGCCCAACATTGTGTCCAAGTTTTGTCTTGATTGATAAATAATTGTAGATTCTAGAATGTAAACAAGGTCAAAAACAGCCAAGAATGGCAATTTCATCAAATTCAAGGGCACATTACTCTCGTCTTTCTGGTCAGATCAGACTGAAAATCAACCTCATCTGAGATCTTATATTCTCCAACATTGTGGACATCCAAGTTTTGTATTTATTGGTCAATAATTGTAGATTCTAGAGTATAAACAAGGTCGAAAACAGCCGAAAATAGTAATTTTATCAAGTTCAAGGGCACGTAACTCTAGACTTTCAGATCAGATCAGACTGAAAATCACACTCATCCGAGATTTTATGATCCCCAACATTTTGTCCAAGATTTGTCTTGATTGGTCATTAATTTGTAGATTCTAGTGTGTAAACAAGGTCGCAAACAGAAATTTTGTCAAATTCAATGACACATAACTCTGGACTTTCTGATAAGATCAGACTGAAAATCAAACTCATCCAAGCTCTTATGGTCCCCAACATTGTGTCCAAGTTTTGTCTTGATTAATTAATAATTGTCAGAGCTCCAGATAATTTTTTGAGGCAAGGGGTATTTACCCCTCAGAATTTTTTCCAATGCGTATAACGGTATTTCTAGATAACTTTTTGAGGCAAGGCGTATTTATTACAGGTCTTGTTAAGGAAAGCACTAAATTAAACAGGACCACCGACCGGAACGACCCACTTCCATTTTCGGGTTCGTGGACATCTATCCGCGATATGTTTCCGACAATCGAGTTGTTGTTTTTCTGAACAAGATTACCGTCGTGGGCTATCTTTGCCTGTAGGGCCACTTCAGAAATAATATTGGTCAAAATCGCCTAAAGTTACGATCTGCTCATAAGTGGATTTACTCTTTCGCCGATTAAAAAAGAAAACAAACACCTTCGAGTTGGAGTTGTCGTTTCAGATTTAAAATCGGGCAAACGATTTGCTTTCACGGAGATAACCGATTGATTGAAATTCGAACAAAATAATGCAACACTCGGAATCATTCGGTAGATCACGGAATAGAATAGCCGATTGTCGCTCGGCTGGTCACAGTGGTGACGTAATTGGTATTCCCCAATTATTCCAGGTTGTGATTGGCTGATTAAGGTCATAATAGATACTGCCGTAACCTATTTTTACAGACCAAAAGTTTGTGTTAATCGTTGGAATTTCTTAGTGTCTGTTTTTTCCCGACGTACTTCGATCTTGATACGCTAACTGACAATTATCAAATGCGTTTTCATGTAGTTCATGTAGATCCGAGGCCTTCATGCAATCTGCATAAGCCGCTTTAGCTTCTACGGCCCTTTTCTTTATGTTTTCCCAGACGTTTAGTTTTTCCAGTTCCTCATATCGTTTGTCGTTTGTCTTGTTTGGCATTAGTGTAACTACACTAATAATTGTTAATTCTCAGCTTTCAAGCTGAGCTTTATTTTTGTCAAAAATTTAATTGACAATCATTATAAAAACAAAACTGCATATTTACATCTTTATTTAAAATGTAAAAGACATGATATTATTTACAAAAACGCCCTAACTGCTAGATGTACAAGGTAGAGTGTTGCAACTGACTAATATTCATTAGTTACTTGTAACAATCTGCTTCGAACTTATTTTTTGGATGCCATTGTTTGTTAAGCATATTTTTAAAGGAGTTTACAGATGGAGCAGTTACTACATCATTTGGAAGCTTATTCCAGTTATTTATTACCCTATTGCTAAAGGAGTATTTCTTTATTTCAGTCCTAAATCTTTTCTTGTATAATTTGAGGCTGTTACCCCTGGTGTTTGTCAAATTACTAAAAGTAAATAGTTGTTTTGATGTCTTATCAATACCAGTTATGAGTTTGTAGGTTTCTATTAAATCAGCTCTATCCCTCCTGTATTCTAGTGTTGGCAACCCTAGTTTTTTTAACCTTTCAGTATAGCTCAAATGTTTTATAGACTTTACTAGTCTGGTGGCTCTCCTCTGGACATTTTCTACAGAGATTTTATCCTTTTTAAGCGTTGGTGACCATATTACTGAAGCATATTCTACATGTGGTCGGACCATTGACTTGTACAAATTCAAAAACATTTCTGGATTCATGAACGTAAAGGATTTGCTAATAATGCCAAGATTTCTATTTGCTAAATTTATTTTGCTACTTATATGTTGTTGGAAGTTGAGATTTTTATCGAAAATAACACCTAGATCTTTCTCATCTTCTACTTTCTGTATTTTTGTTACTGTACCATCTTTGTCCTTTACATAGTAGTCATCTGCTTCGTTGGTACCAATGTGTAGTGCTTTGCATTTTTGTGGATTGAAAACCATTCATTATTTTGAATGCGTATCTTTACGCATTTTCATAAAAGCTAATGCGTATTCAGACCAAATCAATGCGTATTTTACGCAAATACGCATCTTATCAGGAGCTCTGAATTGTAGATTCTAGAGTGTAAACAAGGTCAAAAACAGCCAAAAATGGCAATTTTGATGAATACACCGATAAACAGTTTTAAACCGGAAACCGGAATTGGCGCATGCGCAGAAAAAGTGCGAGTAAAAAAATCTACTCGTAGAAATAATTACAAAGGCGAGAGAACCACTAGTGACAAATTAATCATTTTCTCTTTTTAAATGGCATAATAATTTTATATAAAGATTTTTTGTTGTTGTATGATGATCGGAAATGCTGATTTTGTGCATGAAATATTATGACACACAAAATAATTACGAGAAAAAGAGAAATTGTTTCCAGCTAATGGGCCATTAGAAGACGCAATCCCAGTTAAAGTGGACAATTGACTAAATTTTTTTCGAAATTTTTCATTTTACCATTCACTCATTCTGGACAAATTTTCTTCATGGATCACATCTTCTGCGCAAATTTCTCTTGTTTTGTCAAGTGGGCTTGCCTAGTTTTGTAGTTATAGAATGTTAAATGATCGAATGTGTGCATAAAAAAATGCGTATTTTAAATAGACCCCTTTGTGAAATGTGTGTCTAATTTCCCATTAAGTAATGCCTAAAGAATAATAAATCCGATACATTTTGATGAGTATTTGTTTGTAAAATGTGAATCAATTGACAATATGGGTGAAAATGGTGAATTGTACCTATGCGAATGAAAATACAAAACGGCTATCCTTGTACAATTCCTTTATTTTAGAACGTTGAATACTTCCAACTCTTCTAAAATACACCAAACAACCTTTAATTTTCTCTTGTATTATTAAACAAAAGCAATGAGTTATTCCCTTAATCGATATGCAGAAATGGAAAGTCAATGATTTATAACGAATCAACAATAGTTTAAAACTGGTCTGTCTCGAACGTAACTACAGCTTGTCCCGCACGTAATGTGTATCTTTTCTTTAATACCACAGCCTCTGTGTTATTACCTTTTCAATCAAATCATAATATTATCAGGCAATATCCATTTGCCAGACACTTTGTCAAAAAATTATAATGAAATGAATAAATGAAAATAAATACAACTCTATAAGCCATCTGGGTGTGTTGTTTTACAAATTAAAACTTCCTAGCCAAATTAATTTCAATTAATAAAAGTTGAGATGTTCGTATTGTTTTGACACATGAGGTATGTGTAATAACTGCTTAATTAAGTGAAATGTTATCGAAAATTTGCTAGACATCCTTAAATCTGATGGATCCAATATACGAAAACGTACGGGACACTTTTTATAAAGGTAAAAAACGCTGAAATAATCTATTTTAATGCATCAATCTAGTGTAATGTATATGGATATGAATATATTCCTATATATATCAACAAAAACCGGCATATTTTGTGGAACTTTCCTCAATATTGTAAAAATAGTTTCAATTAAGCGTAATTATAATACCATTACGTACGAGACTAGTACGAGTACGTGTACAGTCTATTATGTGCATTAAAAGTCTATTTTGCTTAAACTGGAGCCATTAAGGAACACAAAGTACATAAATAAAGCACAGGAAACGTTCCATTTCAGCAATAAAAAAACTGAAAACTAAAAATTGCCTCGAACGTTATGGACTCGTACGTCACTTTTTAATGTGTACCAAACTTTATTTGGCCTACTGTATCAATGCTATTATAGTAATCGGTATAATTCTTTTTATCATATTTGAAGAGACTTCGAATAGTGATGTTACTTGAAGAATTAAACTATTTATAACTACACATTTTTAACTACAGTTACTTTAGTTCTTGCCTCGTACGTTACGGGGTTAAAATTACGGTAAATTGTTTAAGAATCATGTTGATTTTGTAAAAATACTGACAAAGGTATATCAAAATACGACTTTATTTTGATAATATACATCTATACTGAAGTAGATTACGCTTGATTGATGCATTAGATATATATTTATGTCAGTGTTTCTTAGCTTTAAAGAAAGTGTCCCGTACGTTTTTGAATTTTGGAGACAACGACTCGAAGCTTTTCTACAAATTTTGGATTACATTTTTTATATAAATCTTGGTATCGTTTTGGAGCTCTATGTGTTCTGTACAGGATTGGGACAGTTCTGTTAAGATAATTAATTGTTGAAATTGACATTTTTGGTTTGAAAGTTAGAATTTATACCCGGAGACATCGGTTTTTCGTACCCCCTTGTTTGATTGTCACAAGATTTTCATAAGAAATGGGGTTCTTACGAACGTTAATTATAGATTAATTTTTTAGTTATAGGTGTTGGATGAAAATAAATGTGGTCGGCATTTATATAATGTTGACTATTTGCAACTAGAACATATTAAAGGCCGGAGACATCAATTGTCTCCTTTAACTAGGATTGCGTCAGAAGTGCGAGTGAACCAGCCGTGATAAATCATGCATTTTCTCTATTTATCTGGCATAATAATTTTACAAAAACATTTTATTGGTGTTGTTCGATGATCGAAACTGCTGACTTCGTGCATAGAATATTATGACATGCAAAATATTTATGAGAAAAGGAGAAATTGTTTCCAGCTCACGGGCCTTTGGAACTGTCGTCTATTTTTAAGCCATGATCTCCTATCTCGATACAAACATAAACTTACTTTTTTTCAAGCCATTGAATACCAAAATTAAATCCAAACGACTTTAATTTCACTTTTTATATATCCATTGTTACGTGATGAAAGAGACACCTTTCGTTAATCCAATCTTAACACAGATAATTATGACATGTGTGGCCTCTTGAAAGCCTCGTGTACTTAATGAGCACGGTCAATCATTTAACCCTTTTCAACTTTACCCGAAGGATATATCCCATCTAAGTCCTTGATCTCTTGCCACGTGGAGTGGCTACAATAATTTTAGACAAATCATAAAAATGCCGTAGAAAAATTCTGGAATAGGCCTATCCAGTGACAAAAAAAAAAAAAAAAAAAAAAAAAAAATTAAATAAACTTAGAATAATAAAAAAATATTAGATCTCTAGCGCATTATTGGTAAACCAGTCAATGATTATATGCCGATTTAGACTTTTTTGCATAATAAAATGTTTTACATGGCGAATTAAGAACAAATGGGATTGAAAACAGCCGTTTTGTTGATCATATTTATCATCAAAACATTCGTTTTCTATCCTTAACATTTCTTTACCGAATATTGAAATGTGTAGCAGACATGCGGTTATATCTATGATCTATGATTTTACAACCTTGACCCCCCCCAAAAAAAACAAGAGGACCATGATGGTCCTTAATCGCTCACCTGAACCTAGATTGAATGAAAGTCACAATGTTGTCAAGAGCACATAATTTAAGATGTGAGATTATGATCCAGCTAAAAAATGCTTTCATAATCTTGAATGATCAATGTTTGTGGCCGTTACAGTAAAAACAAAGTGGAAGAAAACAACAAAGTCAAGGGCACATAACTCTGTTCTGATAAAAGAATTCTCATCAACATTATGTCCAATTTTTTTTTATTGGTCAATATATTGTTAGAGTGAAAATAGAGTCGAAAACTGTAATTTTGTGAAATTCAAGGTCAAATAACTATGGTTTTTCTAGTCAAATCAAGCTGAAAGTTTCACTCATCTAGGATCTTATGGCCCCCAACATTGTGGCCAAGTTTTGTCTTGATTAGTCAATAAATGTAGATGCTACAGTGTAAACAAAGTCAAAAACAGCAATTTTGTCAAATTCAAGGGCACATAACTCCAGACTTCCTACTTCAATCACACTGAAAATCGAAGTCACCAACATTGTGGCAAAGTTTTGTCTTGATCGGTCAATATTTGTAGATGCTAGAGTGGTAACAAAGTGAAAACTAGCCATTTTTGGCGTTCAAGGGCACATAACTCCAGACTTCCGAGTCCGATCTGACTCAAAATCAAACTCATCTGAGAACTTATAGTTACCAACATTGTTGCAAAGTTTGGTTAAGATTGGTCAATATTTGTAGATGCTAGAGTGGTAACAAAGTCAAAACTAGCCATTTTTGACGTTCAAGGGCACATAACTCCAGACTTCCTAGTCCGATCTGACTCAAAATAAAACTCATTCGAGAACTTATAGTCATACATATTTTGACCAAGTTTGGTTAAGAATGGTCAATATTTGTAGATGCTAGAGTGGTAACAAAGTCAAAACTAGCCATTTTTGACATTCAAGGGCACATAACTCCAGATTTCCTGGTCCGATCTGACTCAAAATTGAACTCACCCGAAAACTTATGGCCATACCTATTTTGGCCAAGTTTGGTTAAGATTGGTCAATATTTGTAGATGCTAGAGTGGTAACAAAGTCAAAACTAGCCATTTTTGACGTTCAAGGGCACATAACTCCAGACTTCCTGGTCCGATCTGACTCAAAATCAAACTCATTCGAGAACTTACGGTCATACATATTTTGGCCAAGTTTGGTTAAGATTGGTCAATATTTGTAGATGCTAGAGTGGTAACAAAGTCAAAACTAGCCATTTTTGACGTTCAAGGGCACATAACTCCAGACTTCCTAGTCCGATCTGACTCAAAATAAAACTCATTCGAGAACTTATGGTCATACAAGTTTTGGCCAAGTTTGGTTAAGATTGGTCAATATTTGTTGGTGCTAGAGTGGTAACAACAAAATGTGAACAGACAGACGGACAGACGGACAGACAGACGGACAGACAGACGGACGCCGACGGACAAAAAGCGGCCACAATAGCTCACCTTGAGCACTTCGTGCTCAGGTGAGCTAAAAAGAGAGAGAGAGAGAGAGAAAAAAAAAAAACATTTTATGTACATTTCAAAACAATTCTAACATTTCTTTTATAAAAAAAAAACTCTTAAAATATTGTGAAGAAAACGAAAATACATCTCTTTCTAGATTCGTAACATATTCTTCAATTTAGCATGTGTACTTCAAGAATGTTGTTTGAAAACGGATTAACTGTTTGACGATTGACACGTTATCCCAATCAATTTGCCACAATCTTTTAATTGCCCTGACCGTCATATAGCACACACGACAATAGATCACACGGAGCGGGTACCGCACAGATCTAAAGAACAGAGTCAACACGTGATGGATCTAATTTTAAACACAGCAAATTACAAACCGACACCATATCTTTAATAATTTGCGACTAACTACACATTCACTTTAAAATGAATAAGATTTGTTTTTTAAATGTTTTCGTATTTGACGATGTGTTTGATTGAATAATAATTTGGAAATATTATATGCGGACAGGTAGGACAGAAATTATTATTACTCTTGAACCCATTCCCATATGATCACGCTTTTTCATGACCAACAAGATGCTTTAGAAGTTTGAAAATAATGTGGAAATGAAAGAAATGCTCGTGACAAGTTATTTATTCATTTTCCAAAGTATTTTCTAGTTTTCCGATAGACCAATATGGAATCTCAAAGTTTATCTAGAGACTTTATCCGAAAGTAGGAATTTTAAGTTTAGAAAAGACAAATATCTGTATTATTTTTTATTCACATCCTGAGAACGACATTGCTGAATCAATGTAACGAATATCAATCATTGCATTGTCAAATGAATGTTTCCCATACACCAAAACTCTGGAATAGCTGATTAATTCATTCAAGCTAGGTAGCTTGTCCCTTTCCCTCAGTTTCCCAAAGCAATTTCTGCTTAGGATATCAAAACTCGACGTTTTGGGGAAAAGAATTAAAAGATGCTTGTATAACATGGACACAATAAGACAATTCATCATCATCATCATCATCCTGTTTATATTATCCAGGCCTTCGATTAGTCCTCTGGTGAGGGTAGGGCCTGGCTGCCCAGTCTGGAACGGAGTCGTCCTCTCCACGTCTGACGGTCTAGGGGGTTTACGTTGGTTAGTCCAGCAATCTCGCGGTCTCGCCGGACAACTTCTTCCCATGTTAGCTTGGGTCTACCACGAGTTCTATTTGCCTGGATGTTTAGGGATCTCACATTGGTCAGACAGCCAGTGTTTCTTTCTACGTGACCTAGCCATCTCAATCGGTTTGCCCTAAGGATTCTGGAGAGCTCCTGGATACCCATTTGCGAGAGTAGGCTTTCGAGAGACACCTTGTCTTCAGGCTTGATGCCGCAGATCCACCTGATCATGGCCTTGTCATTTCGCATCAGTTTCTTTTGGGTACCCGATGTTATAGCCCATGTCTCTGACCCGTATAGCATCACGGGACGAATGTAGCTGGAGTACAGTCTGCCTCTGGTTCTGATTGGCAGATTCCTGCTTGTGAGAATTGGAAGGAGTTTTCTGTACTTTTTCCATGCTGACCTGCACCTTGTTGTAGCAGCCAGTTCGCAGCCACCTCCAGCTGATTTCAAATACGGGTTTCTGACTTTCATGTAACTAACGTTCTTACTTCAAGCGTGGAATGGGCTGCGTTAGTAATGAAATAAATATTGGGATATTTCGATAATTAAGGATTAAAAGCTAAAACCGCGATGGACATTTCCAAATTAGTATTTGTTTTGATGAATCACAATTATATTTTTCTTTAATTCAGCCAGTATACGCCGTTGAAGCGTTATTTTACGCTACGCGTATATGAGATTATAGTGATTGTAGAATTTTTACTCGTACTTTTAAGGAAGATAATTTCACGGCTTGCGCATGCTCACTTCAAAACTGTCAGTTGGTGTATTCAAGGGCACAGAAATCTCGTCTTTCTGGTCGGATCAGACTGAAAATCGAGCTCATTCGAGATCTTCTGGCCTCTAGCATTTTGTCCAAGTTATGTCTTGATTGATCAATAATTGTAGATGCTAGAGTGTAAACAAACTTTAAAATAGCATTTTTTGACATTCAACGGCAGATAACTCAGCACATTCTGGTCCGATTAGGCCAATAATTGAACTAATCCGAGACAGGGTTCTCCCCAGGAATTTTTTAAGCTGTAGTGCTACCAAGTCGCGAAACTTTGACGCTTTGCGCGTTTCCATGAATACTTCCACTGTTGCTACACAATGCCTTTGGGCATTGTCCCTTCAAGTTCAGACACATAGTTAGAAAGAAGATATGAAGAATAATTCTAAAATCCATATCCTGAACAGTTACTTAACTGGCATGATTTGTCTAGATTTAATATTGTCATCTGAAAAAGCATTAGTTGTAGTACAGTGCAATTTATGATTAATCAGGTAATGCAGCTAATTACCTGTTAGACCCCATTAATACAATCATTCAATTCAATAATAACAATGACAATACATGATCACTGATATATGCATGTCTCTTCAGTAAAAGAAATGTTCTGAAGACTTATACGAGGGACGGTCGGAAAGTAGTTGGACTTTTGACTATTTCTCTAAAACTATTTAATTTTTTAACAAAATTCTTTCTACACTGTTTAAAGGAATTATCCATCTATGTCTATGCATTTTTGCCATCTTCGTAGGAGCTTTACTATCGCCACTATTAACCATGACGTAGACCCACTGTATTAGGTACTGTGTAACCACCAGTATCAAAGGCACCCTGGTCTCAAATTTCTTCTCAGCAAGCATTTTCATCAGTTCTAGACACAAATAAAAGTCGTGTGGGGTAGGGCCTGGGCTATAAGAAGAGTAAAACAACTTTGTCATGGGTAATATTTGATAATCTCCATTGTAGATGCGGTGGTATGGGAGCGTGCGTAATCGTAAAGTAGAAAACATTTTGCTTTGCTAATCTGGGACGCGTTTACTTCAGCATTTATTCTTTGTTTTTTTTTCTGAATTACTTCAGAATTGTACTTAGCAATGACAGTTTTTACCATTTGACATGAAATGACTAACTATCAGACCTCGTGAATCCACAAAAGCAACAAACATGACTACCAGCCGAATGTAAAAGCTTAATCTATTCAGAGGTGGGGAACCAGCTCGTTTCTATGACTGCTGTGACTGAGTTTTTATCCCAAGTTCGGAATTATGAACCATTATTCAATCTTCAGTGATAATGTAGTTCAAAAACTTAAATTCTTCGCGATTAAAATGACTAGACTGTTCTTTTGTTTTGGTTACCCTTGTTGTTCCTCTAACAAATAGCCTATGGTACATAAAACCCCTATCACATATAAGTGGACAGAATATTGCATATATTCAACTTTCTTTGAAAATAAACTGACCACATTATTGGCAAATGGATGTAGATTTCACAAATATATAATGTGTTTATACAGTTACAAGTGGAGAGACAGCAGCACGAAAAGTGCAACTACTTTCCGACCGTCCCTCGTATTTCTACATCAACAGGAACCTGACTTTACAGAATTGTGAAATTAATGAACACATGTATATCATTGTCTTTAAAAGGCAGATCCAAATCTTGAGGAGTTGCATACAATTAAGATGATTTAATGGAGTTGGGCAGTCAACTATCATCAGTGTTACCAAACTTTTAAAGTGAACACAAGTTTAAATTATTCAGAAATGAATCAAACAATGGGATGAGAAAACCATGGTCATCAGCAAGCCAGTTTCTGATTGATTTTGAAAGTAATAAATGTAATGTTAAGAAGATCTATTTAGCAAATCTTTCCTTCATTTTCTTACACAGTCAAATAGATCTGTGAAAAAGTTGAAGTCAACCAAATTAGTTCTAGTGTTACAAAATTCAAAGTATTAAAACGTCATAAGATGGAAAGCAGGGAGGGAAAAATATTGATTATCAAAATGTCCACATTTTCATATTTTTCAAAGTAATTTCTATTACAGACACCCAAACTTGAGCTTGAGCAGCCCACAATGATAGGCATGTGCAGTGGCGAACCCCCTCTATAGCCTGATTATTTCATTTTCATTAAGAAATTTAGAGAAAATTGTCAAGTTGTGCAATACTAGGAAAAGGAACCCCCTAATTGTAATTTGACCCCCTCCCTTCACAGAAATCCCGGATCCGCCACAGACGTGCATGCAAATAAGTCAATATCAAAGCATGAAATTTAGATGACCAAATCATTATTCTATCTATCACATGAATCATCGCTGTAAAAAAGCACAGGACAGGCTAGTCCTATTTACAAGCCCTGACATATTTTTTTAACTTTGTCATGAATGTCAGTAAGGACAGGCTTCTTCAATCAGGCAAAGAAAATGCTGATTACCAGAAATTTCTCCCCTCAAGTTTTCTGTTTGGTGTCTTTACAATGGGCTGCGTATGTTCTGATCTTAAAATTCGTCTTTGGGAAATGGTTAAAAAAATCACTCGCTAGTGACTATCAGGCCCGTAGAAAGCTATTTAATACTGGGGAGGGTGCTCAAACTGCAGTCTCTCAATATTAGGGAGGGGGATAAATAGGATTTCCCCTTAATTTTAAGTGTAAAATAAGGAAAAATCGGCATTTTTGGCCAACTGTTTCTAGTGTTAGGGGCTTAGCCAACCTAGCCACCCCTACGGACCTGACTTTGATAGAGGATCAGGGGTCGACTTAAGGATGAATTTGTAACTAGCCAGCAGGGCCAGTTAAGATGGAAAGTAACAGGCCCAACTAATTTGTCACTGGTCCGAACTTCTTAGACGGAAATATGGTGAAAAAAGCATGACAGAATTAGCATGTAACATGTTTATTAACACTAAGTACTCCATATAATTGACGAAAATCAAATGTCAAAAAAAAAGACCACCTCCAAACTGTGATTATGTCATAGGTATGTGACATTGAAAGCTTTGGTAGAGTCAATATTAAAATGTGATATGTGATTGGACTGTTCAGTGTCCATCGACCAATCAAATTCTGTTTTTAGCTCACCTGAGCACGAAGTGCTCAAGGTGAGCTATTGTGGTCGCTTTTTGTCCGTCGGCGTCTGTCCATCTGTCCGTCCGTCCGTCTGTCCACATTTTGGTGTTACCGCTGTAGCACCCACAAATATTGATCAATCTTAACCAAACTTGGTCAAAACATGTATGACCATAAGTTCTCGGATAAGTTCGATTTTGAGTCAGATCGGACTAGGAAGTCCGGAGTTACGTGTCCTTGAATGTCAAAAATGGCTACTTTTGACTTTATTACCACTCTAGTATCTACAAATATTGACCAATCTTAACCAAAGGTTCTCGGATGAGTTCAATTTTGAGTCAAATCGGACAAGGAAGTCTGGAGTTATGTGCCCTTGAACGACAAAAATGGCTTGTTTTGACTTTATTACCACTCTAGTATCTACAAATATTGACCAATCTTAGGTAAACTTTATCAAAACATGTATGACCATAAGTTCTCAGATGAGTTTGATTTTGAGTCATATCGGACAAGGAAGTCCAGAGTTATGTGCCCTTGAACATCAAAAAAGGCTAGTTTTGACTTTGTTACCACTCTAGCATCTACAAATATTGACTGATCAAGACAAAACTTTGCCACAATGTTGGTAACCATAAGATCTTGATGAGTTTGATTTTCAGTGTCATCGGAGCAGGAAGTCTAGAGTTGTGTGCCCTTGAATTTGAACAAAACTGCTGTTTTTGACTTTGTTTACACTGCAGCATCTATATTTATCGAGCAATCAAGTCAAAACTTGGCCACAATGTTGGTGACCATAAGATCCTGGATGAGTTAAGCTTTCAGCTTGATTTGACCAGAAAAACCAGGGTTATTTGCCCTTGAATTTCACAAAATTACAGTTTTCGACTTTATTTTCACTCAAACAGATACAAATATGGACCAATCAAGACACAACTTGGTCACAATGTTGCAGGGATTTTGTTACCTGCGAGTCCCGAGTCCCTGACTAATACTTTTTTCTCGGGACTCATTGATAAATTTTTTAGTGAGTCCCAGAATGCTAATATTTTCAATGTTTAATCAACATTGTCTTACAAAGACTTCTATATTTCAATATTGGACTCATTGTTTTGGGAACCAGTGGGTCCCAGGACTCTTCCGCATAAATTTGTAACAAAATCACTGAATGTTGGTGACAATAAGATCTTAAATGTTTTAATTTGTCAGATTAATTGGACTAAAAAAACCAGAGTTGTGTGCCCTTGACACTGACAAAATTGCCGTTTTCGACTTAATTTTCTTCCAAACAGCAATTCATATTGATCAGTCAAAAAAAAAAAACTTGGACATAATGTTGATGAGAATAATTACCTTTTTCAGAACAGAAATATGTGCCCTTGACTGTGACAAAATTGTTGTTTTCTTCCACTTTGTTTTTACTGTAACAGCGACAGATATTGATCATTCAAGATTATGAAAGCAGTTTTCAGCTGGATTATAATCTCGCATCTTATATCATGTGCTCTTGAACATGACAACATTGTGACTTTCATTCTATCTAGGTGCAGGTGAGCGATTAAGGACCATCATGGTCCTCTTGTTTAAAACATATCAGTGGAAATAGACTGTAACACCAGGTCAGTAGAAATATCCAAAACCAAGCACTGAAACGCCTAAGTAAATACCAAAACACACACTTTGGAAAGGATTTAGTGCATGTAGGACTTTACCGAAGATCGATAAATACATATCTAATATGCGTTTCGGTACATAATTACTCTTGAGTTCCTACAAACTATGTGAAAAATCCATATTCTAGCACGTTTTTTGGTAATCAATAATGCTTTTGAGTGTGTAACAGTGCTTTTCGGTATTTCTATGTACACTGTAGCGCTGTAAACATCGGCCGCGTGCGATTTGTGAAATTCCAGCTTGTAGACGTCTTTCAATAACGGAGTGCACGCAATCGAAGCATGATTAACCTCTCAGATTTATTTGCGAAGATATTCAGCATAACAATTACATTTTCTAATTGGATTTAAATCTATTTATGACCCAATTTCATGACTATGTAGTAAATTTGCAACTGGCCAAATGGACTAGCTTCTTGCTTGTTCTACTGGCCCGAGGTAAAATCAACTGGCCAGGGGCTGGCGGACCAGCAGTTAAATCGACCCCTGCAGATCTTATAGATTCGAGTTTTACTCTTACTCCACAGATCTTATAGATTCGAGTTTTAACGCCTGTAGACGCTCGATTAAAGTTGAAATTTGCAGAACAAAAAATTGTATTTTTCTACCCGCAGATTTATGATCTAGGTGTTTCTGTAAATTAATGTAAAATATTTATAAATTCGTCGATAATTAGATCTATGACCGTCTGTTTGCGACCTCTGGAACGGAAAAACTGTAAAAATTCTTTTTTTTTTCAGTAGCTTCTCTACTTCTGAGATAATTTTAGACATTCATCTATCAAGTTGGATCACGCGTGATTGAGTCGGCAGACCTCAATATTTCATGACTGCACAAAATTAATATACATGTATGTGCAGACTGACAAATTTTGGGTTGACGAAAAAACATGCATAAATCGAAAATGGCAAGTCTAGAATGGATAGATCTAGATTTAAATTCTGATTAATAATTAGATCTAGATCAACATAGGTTAGAACAAGATACCAGTCGGGTAATTTCAAAACCTCAAAGCTATTAAAATCCTATCCAGCCAGACGAAACCCACACAAAAATGCAGCAACGGGAAAAATCCCTTTTAGTTTTACAGTTCTAGTCTATAGATACAAATTCTCCTTCATTATGTTGATTTATTCACAAATCCCACGTCACTGTCTTTGTCCGTAGAATCCAAGTCCAAGGTTTAATTGAATAGTAAATTAAACAAAGAAATGTGCATTGTTTACCTCAAAATGCTATTATCCATTGACTAAGAAATTCACACTTTTACTTTTGCCATCTTCATCTTCGCAAATAAACACAAACTTCTAACACAATATTGGTTAGTCTCCTTATCATTAACAATCCTCGGGATTTAGAAAATGTAACTTTTATGATAAATCCCCTGTAGATAAGATATTTTACAACCCAAATTTGAGTGATTGAAACAAAGGGGATTTTGTCCTACATTCCAGACAGACAGTGTGACGTCACTCCACGTCACTCCACGTCACACATTTGTTGTAGCTCATATTTTCTCCTAACTGATTACACAAAGAAAACTCTTTCCTGAATGAACTTCAGTGAACATTCACCAATCTTCGTATATTTATCATTGAAATAAATAAAAGGAAATTATACTGACAAGGTAAATACATCATATTTTACACTTGCATTATGTTGGCAAAGTTTTTTTTAACTATATTTCAATTTAGACTACTAAATATTGGACTGGTCCAATCAGAGAGATGAAACACTTAATTATCTCTAAAATCTTTGTCAGGGTTTATAGATACTGGTAGTTTACATCCTGACCAGGGGTCGATTTAACTGCTGGTCCGCCAGCCCCTGGCCAGTTGATTTTACCTCGGGCCAGTAGAACAAGCAAGAAGCTAGTCCATTTGGCCAGTTGCAAATTTACTACATAGTCATGAAATTGGGTCATAAATAGATTTAAATCCAATTAGAAAATGTAATTGTTATGCTGAATATCTTCGCAAATAAATCTGAGAGGTTAATCATGCTTCGATCGCGTGCACTCCGTTATTGAAAGACGTCTACAAGCTGGAATTTCACAAATCGCACGCGGCCGATGTTTACAGCGCTACAGTGTACATAGAAATACCGAAAAGCACTGTTACACACTCAAAAGCATTATTGATTACCAAAAAACGTGCTAGAATATGGATTTTTCACATAGTTTGTAGGAACTCAAGAGTAATTATGTACCGAAACGCATATTAGATATGTATTTATCGATCTTCGGTAAAATCCTACATGCACTAAATCCTTTCCAAAGTGTGTGTTTTGGTATTTACTTAGGCGTTTCAGTGCTTGGTTTTGGATATTTCTACTGACCTGGTGTTACAGTCTATTTCCACTGATATGTTTTAAACAAGAGGACCATGATGGTCCTTAATCGCTCACCTGCACCTAGATAGAATGAAAGTCACAATGTTGTCATGTTCAAGAGCACATGATATAAGATGCGAGATTATAATCCAGCTGAAAACTGCTTTCATAATCTTGAATGATCAATATCTGTCGCTGTTACAGTAAAAACAAAGTGGAAGAAAACAACAATTTTGTCACAGTCAAGGGCACATATTTCTGTTCTGAAAAAGGTAATTATTCTCATCAACATTATGTCCAAGTTTTTTTTTTTTGACTGATCAATATGAATTGCTGTTTGGAAGAAAATTAAGTCGAAAACGGCAATTTTGTCAGTGTCAAGGGCACACAACTCTGGTTTTTTTAGTCCAATTAATCTGACAAATTAAAACATTTAAGATCTTATTGTCACCAACATTCAGTGATTTTGTTACAAATTTATGCGGAAGAGTCCTGGGACCCACTGGTTCCCAAAACAATGAGTCCAATATTGAAATATAGAAGTCTTTGTAAGACAATGTTGATTAAACATTGAAAATATTAGCATTCTGGGACTCACTAAAAAATTTATCAATGAGTCCCGAGAAAAAAGTATTAGTCAGGGACTCGGGACTCGCAGGTAACAAAATCCCTGCAACATTGTGACCAAGTTGTGTCTTGATTGGTCCATATTTGTATCTGTTTGAGTGAAAATAAAGTCGAAAACTGTAATTTTGTGAAATTCAAGGGCAAATAACCCTGGTTTTTCTGGTCAAATCAAGCTGAAAGCTTAACTCATCCAGGATCTTATGGTCACCAACATTGTGGCCAAGTTTTGACTTGATTGCTCGATAAATATAGATGCTGCAGTGTAAACAAAGTCAAAAACAGCAGTTTTGTTCAAATTCAAGGGCACACAACTCTAGACTTCCTGCTCCGATGACACTGAAAATCAAACTCATCAAGATCTTATGGTTACCAACATTGTGGCAAAGTTTTGTCTTGATCAGTCAATATTTGTAGATGCTAGAGTGGTAACAAAGTCAAAACTAGCCTTTTTTTATGTTCAAGGGCACATAACTCTGGACTTCCTTGTCCGATCTGACTCAAAATCAAACTCATCTGAGAACTTATGGTCATACATGTTTTGATAAAGTTTACCTAAGATTGGTCAATATTTGTAGATACTAGAGTGGTAATAAAGTCAAAACAAGCCATTTTTGTCGTTCAAGGGCACATAACTCCAGACTTCCTTGTCCGATTTGACTCAAAATTGAACTCATCCGAGAACCTTTGGTTAAGATTGGTCAATATTTGTAGATACTAGAGTGGTAGTAAAGTCAAAAGTAGCCATTTTTGACATTCAAGGACACGTAACTCCGGACTTCCTAGTCCGATCTGACTCAAAATCGAACTTATCCGAGAACTTATGGTCATACATGTTTTGACCAAGTTTGGTTAAGATTGATCAATATTTGTGGGTGCTACAGCGGTAACACCAAAATGTGGACAGACGGACGGACGGACAGATGGACAGACGCCGACGGACAAAAAGCGACCACAATAGCTCACCTTGAGCACTTCGTGCTCAGGTGAGCTAAAAACAGAATTTGATTGGTCGATGGACACTGAACAGTCCAATCACATATCACATTTTAATATTGACTCTACCAAAGCTTTCAATGTCACATACCTATGACATAATCACAGTTTGGAGGTGGTCTTTTTTTTTGACATTTGATTTTCGTCAATTATATGGAGTACTTAGTGTTAATAAACATGTTACATGCTAATTCTGTCATGCTTTTTTCACCATATTTCCGTCTAAGAAGTTCGGACCAGTGACAAATTAGTTGGGCCTGTTACTTTCCATCTTAACTGGCCCTGCTGGCTAGTTACAAATTCATCCTTAAGTCGACCCCTGGATCTGTGGAGTAAGGGTTAGCACTACACCCGGGAACCAATATTACCACTTATACATTGGTTCCCTGCACCACCTGGTTTACGCATGACTGCTTTCAGTGATGAACCTTATCGATCAGTAAGTGGCACAAGTTACTGCAATTAACGAGTAGATAAGAAGATTATGACCACTTTTCTAAAGGGTAAAATTAAGGTGTATCGGGATTACAATTAAGCTGTATCGGCGGTTCAAAGCTGTATCGGCAGGAGGGCAAATCTCATGAAGCCGTATCGGTCCCGATACGGCTTATGGCTCTGTGGAGAACGCTGCGAGATCTTATGATCCTACTTATCTTTGGCCAAGTTTGATCAAGATTGCCCAACATTTGTGAATGCTAGAGTGTAAACAACCTATTTGTTGACGGACAGTGGACTGACGGACGCCAGACAAAAAGTAACCACAATAACTCACCTTGAGCACTTCGTGCTCGGGTGAGCTAAAAATGGCCCTCCTTCACACAAGGTACGAAATCTTGTGGGTACGAGAGTTCGTCTATAAATTCTTCAACGTTAAACAAAGTTCCCCTTGTTAAGACGTATGGAATTGACAGTGTTTTCATTACGCTCAGTTAAAACGCCAAAGGAAGAGAATGTGCTGCAAATCAAAGTTCAAAACAAAATAATTGTTCACTTCCGGAAATGTCGAAATGACCCGTCAAACCAGTTTTTGACATTATTTCGACTTTCATCGAAAATCGTATGCTACAAAAATCTACTGGATGATAAAATATTGTTTCTTTCCACCATGAATCACAAATGTACAGCAGAAAACATCACTAAAAGGACAAAATGAAGATAAATGACAAACCTCATAGATTATTTCGCCGACGGCGGCCATGTTTGTTTTCGTCTGAAATCAAAGTACTGCAAGTACTGTTAAAAATCTTAATCATAATGTATGGCAAACATAATTTCAATGAATTCCGCAGATAATGATAGTTTTCCGAAAGAAATCGGCTAAGAAATATAGTATGTCGGTTATAACTGTAGACTTGTATACAAACACTTAAAAACAAATACATATTTTTAACATTTACCAAACCATTTATCGTGAGCTATACGAGCAAATTAATGTCCTAACTCTGTTATTCTCAAAAGAGGAAGTGTTTGTGTTGGGCCATTTATCAACAACAAGAAGTAAAGTGTTTGTATACAAGTCTACAGTTATAGCCGACGAGTTATAGCAGAGCTATTAGGCCTACCCTTTATAAGTGTTACCTTACTTTTGGGACACCCTGTACTCATTTCCACAAATAAGTGTGCACTTTATTTCGTTTATCTCCCATATTTTTTACCTACAAATAAAAGACATCGGACATCATCTTTTTGTAGCTTAGAGTTTCAAGAAAATTTCAAGCATTTAAAATTTGTGAAAATCGACAGCTTAAGTTAAACTGTTTGGTTTTCTCATGTCAAATGGTAGCAGTATGAAAATAAAAGTTGCAAAATTACACAAAATCTGGTCAATTTAAAATTTCATTTGTCTTGAGTTAACCTTGAATATTAATTCAATACCATCTATAATTAACTTGAATACTACTTTCTAAACAGAATCAATGTCGAAGTTCTTCTCTGGTCACAAGTTGCAATGGATTTGGATCCGATTAAACATGTGTGGGGATATTAGGGAAGGCGCGTTCGATCACTGCGAAACATCAGCAATCTCCGGGATTTTGCCATTGCTCTCACCCAGGAATAAAATGATATTGCGCTTTTTTAGGTCCAAGCGACCGTAATGTAGGACCTACTTTCGTGTATCGGGAGCAGAGGTTGTCATACAAGATAATATTAAAAACATCTTCAATTAATTTAAGCTTAACGAACTTTTAATGTGATCAGTTTCTGTGTACCATTTGCAACATTTATTTTTATACCATATAGGCCTACATTTAAACAACGAAAAACAAACAAATAGATCTACTGTCTTTTTGCCAAATTTTAATGAGTATGGCAATTTCTTAAAACTCTTAGCTATACTTTGATAGCAAACTCTTTCATTTTTAGTGAAAAATTAAAGGAGAAATGAAACGAAATAAAGTGCACTTTTATTTATGGAACTGAGTATAATTATTTTGAGCAATGTAGTTTTCAGTAGGTATTAGGTCCCCTATTAATTCTCATATAAATTACTTGTTATATAAGGCCTACTTTGTAAATCGTGTAGTGTCTAAGCCTACTGGAAAGTGTTAAACGACGTCCATATTTACTGATTTATGTTCTACAAACGGGAATTGGACAAAAAAGCCAGTAGTTATTTCTAGCAAAAATCACTTTCTTGGAAAGAACATATGCCTACTCTGCCAAAAAGGCTGGTTTATGGCGTCTGTAGTAAAATAGTTTACGCAACATTGGTATAGTTTAATGACAATCAACATATTTTCATTTTCTATCGATATTTTAGAACTATGCTATAACATGCTTATTTCCTGCTTTTGACCTCTATCATCTGGAGTATGTGAAAGCTGTCACATTGGAACACTCCAAATATGTGCCGTTTGCGGAAGGCTACATGTTATACAAACAACAATGTAAGTATTGTGTTAGACATAGTTCCATCATTATTACATGAGACTTGTGGACTTTCGGCTTCCTATTAATTATTATATACTCATTTCGAAAAGAAAGCGATTATTTTTTGACGGTCTTATAATTTTAACGAAACATCGACAAGTACAAGACTTACAAAACTCTTCATTGGCTTTAGGTACATTATTGTACAACATGAGACATGTATAAGATTATCATAATTAACATAATCCAATTAAGATGGGAACTTGAATAAGCTTATCATAATTAACATAATCTAATTAGGATGGGACCACGTGATTTGTCCTATAACCTTTGTAAGTTATATCATTATTATATTTGCGGAATAGTTGCGTGGCTATATTTTGGGAAAATACATACATTTGCCACAATTTTGGTCATATACGAGAAAGAAGATGATGTTATTATAGCCACCCTCCAATCGAAATGTTCGAATTTTCGCCCATATAATTTATCGTCTGCAAATTATTTCGATTTGGACGAGTCTAAAATTTTGTCGTTTAATCCTGCCAAACAGCAACGATATAGACCTTCTAAGCTTGATAACTAAGTGCAGACTCAGTGGCGGATCCAGGAATTTTGTGAATTGGTTACGAACATATACTAGACTTTTTTTTACTAGTACATGTACCCAGTACCATAAATGATTATGTACTTTATTTACTTTTTTTCACTATATTGACCAATTTGAATTCGGTTTGAAGCAGAGAAGGTGAGAAAATGCCAGGAATAAGCTGGACGTGTTGAATTTTTGAAAAATCAACTGATAAAAAAGTTATTGAAGATAATCCAAAATTTTGGTTTATCTTCATTAACTTTTTTATCAGTTGATTTTTCAAAAATTAACACGTCGATCTAATGCGTGACGTCTGTCCACATTCTCTGCTTGAAACCGAATTCAAATCGGTCCAGTATTTACAAAGTCATTGAAGATTTTCTGAAAATATTGTATCACGTGATTATCCACCGTGAATAACGCAGTTTGCTATCACCTTGTTGATAAAGGTTCTCCAGAAAACGTTTTATTCATAAAAATATGGACAAAAAATAGCTTAAGCTTATTTTTTCGTCGAAATGGAAGTGGTATAAAAACAAAAGTTGCAAAAGCACATGAAAGTGTGTCACATTAAAGTTTTGTCTATAGATTTGGTTAATTGGTTAATTGAAGCTGCTTTTTCATATCTTGTCTGTCTACCTCTGTTGCAAATACACTCGAGTATGTGACGGTCGCATGGACATCAAAAATCGCAATATCACTACCGCAGAAATGTTACGATGTCATTCATGAATGAAAGCATAAGCCATGTCCTGAGGTGCGTTCTTTAGAGCGAGATTTTTAAGATTCCTTTAGATGTTTCAGATATCAAAGCGTTTTTAAGAAATAGATTCCGACCGAGGTTTTCCAAATGCTCCATACTTCATACAAATGACGTCATGATGACGTCATTGGTATAAAGTATGGGGCATTACCATGGTGGCGTGGAGGATTCGGAACAACTCGGTCAACTCTCTCATATTGTTTCTACAGAGTTAACTGAAGTGTTCCGCACGAAGTATCTAGGGTAATGGCGCATCCCATTGAGTGTCTTAAAAATATTGCTCTTAAGAACGCTTTATCCTAGAACATCTTAAGAAATCTCGAGATATATTAAGAAATCTCACTCTAAAGAACGCGCCAGGATATTATTGATGTTTCGCCGTGATCGAACGTTCCTTCACAAGTAGCCCCTTACACGTTCCATCGGAACCAAATCTAATCCGAGTCTTCTCTGATGTAAATACGCTCTTTGATATTTTGATTTTTCGCTATTGTAAATAGCGAAAATCAAAATATCAAAGAGCGTATTTACATCAGAGAAGACTCGGATTAAACCAAATCCAGTTACAAAGATGGCCAGGGAAGAACTTTTACATCGCTTCTGTATAGAAATTAACATTCAATTTAGTATTGAATGGTACTGAATGACTAATTTCGATGAACTTATGATAAACAAAATTTCAATCTGACAAGTGTTTGTGTAGGCGTACATTTGCAACTTATAATTTCACACAACCTCCATTTAACCTAAGAAAACTACTTAAACGCCCATTTTTCCAAATTTCGAATGTCTGTCTTTTTTTCTAAAACTCTTATGATAATCTACTCTTTTATTTGTAATGAAATATTCGGGGAGAAAAAAAAAACAAAAAAAAACAAAAAAAACAAAAAAAACAATAAAGTGTACCCTTATTTATGGAACTGAGAATACAAACAAAATGGGGGACGGGTTCGTGTTTCTAGTATTTCACAATTTTGACTGAATGTCTGCATGAAAATGAAATAATCAGGCTACGATCAACGCCCCAATGATCATCTACTGAGACTATTAAAGTGACACTTCACAATAATTCTACATAAATTTTACTGTTATTCTATCCGAAAGAGCATCTTTTCTTATGGAAATTCTGAAAATTTCAAACCAAAATATTGAACCGTTTACGAGAAATATATATTTTTGTGCTAAAATCAAACAAATTGTTGTGGACAACAGTTCAGTTTTATATAGAATTTGTCATTTCTGTCTCAACTTCAAAGGCGTATTTTTCGCTTATAAATAACAACTTCAAAAAACTGATAGCATTTCTACGAATGAGAATAAACAATATTTGCATCAAGACTTACTTTTAAAAATATGAAATAAATGTGAAATGTCACTTTAAGGTAAGTTTGGACTCAGGGGTTACTTTTTATTCGCCCAAAGAATCTTTTTTATTTGTACATATGTTGTAAATTAACATTTCCTGAACAAAATATGAAAGAACCAGGGTGAGTTTCCTGACTCGTTTTCGTGTCAGAGTTATCTGCCCTTGACTAGTAATGACCTTTTCCGCAAAATTATCCTTATGTTTTAAGGTCATATAGGAAATTATTCTGAATTGATAATTTCAAATGTTATACCAATTTAGAAACTTAACATAATTATGCACAATTGTGATGAAATGATTGAAAGAAATATTTGAAAACCATTTTCTGGAAAAAATTATGGGAAAAGTTGAAAAATCACAATTTTTTGAGAAAATTTTGCAACTTTTTTTCAATTCGCCAAAAGATTACCCAATGAATATTTATTGTTTACGATATTGTGAAGATAATACCAAGCGCTATTTTTACATAAAAATCAGGACACCTTTTCAGGCAAATAAAAAAGATATTTGCCTTATTCTTACCCCACCCACCCTGTTTTAGCCTAATTTTAAATGACAAAATTATCTATATTTTCATAAAATTTCTAAAATTTTCTGGCATATGTTTACATTTAAAACAATAAAATACTTTATTTGACATTCACCATCACAAAAAAGGGAACGTTTCGCTAAAAAAAAAAATGATGAAATTTTAAGCATGCCATTGGGCATTTGGTGCCGCAGAATAAACACAAAATTTGTAAGTTACATGGCTGCTCTCCAAACTTACCTTAAATGGTACAGAGATAATTTTGTTTTCTTCACAATCTAACACATGAAGTACACGTATCAAGGAAAATGAGAAAATAACGGTTATCAACATTTTGTTGTTTTTCCCTCAATATTTTCCGGAGTGTTAAATTTTCTGTTAAGAAGATGAACGTCGTGAAAACACGCCTTATTCACGTCTTCAAGACTTAAAGTAGGCCTTGTATATAGAACTAGAGATTTAGTCATCCATTATTTTGTCGAAGAAATGCTTTAAAACCCATTACCTCACAGTCAGTGACTCCTTTTGACTCCCCACAAGATAATGGCGTTGAAAAACATCGTGGAAAATGAAGGAATTGCTTGTGACAAGCAATTTCTTCATTTCTCACATTGTTTTCTACTAAAAAAATAAATAAATAAAAAAACCATCCCCTTGAAATCATCTTCTGCATCATCTTTGAAATTTGGACTAGTTAGAATTATGCCGTTTGGGAATGGGTTAAAAACAATAACTGCACTTGATTTTATTATGCCCGTATTCCTTAGATTAGTAGATAATCGGCTCTTTCCCAAACCCTTCATACAGCTAGTTTGCAAGATTTTGCAGTCGATAAAATTGATGTTAATGAAGATAGGGAGCTTTATGTAGAATATATGAGAACTTAGAGACAAAATGAATTTTCTTGTTTTGTCTCAATGTTTTCAAAAGATCTTTCGCGACGTCAAAACCAGATTCTGTCCTTGAAAGTTAGAAAAGGGAACGAATACTTGTAATTCGTTACAGCGTCTTTTAATTAACGTTTTCATTAACCCATTTCCAAACAAAGACTCTTTTTGACTCCCTGCAAGATCATGGCCATGGAAAACATTGTGGAAAATGGAAAAAAAAATCTTGTGACTATATGGCGTGTGGAACGTTGCAAAATTCGATAAATATTTTTATGTGATATAATTTTATATTTATATTCTATATTTTTTTTTAATTTATATTCTAAAAATATTTTTATGTGATATAATTTTATATTTATGTTCTATAATTTTTGTTTATATTGTATATTTTTTATTTATGTTCTTTATTTTTTATTTATGTTCGAAACGCGAAAAAAATTTATGTGATATAATTTTTTATTTATATTGTATATTTTTTTTTATCTATGTTCTATATTTTTTATTTATGTTCAGGTGTCATCCTCTTATTTCGCATTTCAAAATATTCGTGAGCGATCGCGTAGAAAAAATGATCGGGAAGCGATTTTTGATCGGGTAGAAGATATATCTGATCAAGAATCAATCATGTCTGGAGATTGAGTGCGATGGAGTTGATATATTTTACACGATCTGCACCAAACCTGCAGTCGATCTCCTCGACTAAACAAGCATCCTTAACTGCATCCCAATTAGCTCGACTTAGTTGATCTGATCGGCAGTGTCTCTAGAATTAAGTTCACCCGACAAAACCCAATTAATTTTAGTTACCACTGCCGGTCAAATCAACTCGATTGCTTGAATTCCCCGACCAATACCGACCAAACAACTTTTTCTCGATCTCTAGCGGATCAACCCGACTTCAACAGTCGATTTGATCGGATTGACAGATGAAGCAGAGGACGAGTTAATCGCAATAGTGTCTGGATTCACTCGAATATCAGTCGAGGTAGTCTAGTTTAGGTTGGGTGCTGGTCGAGTGAGACATATTAACCAGACCACACTCGATTCCCAGACTCTATCATTTCCTGATCGGGTCGATTTTCTACCCGATCAACACAAAATCAACACAAAGTCGCTTTCCGATCGATTTTATACTCCATCGCACGCCAATTTGTTTACAATTAAAGAAATTCGAGATAAAAGCCGTGGCGTTTCCGATCAAACTTGATTACCAGACAATTTCCGATTACCTATGCCGATCGAATTCGATCTGAACTCGATCGCTTGCTTGGGTTTGATCGAGTTGATCTGGTCGGCAGTTGGAACCTAGGATTCTGGATCTGTAGACAATCAAAACATAACCTCTACAGTCGATTTGAGAGGGTGAATCGAGTACAAGTCGGGATGACCGAAAGCAGGTTGGGTACAGGCCGGGTAGAATTATTATCGAATATAAATAAAAAATATAGAACATAGATAAAAAATATAGAATATAAATAAAAAATTATATCACATAAAAATAATTTTAGAATATAAATAAAAATTATAGAATGTAAATATAAAATTTTATCACATAAAAATATGTATCGAATTTTGCAACGTTCCACACGCCATATGACGAGCCATTTCTTTATTTCCCACAATATCTTCAACTCTTAAAGACAGTAAGAGAGACCTGAAAGAGTACATTGTAATTCATTCACATAACATTGTCGTATGTAAGATCTTTCAATTTAGACTAGCCCAACATTTTGTCGTCTGTCAATCTGAATGAATCCAGATGCATCTCATTTCACAATTTACTGAAATTTATTTAGATTGGTCGTCTGGTAGTCTAATGGGTTAACCCTTTCCCAAACAAGACCTGGTTTGACGTCCCTAATAGAAAAGGCTTGGGAAAACATTGAAACAAAAGAAGAAACTGCTGATAATCAGCAGTTTCTTCTTTTGTCTCAATATTTTCTATGCCATATTTTACACAAATGCTATCTTTAATGACTTCTATTTTGTCATTGTGGCAGTTTTTGAAGTGGATCACCCTAAAATTTTGCCGTTTGGGAAAGGGTTAAACCATTTTATTATCAATTTGACAATTTATTCCACAGAATCACAAGATTGGTCCACGTAACACCTACTGTAACGGTTTCCAAACAACCCTCACTATGACGTCCCTAGTATTAAAAGCATGTGAAACATTGAGACAAACGAAGAAAATTGTCGATAAATTAGGCTACTTTTTTACCTTTGTCTCAATGTTTCCTTTGCTATATTATCACTGGTTTTCAAGAAAGTGCTCATAACTGCATCTTGTTTAAAGCTGCAGTTACGAGACTTTTGTTGAAAAGCGACGATATATACCTCTATAAATCATACCTTTAATAAAAGAAATAAAGGCCACCTGCAGCAGCTTTCAAATTAGAACCAATCAGTCGTTTGGGAAAGGGTTAAATCAATACACAATACAATTAACGGTCAATTTGACAAGTGGACGAGTCGGTTAACGTTACAAAATATTGCAAGTCTACACCACGTTCTAACGTTCTAACGCTTCCGGATCGCCGTAAGCTACGTCTACCCGGAAGTCAAGACGCCATTTTGGATTTTGCGGAGATGGTATAAATACCCGTGTAAGCCTTATGGTCGTCACTTCTAACTTGGAACGTCAACTAAAAAGGTATGTACACTTAAATAAAAAAAATATAAAATTATATATCTAAAAAATGTTTATATATTTAAAAAAATCACATAATTCGTCTGTCACATTCGAATACGGAATTTTTGAACGTTACCGAGAAACGTTCAGGGATATGAACATATAAGTACATTTCATATTTTCTATAAAAATCATTCAAAGATTTAGAGATTCGACTTTTTTCAAAAATAATAGAAAAAAAACGTTTACTGACTTAAATTTGTGTATCGTTTTCTGAGTTAGAGTTGCAGAAAGTAATTTACAAAATAAATGTGACAACCTCAAAATCATCGTATTGAGGGAAAAGGAGAAAATGCTGGAATTAAGAATTGCACATGTTTGCTTATGGTTTTCAAATACATATATAATAAAGTCGTATAAAGGTTCTTGTTTTTAGAAAGCATCAAATATACTGACATCGTTTGTTTCAAACAATTTATCTATTTTCTCTCGCATTTTTCAGACCATCACAATGAAATCTGTCGCTGTTTTCGCTCTTGCCCTTATCTGCATGGCCGGCCTCGTCTGTGGACAACTCGGAGGTTTGGGTGGTGGCGTCGCACCAGGCGGCGGTTTCTCCAGCAGTAAGTTCGAGTCTCTTCTATACACATAATTGTATCGTAACATTTCAACAAAAACCTCGTAACTGCAGCTTGTTTTAAGCTGCAGTTCCGAGGTTCCTGTTGCAAAGTATCGATATCCGGTGGGGAATCACAAATTACGATAATTTCGATAAACTCGTTAATAATACGTCACCTGATTTGAAAGAAAGGTTTAAAACAGAGAATGCAGGACAATGCCTAGCATTTACTGGAAAGTCATTGATCTTTTTAACGACACATGATAAAAAGATTATTGACCTCTAAACAAACATTGTCTGATCGTCAATAGATTTAATACCAGCTTTGTTCTTTGTGCTTTGTTCTAGCAAATCCAGCAAATCGCCGATATCTTTACGCATTCTCTACTTCCAACCAAATTCAAGTTGGTCATGTATTACGGGACTCACTGAAGTTTTTTAATCATATTCAGCACACATTTTCCTATGCAAATATTCTACATGAACAGTGTTCATAAATAGTGTGGTCAAAATTGTCAAACGTCGTCTTTTTTCATGACATTCTACAGAGTGACCTTTCTTGTTTACCCAAAGATTAACCTCCCTTGTCGATTATTTCATTTTTTAATGACGGGATAATCTCCCTTGATCGCCCAAGATTAACATCCCTTGTTGACTCTCTAATTCGGTTTTTATAATACGATAGAGTAATCCCCCTTGAAACCCAAAATTAACCTCCCTTGTTTTACTCTCTATTTCAGTTCTCCCCCTCTTCTTCTTCCTGATCTTCTTCCTGTTGTTCGGCAGCAGCAGTACCAACCCATCTACAACTATCGTGTTCGGAAACTTCTCCAAGTAAACGGTGAGTTATCTACCTTGGTTTAGCATTTCCCCCCATGATTACGCTTTTCGACGCCCTACAGGTGAAAGACTACGGAAAACATTGTGGAAAATATAGAAATTGCTTGCGACAAGCAATTTCTTCATTTTTCGCAATATTTTCTACCAAAAGACCGAAAAGTTTAAAATGCATCTCCCCACCTGCAACCATCGTATTTGTAAACTTTTCCAAGTACACGATAAGTTATCTACCTTGTTTACAACAGAAGAGTAATCTCCCTTTGTTTAAAGCAACGCATTACATTCTGTTTTAGCACCTTTTTATTTGTTCTTGCTTATAAATATAGACATATCTGCTGTTTCTATTTATATATGCATTCATTCACGTCATTATAACTTTTCAAGCATTGGCGACGATATTTCCGAATAGTACACCGATATATAAGATCTATTTGTTTATTATTTCAACTGATTATTCTGCTTACCTTTATGTACGCCATTTCGGTCCGAAATTTTAAAATTGTCATTTATTCAATTTCAGGTAGAATGAAGTAAAACCGTAAACATGCCGAGAAGAAAATAAATAACACAGTATTGTCACAACGAGCCCGCCATTAAGACGAGTTACCGCCCTTTTTACGAGAGAAAAAGCCGCCATATTGAATCGCCACAAATGTTTATCTTATATTGTTTTAATTGTTAGTCGCCGCCGCATTTCTGTTCTATAAATACATGTATTGTTATAGTAATTTATTAAAATTTGTTGAAAGTTAAAATTTTGCTCTGTTTTCCTTTGTCGTCTGCGAGCCCGACCCTGTCCGAAGCAAAGCCATGTATTGAAGTCATTTATAGCTCACGGTTCATGATCTGACACAGAATCTCTAGATTGGAGCTAAGGATGCTCTGCCAGGTCATTTATCGTGAACTATACATGTATCAAATGTGTTTTTGGGTGCGTTGAATTAAAAGAAGAAAATGCTGTGATCAGCGTTTATTTCTTTTCTATCAACGTTTCCTGCTATCGTATACAAACTCACTCGATTAATCCTTTCAAAACAATGCCTTGTTATGACGTCCCTATCACAAAACAAGTATAGAACATTGATGCAAAAGGAGAAAATACTGATAACCTGTAGCTTTTCCTTTTGCCTCAATATTTTGTGTACTAAATTATGTACTCACTTTTTGACAACTATTCGTTTTGTCGTCTGCATGAGCTTTTGAATTGGAGAAGCCACTTTTGTTGCAATTTTAGAAAGGGTTAACACTAAATGGTGTCTCCCATTTAGCCATTTTCATTTTTAATTCGTCAAAATTCAAGGTTTCGTGACAGAAAAGAGGTTTAAAATAAACTCTAGATTAAGCAGTGGAAGTATATTGCTTAATTGATGGCTTATCTTAAACGCATGTTAACCCATTACCAAACTGCAAAATTTTAGGATGTTCCAAATTCAAAGATGTTGCAGACGACAATTTTTAGTGAACAAAATTTTATTTTTTTGTCTTTTTTTGTAGAAAACATTGTGAAAAGTGAAGAAATTGCTTGTCACAAGCAATTTCTTCATTTTCCACAATGTTTTCCAAAGCTATTTCATTGTGGGGAGTCAAAAAGAGTTATTGTGTGGGAATGGGTTAAGCAACCAAACCTTCAGCTTGCTGCCTACATCGATTTTAGCCCTTTCCCAGACGGTAGACCATTTCGGAAATGTTCCATTGTGAAACTACTGTAGACAATCACATAGGTCCTGATATAGATATGAATTGAGTACAATATAGCTGAGAAAATATTGATGCAAAACAAGAAAATACTGGCTGCAGCATTTTCTTCCTTTGCACCAATGTTTTCACGAGCTTTCCTTCTTTTAAGAACACCAAAACAAGGTCTAAAGGGATAAAGTAGACCGATGATAAGACCATTGATTTCCTTAATAACCATTTCAATAGTAATACCTGGGCCCGGTTTCTCGAAAAAACTTAAGTACGTTCTCAGACCCAAATCTCAGCACCGTACGAAATCCACATGAACTTCAATCGAATACCGTTCAACGTTGTTGAGTATTCCATTGAAGTTGGGCATGTACTCATGAATATGTACCTTTTTTTTCGAGAAATCAGGGCCTGGTTTTGACACACTAATATTAAGAAAAAAGGCCCGTGAAAACAAACAGACAAAATTGTTATGTTAGGCATACAGAAATCCTTTTTTATAAACATCCATTTTATCATCTCAAGCAGCTTTTTGTTCGGAATATCCTAAATTTTGTCGTTTGGAAAAGGGTTAAGCAA
Organism: Fragum sueziense; assembly: GCA_963680895.1. Classification (NCBI taxonomy): domain Eukaryota; kingdom Metazoa; phylum Mollusca; class Bivalvia; order Cardiida; family Cardiidae; genus Fragum; species Fragum sueziense. The sequence goes on along the minus strand of OY804605.1, from coordinate 3,375,355 downwards.
TTTAACTTGTTTGTATCCATACTAGAAAAAATGCTTGAACAAACATTGAGGCAAAAAGAGGCAAATGCTACCCAATTTAGAGCATTTTCTCATTTTCCCTCAATATTTCATGTGACAGTTTGTACACAAATTATAGCTTTATATACATCCATTTGTCATCTGTAGCATCTTTGAAATTGGACAGGTCAATTTTTGCCGCTTGGGCGGGAGTTAAAAGAAGAATTCGCATGTGATTTTCGACCACCAAAATAATGCTGTTTCGGAAGACTATTTAAAACTAATCCTTTCCCAAACATGACCCGATTTTTGACATCCCTACGAGATAGGACTCCGGAAAAGATAGAGACAAAATGAGAAATTGCTGATGATCAGCATTTTCTCCTTTTGCATAAATGTTTTTTCATTCTAAACAAACCTTACGTTTATCAGCATCCATTTTATCACCTATAGCAGCTTTTAATTTGACGACCCTAAATTTTCATAGTTTGGGAAAGGGTTAAAGTTAAAAGGATTTGTCAAGAGAATATCTACATGAAATGTAATTATCTTATTCAAATGCACGTAGGATTAGTAGTATCTAATAATAAGTTCACCTTTAGGCCTACCTCTAAACTGCTCACGGTGGTTAATCACGTGATACAATATTTTCAGAAAATCTTCAATAATTTTGTAATTACTGGACCGATTTGAATTCGGTTTGAAGCAGAGAATGAGGACAGACGTCACGCAGCTGGTTGATTTTTGAAAAATCAACTGATAAAAAAATTAATATGTAAGATAAACCAAAATTTTGGTTTATCTTCAATAACTTTTTTATCAGTTGATTTTTAAAAAATCCAACACGCCCAGCTAATTCCTGGCATTTTCCCGCCTTCTCTGCTTCAAACCGAATTCAAATTGATTAAGTATTAAAAAAGATATTGAAGATTATCGGAAATTCTGAGTCACGTGATTATACACCGTTATGGTTCCCCCTTGTTTGTAGGCATATATACATGTAGCGCACGATAAATGACCTGACAGACCATCTCAGGCCGATAGAGATGCTCTGCCAGGTCATTTATCGTGAGCTATATAAACCTTTTTGGAAACAACATCATTCTTGCTCGATCCAAATTAAAATGTGGTTCAAACGACAATATAGAATTTGTGGATTGTGTATGTTGTGTTAGAGAGAACATTGCGAGAAAAGGAAAACAGATTGTGGTCATCACAATTTCTTTCTTTCATCGAAATGTTTGTAAAAGTTATTTCAGCCAGGGAACTAAAATAGAGTGAAACTTTAGTATTTCTTTCAGTAAACGAAAATATATTCAATTTATATTTGAATACCAATAATGGCCAATCCTTTGATCATCCATCCATCATCCATCCATCTATTAAAAAGTTAATACACAACGGCGGACCCAGGATTTTCTTTTCAGGGGGTGGGCCTAAGCCCAAATGATGGCTTTTAACTATGATAAAAATAGTCGCTTTAAAAAAACCCTCGTAACTGCAAATTATTTTAAGCTTAAGTTACTAGGTTTTCGTTGAAAAGCAGCGATATGTTACATTATATTAAAGTTACATGGTCAAAATTTATTTTTTCGCCCAATGTCAGGGGGGTCTGGAACCCCCTGACCCCCTCTAGATCCGCCCTCGATACATGTACATTGTACTTGCCGATCTACCCTTTTCCAAACAAGACTCATGTTGGATGGCCTTTCCGTCAGTATTTTCAGTGTTGCATAACGTAGGTGTATGTCCTATAGATCAATCTACTCACAGGGGCGGATCTAGCGGGGACGGTCAGGGGTGTCTGGACACACCCGGCATTAGCCGGAAGTTTAATATTGATTATTCGTATTAATAAGTTTAATATTTCGTTACACATTTAACAAATTTAAATTCGTCATTTGGGCTAGGACCCCCTGAAGAAAATTCTGGATCTGGCCTTGTACTCCCTTTTTTTCAGCAGCTTTGATTTTGGAATGGTCGAACATTTGCTTGTTTGCGAAAAGGTTGAATTCCGACCTTGAACTAATTACTTTACCAGGCCGGTACTTCTATCAAACCCTTTCAAAAACGGACTAAGTTGGACTGTTTCAACTTGAAAGCTGCCTTAGGCGACACAAAATGGTTGTTAATACAGATAACATTTCAACGAATTAGATAAAGCAAAGCAAAATTCGATCGTATTTTCTTTCAAACCTTTACTTTTTATAAAAGAGACGTCACTAGTGTATGACGTTCTGTCCACATAATGATGCACTTTGGAACGTTGACAGAAAAGATAAAAACATATCTGTCATTATTTTAATTTTTCTCCATTTTCGTAAAGAAACGTCAAAAAGGGCAAATTTTGTAAAATTATCCGGTTGTTGTGTTTAATGATTTAAATAGTAACTTGCCCCGGAGGCAATTGAACCATAAAACAAATTACAGATATGAAATTAAGGCAATATCAAAGTATTGTTTAGGCCGTCCGGAATTTTGATCGTTATGAAGGGATTATCCAAAATTCCTAGGTAAATGTTAGCAACGCTTTAACAATTCTTATCGCTAGCTCAAGTAGGTCGATTGAGCATCGTTTTACAGTCAGTTAGAATAATATGGCTACATGGCCTTGTTTTAACCATACGTGTTTGTGTACATAATTCTAGATTCTCAGCGTTTTATGATGATTTTATGGTGGTGCTAAAAGTGAATTGAATTTCTCAGTTTTCTAGGATCTGATTAGATCTATAAAATAATTCGGAATTATACATATTAAAAACGAGCTTTTCTAATATCGACAATTGTGGGGAAAATTGTTGATCGTCACAACAAAGTTTAGTGAAATATTTAATCAAATTTGGTGGAAAGGAATTAAGTTTTTTGGAACGAATTTTGAACGATATTCAGCAACAATGAGCGAGGTGCAGAAACCTAAACGAGTAGTCCTTGCATACAGTGGCGGACTGGACACTTCGTGCATTCTGGTCTGGTTAATCGAACAGGGATATGAAGTAATTGCATTTTTGGTAAGCTCTCGAATTCTAAATATAGCCACTGCATGTTTCATATTGCAATTTTCCAAGTACTTTTGTGTGCTACTGAATGCTCCGCAAACTATAGATTTGTTTGTCTTTCTAAGATCAAAACCGTTTTTAGTAGGTCTAACTATATTTATATGAGTGTATATGAAGACCGTATTTGCAGCAATTTTGCAATAAACAGTCGAATGAGATGTAATGTTATACTAGAAACACCAGAATCCGTTGACGTATAGCTCACAATAAATGACCTGGAAGAGCATCCCTAGCTAACAACGAATCAAAATCATCATTGTATTTTTATTCAAGAAGTTCATAAACCACGACCTTCATAATTTGTCACTTTGAATTTTTTTGTGCATCAGGAATGTAGAAATATGATATGTTTTGATGATAAAAGTTTGCCTTTGTCGTATCAAAATTTATTGTGGTTTCCTTTATTTTGGAAGGCTAACGGACAGTGTAAACTAAGATCAGGTCGCACGTATGTGCGGTTGGGGTTGACCCATTACCACACAGTAACTGACTCTTTTTGACTCCCCACAAGATTATGGCTTTGGAAAATCGTGTGGAAAATAAAGAAATTGCTTGTAACAAGCAATTTCTTTATTTCCCACAATGTTTTCTATCCAAAAAGTTGTAGAATTTAGAAATTTCATCAACGTGAAAATGTCGTCTGCAACTTCTTTCAATTTGGACAATTCTAAAATGTTGTCGTTTGGTAATGGATTACTCTTTGACTTCATGCATGTTGTCTACGAAATCCTGGATCAGCATTCTGGTCAAGGTCCGTTAGGAATTAAGATTAATATGGGCATTGTTTTTGCGATAGGGAAACAAATTAATAAAGAAGGAAGTATCAGACATTTGCAATCGACAATTAGAAAACCTGATCGTACAATATAAAAGCCATCGGAATCTAAACCTTCTGACAAAAAATCCGGAATTTCCTGAGCTAGATTTCAACCTGTTTTCAGTAGTAAACAACGTCTCCATTTTGACCCAGTAACCCATAAATATAATTAACACATGTTATCTATTTGCTAAAAAAATGTCAAACTCTTTTCCAAAACTTGACGAACTGAGAGTAAGTAAGTGGTTTTCGACAAAGGTATTGTAGCCAGTGTATTCCTACGGTCGGTTGTCACTGGCGTAGCTACCCGAAAATAAAGTGTACGCAAAAACGGATACCTAAGGTGTCAGGGGAGGTTTGATGGTGGGTTCCATACTGCAAGGGGTGGGTCTTGCTGGCAACTACCAATAAAATGTTTTGAAAATATAATGTAGATGCTTATGAAGTACAAACAAAATGCTCACCTGTAGTCATGAATGACAATGGCCATTCGTGGCTTCCGGTGGAAATTTGGTATGTATTTCAATGACGATTCAGGTGATTATTTCATTGGGAAAAAACAAAAATCCACATTTCTAATTTTTGCGATGTGTACACAATTGCATTTTTGCGTACGGGTTACTACGCCAATGGTTTTAATCAAGCGCAGTTTCGTTGTCTGTGCTCGTCACATTCTACTAACTATGGATTGACCTGTCTAATTTGACTTTATCCAGATACGGATATTAATACTACGCATTTCATAGGCGTTGACGAGTTGAAAGTAGTTAATCGTAATAAGCATACTATTCCATAATGTCCATATCAGAAAACGTCCTTTTTCAACAAAAACATCGTAATTGCAGGTTGTTTTAAGCTGCACTTACGAGGTTTTCGTTGAAAAGCAGCGATAATTATGCCAGTTTTTAAAGTGACATTTCACAATGATTTTTACATTAATTTTACTTTTATCTTATCTGAAAGGGCATATTTTCTTATGAAAATTCTGAAAATTTCAAGCCAAAATATTGAACCGTTTACGAGAAATATATATTTTTGTGCTAAAATTAAACAAATTGTTGTTGACAACAGTTCAGATTTATATATAATTTGTCATTTCTGTCTCAACTTTAAGGGCGTATTTTTCGCTTATAAATAACAACTTCAAAAAATGATAGTATTTCTACGCATTCGAATAAACAATCTTTGCATCAAGACATACTTTTAAAAAATGAAATAAATGTGAAATGTCACTTTAACTAGCCACCTACCGTAAGATAACGATTGCATTTTGTGCATCCATAAGAGGGAACTATTTTATCTAGTACTGTTAATAGTGACGTAATTTCGGACAAACAATAGTATAAATTATCGTGGATGTTGTTATAAAATCTCGTAACTAAGGCTTGATTCAAGCCGTAGTTACGAGATTTTATAACAACACTGACGGTTTATTAAAACATAACGGTAAACCCAGTCTACTTTTAGCACAAAATTCATTACCATTCATTACACTTATTTGCATATTTGCATGCACATGTCTTATCCAAAATATCGTGGGTGTTATTGCAAAACCTCGTAACTCCAGCTTGAATCAAGCTAGAGTTACGAGGTTTTGCCATAACACCGACGATATAGGACTCGTATCTGAATGATTATTTGGAGAATCTTCATCATTAGTTTCTTCTGCACCAGTCTGACAGTAATGTTAGGTTCTAAGACATAATTGCCAGTTAAACTTGGTTTTGTCAATATGGGAAATTCGCAGGTATACTCAGATCTCCGGATAAAATGCAAGAGTTGACCTGGGTCGATATTTTCAAGAGTTGTATTTACACAGGCTGATGTGGGACAAGATGAAGATTTCCAGGCAGCCAGGACTAAAGCCTCCCAGTTAGGAGCTGTTAAGGTACCGTATATAACGTGGACATCCACAGTTGGCGCCACCTCGTATGGCACGTGTTTATATTTGTTTAGTGTTCAATGGCAATGAATTTTGTGCTAAAAATAGAATGGGTTAACAGTCATGTTTTGATAACCCGTCGATGTTGTTATAAAATCTCGTAACTACGGCTTGACTCAAGCCGTAGTTACGAGGATTTATAAAAACACCCACGAAATATTATTTGTTTGTCCGAAATTACGTCACTGTTTACTTGACAAAGTCGTTCCCTATTACATTTGAAGAAAATATAAGCATGTGCCATACGATGTGGCGCCAGCTGTACATTGCAGATTTATTTTGTAACCGCGTAATGCAGTCCACCACTGTGTCTTAGAGTCGTTTAATTAGATCGCTGCTCAACATACATCTAGAATAACAAAGTCTTTAAAAAGGTTTAAAATTATTTATACTTATATTATGACAAAAATATAGTTATAGGATAAAACACAGTTTCCATTTATACGATTTCTTTCATTGATTTGTCGAATTCCAACTCGTTTACAAGTCCCAGATAAAGCTGAAACTTTAAAAGAGGGTGCACTACATGTACGAGTAATTATCTCTATAAAATGCCATTTCAGGTAGTAATCCCCGATGTAAAGAAAGAATTCGTGGAAGACTTCATATGGCCGTCAATACAAGCTAATGGCGCTTATGAGGACCGGTATCTGATGGGAACAGCTTTAGCCAGGCCATGTATTGTCAGGTACTAGTATAAAAACAACCATCCTCCGTTGCGATTTAGAAAAAAAAAAAACAAAACAAACAAAAAAAAAAACAAAAACGAAACAACAAAATCAACACTCCAAACAACAAAAACAACAACAGCAACAACAACAACAGCCCGTTATGCCGCATTTTATCTTGTAACAAATCTACAACCAGATTCACTTAAATAGGTCTTAGCACGAAATTTCACCTCTATAAATGTTATTCTTTCGCTCTTTCTAAAACAATTGGATGACAGCAGTATAATACTTTCAGAGCAATGATAAAGGTCGCCAATGAAGAAGGTGCCAACTTTATATCACACGGTGCGACAGGCAAGGGCAACGACCAGATAAGATTCGAACTTGGAGCTTATGCTCTCCATACATCGGTAGAGGTACGAACCATTGCTTTTTACCACACTAAGCTATTTTACCGAACGATGCTTTTTTTAAATTCATAGTCGATAAATAGAAAATAATGCGAGTGATGTTATGATAAAATGGCATTAGAAAATTCTCATACAAAATGAACATGTTAGGTGAAGCTGTAAATTGTAGCATGTTACCCCTTTATGAATTGTACATCATAAATAATGTTTGATAACAGTTACTGGAGAATTGAACACATCATAAAAGTCACAGGGAAGTAACTGAATTACAAAAGAAAAGATAAAATAATTACGAGAGTTTCATTAACTCTATGATTATTTTGTTTCCAACATTATTCCAAATAATATTTCAATAGATATAGTTTTCTTAGATAAAAATATAAGTATTTCTGCAGATAGTCTTCTGATCATTTGTTTTGCGAAATATAGATAAATCACTTTTGTTCTACACAGGTGGTTTCACCATGGAGAATGCCAGAGTTCTACCAGAGATTTGCTGGGAGGAACGATTTGTTTGAATATGCTAAAGTGAGTATGTGAAATTGTAATTATCTTTTCGGGTGGTATCTATGCTATAATTGTCATTTCAAAATTGATTGCAAGCATTTTACACCGTTGATGCATATAAACTACTAGTAGTTTTTGGAACAAATATTGGTTATCATGCCCGGTATGCCCCAATTTTGTCATTTATAATAACTTCTAGACAAGAAGTTTCATATCTTTGAAATTCTGATACCATTTTGAAGAACACGTATTTCTTAAAACTCATATTAGATGATATGACAATTTGATAATTTGATAGGACATCATTTGGTTAATAATCAATTAATTTTGTTTTACCTGATTTTAGATGATATAAAAAATAAGTGTCCACTGATTTTCTAAATCTATTTCAGGCTAATAACATACCACTACCAGTTACAAAAAAGAACCCATGGAGCATGGATGCTAACTTAATGCATATCAGGTCAGATATATTTACGCTGTTCAGTTTTACCATTTTCGACATTGCCTTTAAAAAGAGTGAAACTTAGTTTGAACGACTTACATTCGTAGAGCTCTGTCTACATACTCGTAATCTTGCGTCACATGACGAAAGTATAAAATAGATAGAAGGAAAACAAGAAGTCTGTATTAAAATTTTCAAACGGATGGTAAAGAAAACTGGATAAATTAAATCTATTCTTTCACCTATTAAATTGCGTAGTGTTGTTTATTCAAATGATATCACCATCGAGCGATGGTATAGCAATTCGTATGATAACCTTTAAATCTCGAAATGACGAGACAACTTCGCAATCACCATTCACCGTGTACAAGAATAATCATAATCACAGATAATAACAACATCACATATTCGGGTATATCTATTCTAGTTATGAATCCGGTATTCTAGAGGACCCGAACTGTCATGCACCTGAAGATGTCTATCAGATGACGACAAGTCCTGAAAAGGCTCCAGACACGCCAACTGTACTGGATATCGAGTTTAAGAAAGGTCTGGCTTCTTTTACGATTAACCGTTTCCCAAACAACACAAATTTAGGATGATCCTATTTGAATGATGTTGCAGACAACAAAATCAATGTTGATAGAGATGAGATTGGTGTATGATATAGCTCAGAAAATATTGAGACAAAAGGAAAAACTGCTGATTATCAGCAGTTTCTTCTTTTGTCTCAGTGTTTTCCCAAGTCTTTTCTATTAGGGACTTCAAAACCAGGTCTTGTTTGGGGAAGGGTTAAACACCTCTTGAAGTATTGAAGGTTAATTTATTCACCCAAAAGTACCATATTGAACATGAGATAATTACATTAATAAGTAGTACTCATCCTTGTGGCTAATAACACGGTGGGGATTGTGCATGATGGGATGGATAACGAATACGGACAAAATAATATCGATTCTGGTAAGATTTTTTGCAATAACTTCCTTATTTGTGCGTCAATTTTCAAAAGGTTTGTTGCATGTACCCCGCCTTACCGAGCTCTTTCATTGGATGTATGACATATTAGATAACTCGTGGTACTTTTTCCAAAATATTGTCCCAACCGATCAGAAAGCGAAATGGTAACGACTACGGCCAAATTAACCACGCTTCAGGTAAGCATTTGTGCAATAACTTTTTATTTTAGCGGCAATTTTCATGCAGTTTGTTGCATGTACTCCGTCTTACTGAGCCCTTTTCTCAGAAGTATTATTTATCGGGAAACTCCTTGTACTTTTCTCAAAAATCGATCCCAACCGATTAGAAAGATGACCTGGATTTTTTGCCGTTTTTCTGATCGGTTGGGATCAATTTTTGGACACAGTACAAAAATACTACAAACAAGTCATATATCTGAGGAAAGAGCTCAGTAATGCGGGGTACATGCAACAAACCGCTTGAAAATTGATGCAGAAACAAGAAAATTATTGCACAATTTCTTACCTGAAGCGAGACACATTTATCCGTATTCGTTATACATCCCATCATGCACAATCCCCACCGTGAATAAGACATCTGAATTTTCCATTCATACAATTTATTGAATGCGCTATGTTACTTCATTCATGGAAGAAATGAATATTTGAAATGGCTGGTCAGCTACGATTTTAACTTATTTTCCTTCTTTATGTGACGAAAGTATGTCTCATCTATTATGCCAAACGCATTTGTTCATTTGAAATCTCTAAAAATTACTTTTCGCCTATGGTATGAATTCATTACAGGTCTGCCATGCCGTATAACAAACGAAGCAAAGAATATAGCGAAAACAGATCCACTCGATATTTTCCTCTACTGCAACGAAGTGGGGTAAGTTGACGTTCATATTTCTGATTCTGAAATTGTTTAGGGGAGAGTTAATTTAGGCAGAAAATTCAATTAAATTTTTGAACGAGTTCATGTCAGTAATTACTTGGTAGCTTAATGAGCTTCTGTTAAAGATTGGACCTAAAATTGATGCATTTTTTTCTAATCTGATATGCATGGAAATCAGCTCTGTTACGGTGATTATTCTATAATTATTTTTAATACAAAATACCTTTCCGAGAAAAGTTGACTTTCAATAAATTGTTTAAGGGACATAATACTAGTTTGTTAATCATTCAAAACTGTAAATATCGTATGAATTGGTTTACCTGAATGGGTAGATCGTTTATGTGCAGCTTATTTAGACTTTCAAAATGAGGTAGGCCTACGTGTGCTTTTTACCTACACGCACTTCTAATTTTAGAGGGAAACTGGTCCTACATAATGGATATCTACCTGGTACAAGTGCTTAACCCTTTCTCAAACAACAACATTTTAGGCAGGTCCAATTCAAAAGCTGCTGCAGATGTTGTTAAAGATAGAATTTGTGTATGATATAGCTCAGAAAATATTGAGACAAAAGGAGAAACTGCTGGTTATCAGCAGTTTCTTCTTTTGCCTCAATGTTTTCCCATGCCAATTCTATTAAGGACGTCAAAACCAGGTCTTGTTTGGGAAAGGGTTTATTTATTTCCTCTGTGCTCCTAGATAATGCGATGCACCACACACCTACGCAAAATCTGGCTGGGCACACATAACTCTGGTAACTAGTATATCTACACGGTGGACAATCACTTGATACAATATTTACTGAATATCTTCAATAACTTTGTTAATACGGGACCGATTTGAACTCGGTTTGAAGCAGATAATGTGGACGTGGTTAATTTTTGAAAAATCAGCAGATAAAATAGTTATTGAAGATAAACCAAAATTTTGGTTTATCTTCAATAACTTTTTTATCGGTTGCTTTTTGAAAATATGCCACCCCATGTTATTTCTGACATTTTCCACCTTCTCTGCTTCAAACCGAATTCCAATTGGTCAAGTATTGACAAAGTTATTGAAGATTATCGGAAATTCTGGGTCACGTGATTATACACCGTGATCTAGCTCGAGTCCCTTTATTAGATGAGAACATCCACACTGTCCCAGCGACAAAAGACCACTTTATATCTATTGTTTCCTATATTTTAGGGGCATCAATGGTGTTGGAAGAGTTGATTTGGTTGAAAACAGATTCATCGGAATGAAATCCAGAGGTACCTAATTTGGCATACCGATTGCGTACATGTACATGTATAAATGTGTAAAGCCAAGTATACTGTTCTTAGACCATGCATTAAATTTTCTTATTGGTGATCAGGATCAATTTACATCAATGAAACAATTTTACTTTTTAAACGACATATATAGAGGTCTGTGTTACACTGATATGTTTTCGTAAACGTATATAGGAGTCATTTCGCAATACATGGAAAGATTTTACCCTCATCCTACCGACATAATCTTTTTAAATAAACATCCTACCAACTGGAGTCTGTTTGGACCCAATGCATGATTTCGTACGAGGGCTGTTAAATAAGTTCCGTTACGGTCTTCATAACTTTTCAATAACGCATATAATAATGAAATTTTCAAATTATACATTAAAAATAGTTTTACATACACGGTATGAATATTAATTTAGTACTAAAACACACTCCGAAGTTATAGGCAATTTACGGAACACACTGTCGGTAAAGCGGCCCCACTTTTGACGTCGATGTCATAACGTCACATTCACTGCAACGTCGCGCTGATTCATTTTGAGTTAAAGACCAAAGATCGTTAATTATGTAAAATATTTGGAATTGTTCCCGTACTAACACCTGTCTTGTATGATAATTCCCGTACTTTTAGCATTCGATCAATATTGAGAAGCGCATGAATCTCTGAAAACACATGGGCAGATGATGCTTCCTTAGGACGACCGCATTGATGATCATCGCCGATTGATGTTCGTCCCTCTGTAAATCTGTCAAATCACAAATAACATTTTTGCTTCGACAAGCAGTTGCTACCGTAGGCCTCTTGAAGTCACATTTTTTAACATTTTTGCTTCGACAAGCAGTTGCTACCGTAGGCCTCTTGAAGTCACCGAAAAGTTTCCTGTTTTGTTGTGTGTGTAAGCTCGCAAAATTTGATGCTACTGCGTTGGTCATTAAAAGACGTTCCGCCATGTTGAAAAACAGACGCTTGTCAAAACAAAATGACGTCATGACGTCTCGTGACGTTACCCATGGCAAATAGTGCCAAATTATTGAACAGTGAAAAATGTCTTCTACCGTCTTGGATAATTTGCGATTTTGGTCAAATGATACTCCCGCTATTGCTATTGCTATTTAATATACCACTGTGAATTAGGTCGCGTTGACTACCCCTGTGTTGCCATGACAACGACATTTTCAACAATTATCTAACGCCTTCAAATATTTTTCCAATTTCGAAGGAAATATACCCGGATGCGTTGTCTACTTGAACAAATAAGAACAAATAAGAAAGTTACATCGACCGTAACGGAACTTACTGAACACCCCTCGTATAATATGAATCACAAAGCAAATATTCTTTGTTTATTGGTGTATAATATGTTATATTGGTTACTTACGAGTGATAATTGCATAAAAACAAAAATGAAACAAAGAGTTGTATTTCTTGCCTGTTTAACTGTTGTACATCATTCATTGAAAATAGAGTGAAAAACGATCCGTTACATGCTTTTAAAAAATGTGATATAGAATATATACTGGGGTCCAAACAGACCACAACAGAATAATCAATTTTACAAACTCATGCGTTACTAGCATGTGATCTGGGCAAGACTATAGTTGACCATTAAACTCAAAATTATGCGTTGGGTCAGATTGACCCCAATTCGTAGGATAAGGATTAAACCTTATAAAGGAATACTCACGTAGAAAATGTATTTGTATAATTCAGTTTCGTGAGTTGAATCTCATTTCCAGGTATATATGAGACTCCTGGTGCTACAATACTCTTGGTGGCTCACATGGATTTAGAAACATTCACGCTGGATAGGGTGAGAACAGTTTAGAAATCACTCATTGCTAACTATAGTTTAGATTGGTCCGGATGCAATCGAGGAACAAAAGACACCATAGAAGTCATTAAGAAATTTGGAATGATAGTCAGCATTTTTGGCTTATATCAAAATAGCCTCAAGATGGATTGATCACAAGAGATTCCCTTTATAAAACTTACGCTGGGCTTTGTGGTAGGTGAGCAAACATGCCGCATATTTCGATTTAGTCCGGATCGTGAATATATGTACGACTATATTGACTATCCAAAATGCAAGAATATGTATATAGAAGTACTTTGTCCCACAATGGAAAAAATGTCTTTATTGCGTTATCTGCAACACTATTTTTCAGTGTCGTACAATCTTAAAATCAATTGCTTGTAAGCAGAAACGTTTTTGGCACAATGTCCATAATTTTACTGTACATGTACTTGTCAGCATTTTATCTGTAAATATATGTTAAGCTTTCTTTTGTATTCATAAACAGGAAGTTCGGATCATAAAACGTGAGTTGGACGTAAAGTTTGGTCAGCAGGTATACCGCGGATTCTGGTTCAGTCCAGAGTGTGAATTTACGCGAGCTTGTATAGCCAAAAGTCAGGAACATGTCGAGGGAACAGTTACCGTCAAAATATACAAAGGAAATGTGTTTGCCCTTGGCAGAAAATCACCGAGATCTTTGTACAACGAAGAGCTAGTGAGGTATGTTTGTATCTCTGGAAAAAAAATACAACGTAGTGTGTCAGAGGCGGGAACCAGACTAGCGCTATCACTTCTAGAAGAGCTCTACCGGCCTAAATCGCACGCGGCTTTAGTCATAAATTGCTTGCAGGAAAAGCAATATGTTAAATGTCAAGTTTCACAATGGTGGTATGGATTTCTTGGAACTAATTGAGATCGTCGATGAAATTAATTTGTTTTGGAATCAAACGTTCGTATTAAAGTGACATTTCACATTTATTTCATTTTCTAAAAGTATGTCTTGATGCAAAGTTTGTTTGTTCTAATGGGTAGAAATACTATCAGTTTTTTGAAGGTGCTATTTATAAGCGAAAAATACGCCTTTAAAGTTGAGACAGAAATGACAAATTCTATATAAATCTGAACTGATGTCCACAACAATTTGTTTAATTTTAGCACAAAAATATATATTTCTCGTAAACGGTTTAATATTTCGTCTTGAAATTTTCAGAATTTTCATAAGAAAATATGCTCTTTCAGATAAGATATAAGTAAAATTTATGTAGGGGAGACCGGGGTAAGTTGAGCCACGGGTTAAATGAACCACTTCACTTTTCTCTCGCGTGATTTTGAATTTCACGTCTTCGGTGTAAGTATTCGAGGCGGTAATGTTGAAATATTCATCGGTGAAAATATCGAGAGATTTTGTCATATTATGTAGATTTTATGTCCAAAAAACGAATTTTCGACCTTAAAATTGGTTTTCACATTTCATGCATTCCGTCTTCGCACTACAATGCACATCAAATCTCAACAGTATTCTTTACATCTTACAGATGTATGATATCTTCAGAATGTAATATTGCATTCCGTTATTGACATCGTAAGATGGTTTCTTCACAAATGACAAGTATATGAACATGGGGTGTACCGGGGTAAGTTGAACCACTATGAAAATAAGTGCAGAAAACATGTACTTAATATCCTGGATCTATTAAAGTGTCTATTGTATGACCTAGCGAATAATCTTGAAAACTCGAATATTTATTTATTCTTTGTATGAAATTGTATGATATTATTGCAGGTAACACCCTTACTCATTATGAAATAATGAAATCTCGTTTTTAATTCTCTCTTTAGTGTAAATAATTATTGAAAATATGCCTATTGGTTCAACTTACCACGTGTACTGGTTCAACCTACCCCGTCAAAGGGGTTAAATGAACCATTTCACCAGCTCTGTTTAAAATGATTTTCTGTGGATTCTGGATGTCGAAAGTATCTGCCAAAGGTTTAGAAACATGCGTGAGATGTTGATCTTTGATATGGTGTTGATCAGAGCACTCTGGGTGAAACCAAGAAAACCCTAGTTGAAATTTATCAAAAAGTGGTTCATGATGCCCCGGTCTCCCCTAATAAATATTGTGAAATGTCACTTTAAATATGAAGATTGGTTGTTCCGTTCATATAATCGGGTTATTGCTATTACAATGTATCGTGATTGATAAACTGGGTTCTAGAATGTTACTATTAGTATCTTACCTTTAAATGTTTATTGTCAGAAAGATCAAATGCATGCGCAGCAGTATAATGAACATCGACATCTTTGAGTCTTATACATGTATCAGTCTACCGCATTAATTAGCAACGTATCTAATCTCAGGCTAAATAAAATTAATGGGTATAAATGACGAGACAGTTTTTTCTGTCGTGTCTTGGCGACATTCAGAACATGTAATATAAATGTTTTAATTCGGTCTATTTCGTTTGTCAACTAGATAATTATATTATAGTATAATACCCCTCTTTTTATCTGGCGATTTTTAAACTGCCTGCCTTGCAAGCAGGTTATAATAACTGCAAATTCGACAGTCGATATCTTTACCCTTTTCATGCTGTTCACGTCAATTTACTTTTGCCAATACAGTTTTTGCAGGCGGTATAGACCAAGATCAGCCTGCACAGACGTGCAGTCTGATCTTAGCATACACTGCCTGCTTTCTACTCCATTATTGTGGCAAAAACTTGATCTAATCTTATCGAAATGTCTCTTAAATTGGTAGTTTGTATAAACCAAAATTTAATGTCAGCAGGACAAGGGTGAAAAATACTGCAAAGTAATCCTTATCCGGTGAGCAAGCCAAACCTGTGTTTTCAAGCACCGAAGAAACGGCCTTTTCAGTCACAATCTACAAACTTTTTTTTATCTTATTTACTTTTACGACAAATAAAGAAGAGGCTAATACAAAATTTGATGTAATTTTCGCTTTTAGTAATTACCAGTTAGTATTTTCAGTGTTTATAACAAGCTTTTCGGCTGAGTAAAGGAGTGAAAGGTACAATAGGTTAACTGTATAATACATTTGTAGCAGTTACAATATTTCTGCTCTGATTTTTCAACAAACCAATCAGTTGGACACATTACATTTTCCCTTTATCCGCCGAGCACCGTGTTCGAGCCAAACTATGTGTTTTCAAACACCGAAGAAACGGCCTTTTCAGTCACAATGTACAAACTTGTTTTTTTTTTATCTCACTTACTTTTGCGACAAATAAAGTAGAGGCTAATACAAACTTTGATGTTATTTTCGCATTTAGTGATTACCAGTTAGTGTTTTCAGTGTTAATAACAAACTTTGCGGTTGAGTAAAGGTGTTGAAACGTACAATAGGTTAACTGTATACTACATTTGTTGCATTTACAATATTACTGCTCTGATTTTTTTCTTGGTCATTTACAGTGGTAGGGCTGACAACCAATCAAATTTGTTATGATTATCACGTGGTCAAGCTAACCGAGCTCTACACTTACATTTTGCGTGTGAGCTATGTGATAAAGGCAAACACCGCAGAAACTGCCTTTTCAGTCACAATCTACAATTTTTTTTTGTGCCATGCACTTTTGCGACAAATAAAGAATAGGATTATTCAAAATTTTATGTAATTTTCATTTTTAGTAATTACCAGTTAGTATTTTTAGTGTGTCTTTCAAGCTTTTTGGTTGAGTAAAGGAATCGAACTGTAAAATAGGTTAACTGTGTTATAAATTTGTAGCAGTTACAATATTACTGCTTTTTTGTTCTCCAACGGTCATTGAACTGACAACCCTAAAACACATTTTATCTTTCCCAAAAAACAAGAATTTAGGGTCTTACAATTTGGAAGCTGCTGCAGACAACAAAAGGCATGTTGTTATATAGATAGAATTTGTGTACAAGATAACACAGAAAATATTGAGACAAAAGGAGAAACTGCTGGTTATCAACAGTTTCTTCTTTTGATTCAATATTTTCCCAAGCATTTCCACTAGGGACGTCAAAACCAGACCCCGGTTTCTCGAAAAAACTTAAGTACATTCTCATGAGAACATTCTCAACTTCAAAGGGATACTCTCCAACGTTGAAGGGTATTCGATTGAAGTTCACGTGGATTTCGTGCGATTTGAGCACGGTGCTCAGATTTGAGCATGAGAACGTACTTAAGTTTTTTTCGTGAAACCGGGGCCAGGTCTTTTTTGGGATAAGGTTAAAAACCTTAACATTCCAACAATTTCCTATCAAACTGGTCAAAGTTACATTCCATTCATTTCGGGATCACAAAAACATATTGTTTTTACGTTGAGCCAATTATTGAGCTAAATTGAAGCAACTACAAATGAGCTTAGGCTCTGAAAAAAAAACCCATTGTGGCATTTCAGACAATGGTTGACCAACATCAGTTCTAAATGAGTGCAGCAATGATTATCACACAAGTAAACATTTAGAGTTTTATTTTCAGATATTGAAAATAAAACCTAAGAATATCAAGGATGAATCATTACACATTTCCAACAATGTTTTCTACACAGAAAGGGCAAATTACGTAAAATTTCAATTACCTGATATTGTCGTCTGCACAATCTTTCAATTTGGACCAGTCTAAATTCTGATGTTTGGTGATTTTAAGGGTATTAGAGGAGTATAGGTTTAATCCTTTCCAAAAAAAAAAGCCTGGTTTTGACATCCCTTACAGAAATGCCTTTGAAAAACTGATGATAAAGAAGAAAATGCTGTACACCAGCATTTTCCTTTTAGCCTCAATATTTTCTGTTTTATTATGTACACAAATCATATATTTATTGTCCACCCAGATTAACCCGGGACAACTTAATTTTCGTGTGCAAAGTCCGTTAATTGAGTGCCTTTACAAAACATTGCCGAAGTGGGGTCATTACATATGCAGATGTCTCGGGTTAATCTTGCTGGACAATATCCTTATGCATTTGTAATATATTTACTATACATGGCTAGTTGCCATTGTAGAAAGAAATTGTGAATTTCAATCTTCAGTAATATCCAAAGCAGGCAGTTTACAGTGCTTACAGCACTTTGATTTATTACGTTTTCTACATTACAGTATGAATGTACAAGGTGACTACGAACCAACCGATGCCGGTGGATTTATCAAAGTCAATGCACTTAGGTAGGAATGACCACGGTGATTCTTTCAAAATTAGATTTTCTTCTTCAGTTACGAGTTATCGAGTTCAACAAAGTTAGATAAGAAGGGAAAATAATATTTCTCAAAATACAAAATATATTCATTGTTCATTTAACCACAAGCAATGTTTCGGACGCCTTCAGTTGTTTACAACCAAGTCTTTAAACATATTAAAAAGAGCATAACTTTAGTCTGTTACAATGTGAAAGCTGATGGAAACACAATGAATGTTAATAGAGACATATTTTGTACAATATGCCATGAGAAAATGTTGATTATATCGTCGGTGCTATGACAAAATGGCGTAATAAAAATTTTGCTCGAAAACTATTTTTTTCAGGAGAGCCGAAAAAGTTTTTACCGCTTTAAAAAATGTGCCGACAAAATTGCGTAACTCAATAACTACATGAACAATTCAGCTTCTTTAAGGTAAAATAAGGTAATTGAACATAACTTACGGTTCATTTATTGGTCAAAGTAGAAGAAAAACAGAGGAGAATGCTATTTCTCAGCCTTTTATTACTCTCGTGTAAATAATTTTTCTATGTACAACGCATTTTTGTCAGCGAAATCGAGTTACGCAATTTTGTCACATGATAATTGAAAGGGTTCCAATAGGCGTAGAGAAACGTCGTTTTGACAGGATATGCGCTCCTACAAACTACGTATAAAGCATTTATAAAAAGAAATTGACAAAATTGCGTAACTAATTTGTTACGCCATTTTGTCATAGCACCGACGATATGTTGGTACGTTTTGCTTATCTTGGCCTAATCTTCAATTATTTCTGTGTTCAATTTTCAGATTGCGAGAATATCAAAGACTTCGGAAGCAAACCGAAAATTGAACCGAATAGATGTTTAATAATCTGATGTTAATTCGATGCCATCATTCGATGATAAGACAGTGAATTGGAGTAGATAACATGCAAAAAAGGACAATGTGACATTTGGATACAGATAATACTAGATTTTGTAGTCTCGTGTATTCTTTTCATTATTTGCAGTAAGTGCCAATGCTTTTCAGCGTAGATTTATGTCTATTGTACGTGCCCATTTTTAAGAAACCTCCATAGTGTCATGGCTGTCAAAGTAATAAATTAATACAAACAATGAATTATCACACTTGCGTACTTTTTTGTATTTCACTTTAACTACATTTATATCATCCAACGTTACGCTACGCAGCACGACAATTGCCATCGCCTGACTGCATGTTATCCAACTACTTCTATTCCGCTTTCTCCATCCCTGACAAATGGAAATAACACAATTAACCAAGGATCCAGGAAAGAGTTCCTTTTGGTTTTAGTCGAACATGGATCCAGACGAGCCTTGATATACACATAGTCTGATCAAAGTATATGTTGTTCTCTTGTAACTTCTTGAACATTTTCATAATGAGCAGAAACTCTAAAAAATACGCTACAAGCCATCTGATTGGACTAGCCATATATCTCGGATAATCGGGCGGGTTTTTGTGTATTTTTAAAGGTAAACTTACTGGTTTGTGAGTATAGCCAATGGTTTTATGGTAGTCTAACATTCGATAAGGACCATTCTTCATATCCATAAGAAATTTGACGACTCGCAATATAAAGCATAATAACCAATGTCAATAGAAATCCTTAGACAAACTGACAAACACAAAGTAGAAATTGAATTACTATAACACTTGACGCCTGAATGTTCCTTTGTGGTCCATTTGTAAATGGAAAGAAACTTATTTCACTCACTCAATTTCACATATATAGGAGTACAATCTGTCGCAGTTTTCGTCATTCCATCCCAGATTTTCCCACAATGGTAGATTAATACAATCTTCATCACGTATCTTAACACCACCAGCATTTGGCTCGTGTGGTGCCCAAAACGTTTTGTCTATACTGAAATTGTTAAGCAGAATGAGATCCTTCTTTGGTATTTTTACATGTACTGATAAAGGTCAAATTTCTTGAAAATTGAATGGAAGGACCAAGCCCTTTTTCGTTGAACCCTTTACATTGACGTGTATTGTTAACCTGTGTACACCACGAGACTATCAACTATCAATGGATCATTAAGTACAGCTCCGGCTAAGGACCATGCAATAGGCGGTACATCCATAGTAACAGAATTGGTTTATTTGCACCTCAGTGCAACCCTTTTGTGACCAAAAGTCGAAAGCTGAAATATTTCCTGAATCCGTTGATTGTTACCATGGTAACCAAGGATTTTCAAATTCAGCTCCATTCCATGCTTTCCAAAGGCGAAAATACTGATTTTTCAGTACTTTGATATACCAAGAAATACAAGTGGTGCTTATGAATTATTTATTTAATAGTTTAGTTATGTAGATTCATCCTAGATAGACAAAATGCAACAATAAACAACAAAATGTTCAAACTCTTAAACACACACCATGCTAGTGAAGGTGGGTGGGGTAACTGGTATACAGTTTTTAGGCAAAATTCTGAAAAATGGCTATTTTCAAAGTAAATCATCTCTCAAAACCAGAAAGATTTCATGAAATGGTGTATTAAGATATATAAACTGACCTCTATGCTTAAACATGCAAGAAAGAAACCCTTGTGTTTTTTTCCTTATTTTCAAAATAAATACATTAAGGTAGTGCATCCGTTCTCAGAATCTAAAAAAATACGAAATTATGCACTTTTCAACCAAGTTTTTCTCACAAGACCTACATAAACTATGAAAGTGATGTCTTTGATCAAATAAACTGATGTCTAAACTTAAACATAAAAGATAGAAACCTGTGTGTTTTTTTCTCATTTTCAATATATATGCATTAAGGTAGTACAACCATTCTCAAAATCTAAAAAAATGCGAAATTATGCACTTTTCAACCAAGTTTTTCTCCCAAGACCAACATAACCTATGAAAGTGATGTCTTTGATCAAATAAACTGATGTCTAAACTTAAACATAAAAGAAAGAAAGCTGTGTGTTTTTTTCTCATTTTCAATATATATGCATTAAGGTAGTACAACCGTTCTCAAAATCTAAAAAAATGCGAAATTATGCACTTTTCAACCAAGTTTTTCTCACAAGACCTACATAAACTATGAAAGTGATGTCTTTGATCAAATAAACAGATGTCTAAACTTAAACATGAAAGAAAGAAACCCGTGTGTTTTTTTCTCATTTTCAATATATATGCATTAAGGTAGTACAACTGTTCTCAAAATCTAAAAAAATGCGAAATTATGCACTTTTCAACCAAGTTTTTCTCCCAAGACCAACATAAACTATGAAAGTGATTTCTTTGATAAAATAAACAGATGTCTAAACTTAAACATAAAAGAAAGAAACCTTTGTGTTTTTTTTCTTATTTTCAATATATATGCATTAAGGTAACGCATCCGTTCTCAAAATCTAAAAAAATGCGAAATTATGCACATTTCAATCAAATTTTTCTCCCAAGTCCTACACAAACTAAGAAAGTGATGTCTTTGATCAAACAAACTGATGTCTAAACTTAAACATAAAAGAAAGAAACTTGTGTGTTTTTTTCGTATTTTCAATATATATGCATTAAGGTAGTACAACCATTCTAAAAATCTAATAAAATGCGAAATTATGCACTTTTCAACAAAGTTTTTCTCACAAGACCTACATAAACTATGAAAGTGATGTCTTTGATCAAATAAACTGATGTCTAAACTTAAACATGAAAGAAAGAAACCTGTGTGCTTTTTTCCCTATTTTCAATATATATGCATTAAGGTAGTACATCCGTTCTCAAAATCTAAAAAAATGCGAAATTATGCACTTTTCAACCAAGTTTGTCTCCCAAGACCAACATAAACTAAGAAAATGATGTCTTTCTACAAATAAAGTGATGTCATCTATTTAGCATAAAAGAAAGAAACATCCATTCCCCCCCCCCTTTTTTTTCCCATATAAATGCATTAAGGTGGTACAGCCGGTCTCAAAATCTAAAACAATGTGAAATTATGCATTTTACAAATTAATTTTTCTCCCAAGACCAACAATAAATTTATGTCATTACTTAAACATGAAAGAAAGAAACCTGTTCATGTGTGTTTTATTTTTATTTTTTTACTTTTTTATCTATAAATGCATTAAGGTAGTTCAACCATTCTCAGAATCAATTAAAATAAAGAATTTTTAGAAATTATACACTTTTCAACTTACAGTTTTTGTCCCAGGACAAGCATAACCCTTTTCCAAACAAGACCGGGTTTTGACGTCTCTGAGAGAAAAGCATTGATACAAAAGAAGAAAATGCTGATGATCAGCATTTTCTCTCTTTGTCTAAATATTTTCTAAGCTCTAAAATACACATTTTCTACCTTTTATAATAAACTATTTTGTGGTCTGCAACTCATTTCAAATTAGACTGGTCCAAAATTGTGTCGTTCTGGAAAGGGATAAACATAAAAGTGATGTCATAGCACAATTATACCGATATCTATTCTTAAACATGAAAGAAACATGAAGTTTTTTTCTTCATCTTTTCTTTATAAATCAATTAAGGTAGTGCAACTATTCTCAGAATTTAAATAATTGTACAATTATGCATTTGTCATCCAAATTGTTCTCACAAGACCAACATAAAATAAGGAAGTGATGTCTTTTAGCAAGTAAACTAGTGTCTATGCTTAAAAATGAAAGACAGAAACCAGTGCTGTTATTGTTTTCTTATTTTGATTAAAAATACAATAAGGTAGTGCAGCCATTTTTAACATCTAAATATTTTAGCTACATTTCAACCATTTTTTTTTCTCAATACCAAATTAATGTATGAATTTAATGTATAGAGAGATGAAAATGATACCTATGCTTTAACTTAAAACAAAAATCAATGTCATATTTCTTCTTTTGAGTACATGTTTATTGAGGAAGTCCATCCATAATTATATTCATGCGACGACGGAATATTTCATGCTAAGTCTTAAACATTTGTAATGCACTTGATCTCTACGGAAACATTACGAATTAGAAAAAATAATAGATATATACCTTCTACAGCTTAATTTTCACAGTGTTGCCCCAAATGTTCTAAGTCTGATGAATCTCATTTGAGGTGGACTATCTTAACCCATTACCACATGATGACAAATTTTATTACCCTTTGACTTAAAGGCTAAAAGTTTCATCTTGAAAATGAACAAACAATCCATTTCTTTATTTTCCACAATGTTTTTTATCCACAATTAAAATTGTAAAATTTCATTCACATGAAATTGTCTTTTGCAACATATTTGACTTTGGACAACTTTAAAATTCTGCCATCTGGTAATGGGTTAATATAGTGAATATAATGCATATAAGAGGACATCAATCCATGATACTTCACATTTCTAGGCCTTGTATCCAACAATGACAAATATTAAATTTATCAATTAACATTCATATAAAAGTCTTGCATTAACCCTTTTCCAAACAAACCATCATTTTGATGTATCTTGTAGAGAAGGCTTTGGAAAAAAAACACTTGTGACAAAAGAATATAATGCAGATAACAAGCAATTTCCCTTTTTTTATCTCAACAGTTTCATTTCTTACTATAGCCTAACCAAAGACCATATTGAACACACATGTATTGTTATCTTAAGCATCTACGATAACTGAGAAAATGTTAAAAATGCTTTCCTACAATCCATTCAATAATTTTTACCATATGAGATAGCATTGTTATCATCCCCCCACAACTGAAGCTTAAGGGGCATACTGGAATAAGCCTTTTGGTCTGTTGGTTGGTCCGTCAGTTGGTATGTTCCACAAAATCTTATTCATATAAATCTTACGACAGTTTTTGTCAGTTTTGCTTCATACTAAGCAAAAGCATTTGTGCATAGGGACCTGTAGATGTGAAAGACACAATTTTCATGAAAATTCCATCACAAATTATTGAGTTAAGGACCCTTATTTGGCTAAAAGACTCTTGTCCACACAACTCCTACAGTTTATGTCTAATTTGCTTCATACTTGGCAGAAGTGTTCGTTGGGATATGTAGATGAGAAAGACAATCTCTTTCTTTCACCATTTAGTCATTGAAATAAGCTTTGACCTTGAAAACCTAACCATTCAGATCTTCAGCGCCCACACTTGCTGACAGCACAATGTTATAACTTTTCCCCCCAAATTCACTGTAAGGTGTGAAACTTTTATGGGACCACTGAACTATTATTGTGTTCCATATCTAGAGACTTCATGGTATGTACTTCTTTACAGGGCCATTTCCTTGAACAATTCAGTCTATTGTGTACAACTACAATCTCCAGAATCTGTAACGTACAATCATGCTTCATTTTGTGGTATTTCATGAGCTTGTCAACAAGTGGATAAAGATGGAAATGTGTCAAATATTTAGTTGATCTTGGCGGGCAGGCTGTTTGACTTTAATCATGTCTCACTCTGTCTTCTTCTGCTGTGCAGATAAGTTCTTCACCTGAAGAAAAACACAAAGATATAAAATCATTTTTCATTATCTCTTTGATACAAATATTTCTTCAAGAATAGAAGGTCGGGAAATTGATACAATTAAATCTTAACAGATAGACAGGTCAAAAAAGAACAATATATGAAAAGAATTCAAACAGCAATTATGAAGAGCAATATGGCTAGATCATTCTCAATGAGGTAGTCATCCAGGCTAGCATTAACTAGAGGTAGCAGTCTGGTGTTACATTGAACTTAAAATATAAATGATCAGTAAAATAGACAGCAATATTATGAAATCAAAGCATATAATATATAACAAATTTTGTACCACACATACCTGGCTGATATTCAGGACAGTTACATAATTTCAAGCAGAGATTCTACATCATAAAGGACCACCGGTACAGAGCCATCTGAAAGTAAATGAAGAACAGACTCATTATCTCAAAACAAGAGGAATGTCACTAAAATGACATTGAGATACATGGAAGTTTGAAATTATGGAACTTTGTTAAATTGCATCAAGAATTAATTTTAAAAAAGTTTTGCTCATTTTATACCTCATAATATTTCTGAAATATTCTATTATTATTTTTATTTGATCTTGACAAGAGGGGATCAAGAGGGCCATTGGCCCTGAAGCGCTCACCTGATATAACTTTTTGTATACCAATTTTCAGGTTGATTGGACAAAAATTGTGACCTCTAGGGTGCACACAAGGTTTAACTACAATTTGACCTCTTGACCTAGAATTGATCAAGACAATCATTCTAATCAATTTTCAGGTTGATTGGGCAAAAATGTGGCCTCTAGAGTGCATACAAGGTTTTACAAAGATTTTATCTCATGACCTAATTTATGACCCCAGATGACCCAATTTCTATCTTGTCCGAGATTTAATAAAGACAATCATTCTGATCAATTTTCAGGTTGATTGGGCAAAAAATTTGGCCTCTAGAGTGCACACAAGGTTTTTCTAAGATTTGACCCCGTGACCTAGTTTTTGACCCCAGACGACCCAATTTTGAACTTGTCCGAGATTTCATCAAGACAATCATTCTGAGCAAATTTCAGCTTGATTAGGCAAAAAATGTGGCCTCTAGAGTGCACACAAGCCAAAGGTTGACGCACGACGGACACCGGACGACGGACACAGCAGTATCACAATACCTCACCATGAGCACTATCGTGCTCATGTGAGCTAAAAAGCAGTAATACCAGATAACCACTGCCGAGACAAAATGATTATGCATATATCAACTTCAATGGGGTGAAAGCGTTTTGCTTAAAACTATAAATGTAAATAAGCCAAAATATGGAATAAAAGGACCCATAAATGATAAGGCTTTTGATACTAACAATAACATGGATGCAGATGTCAGAGCGTGTGACGTCAAAATTGGAGAAATGACCTCCAGCTTTGAAGACTAGGGTCGCAATGACCAGACCCCCAAATTCTTATGCACAGGGAAACACCCTGACTTTCATTAATAAGTGGTTTGGGGCACTTTTGGCTGAAAACTTAAAGACACAGACCTATGCATGACTGTCAGATTGTTGGTTACCAGTATTTTCTTCTTTCGCCTAAAGGTTTTCCTTAGCCTTTTCTATCAGGGACGTCAAAACCTGGTCTTGTTTGCGAAAGGGTTGAACCAGCCCATACACTCAGTAAAACGGTAAAACCGACCCAGAATGGTCAAACCGGCCCCATAAATATAATCATTACTGATAATCATGATAATTGTCATAGAAAATTTGGGGCCAATTTTGGGGGCGGTTTCACCGTTAGAAAATCTATCATGAGGCCAGTTTTATCGTTTTGGGGCGGGTTTAACAAGGTACATGCTTTACCGTTTTGGGGCAGGTTTAACCATGGGCTGGTTTAACAAGGGGCAGGTTTGACAGTTTCTGTTGTGAAAAAAAAAGAAAAAAAGTTTTTATGTGTAATAATCAGTTGTCTCCAAATTTCAATGACCAAAGACTTTTAGCAAAATTATTTAGATGCATGTGGAATGATATTCAGATTGTAAACACTTTTGAAAATAACAAAGCTATCAAAACCATAGGACCTATGGAATGCATGGGAGGAAAGGATATTTCTGTTTTTCTACTTTCACTTTGAAATACCATCATTGCACGGCCCTCAGGCCGGGCATAATAAGATGATTTTGGGAATGTCAGTGGTGTCGGATATGAGCTAATATAATCCTTTCAGTTCTCAGTGAATTGTTATCTCCATAAATAATGGCCATATTTATTTGAGAGGCAAAGGTGTTTCTATAAGTAAGAGAAAAGAAAGAATGTTTATCACAAAAGCTCGTTAAAGGATCTTTCTGTTGAGTTTATTCTGTGTTTCGAAAATGAAAATTCCCTTCTATTTCTAGCCTATCACATTAATTCTGATTTATCTTTAACCTGTCACAGCTTTGAGGGGTGTTCAGAATGTATCCCGTTTGTGCTGTAATGGATAGTACGCAATTATTTGTTGATTATAACCTTTGCCCTAGTGATTTTATTGTTTGTCTCAAGTTTTCATCACATAATCAAGTGGAAAGCAGCCAATATGTAGACTAGGGTCAGTTTGCATTGCTGACTAGACTGACCTTAGTCTATATTGTCTACCATAGCTTTGGTCACATCAGGAATGTCATGTGAAGGGTTAAAGCTTTAATTATTTTGTTGTCTGCAACAATTTTGGACAGTAGACAAAAGTTCGCCTTTTGGAAAAGAATTACACACTGCTAGTGGTGAGCTATGTAGGACAATATGAATAAGGTGACCTAGCGTGAATGGGTCAATCCAGAGATTTAGTTGAACTCTTTCTCAAACATAACATTGTGTCTATGTCCCTGTTAATCCTTTGACAAACAATGAAACCTCAGTTTGAAATGTGCTGCAGATGACAAATGGATATTAAAAAATAAAGGATTGGTGTATAATGTAGCATAGAAATTTTGAAGCACACAGGGAAATAATGATATTGTGCATTTACTTCTTTTGCCGCAATGTTTTGTCAACTATACTGTTTTATTAGGAACGTCAACACTAGGTATTGTCTGTGATGGATATTCTAGATAAGATTGAGAGAGAAGAAGATTTAGTTATTTCGATAGTCACGTCAACTAGGCTTACCAGACTAAAATATTCGTAAATCCTTTTACAAATTTTCATTAGCACTATACGGAAAGTAACAAACAACAAAGGGTAAAGACATGCCCCTGCAAAAAAGTTCAAGAATTGTTTTAGAATGTTCTAAAACATCAGCTTTAGAACGTTTTAGAACGTTAAATGGCACTTCTAGAACTTGGGTTCTAGAACCAGTTCTAGAACCAGTTCTTGAACCCAAGTTCTTGAACTGAAGTTCTAGAACTGTCACTTAATGTTCTTAAACATAGTTTTGAATTAGTTCAACCAGTTCGTGAACGTTGAATGGCATTTCTAAAACTCAAAAGTTCTAGAACTGATTCAATAATTAGTTCAAGAACCAGTTCTTGAACATTAAATGCAGCTTTAGAACTCAATGTTCTGGTACTGTTTCTAGAACCAGTTTACTTCACAATAATTATGTGGGTGGGAAATGGTAAAAATAAACATTTAAAGGGGGGGGTCCTGGGACCTAAGTTTTCCAATAATATTCTTAGTATACCTCACAATAAATGACCTGGCAGAGCGGCCCATGCTAATCGAATGGAATGCTCTGCCAGGTCAATTCTCGTCCGCAATATAAATAGATACATAAAGGGGACACGTTTTGCCGAAAAGTCTGAATTGAATGGACATCTGGTTTAGTGTATATTGTACATGTATATTGAAAGTGGGTGGGGTAATTCTATCCCGGCGCTACCCAAGGTTCTTATTCATTAATTTTCTATCTATATGTAAATAATTGGCGATTTTTTTTAAAACAGAATGATTTGTATATGAGCCCATGTTAACACGACACGAGGTCATTTGCTTCCTAATGATCAATATCAAAATAATCTAGCATTTTATGCAATCTTTCAATATTTTGTATATTTTGATCAACTTTGATGAAAACATCAACACGTTTCTATAAAGCGACATATTGGAATAATATTTTAGGCCAGTACTAAAATAATTTGTCAGCGCAAAGTGGTTAGGAATTTTGATAGCAAGTCGGGAAAACGAGTCACGGAAAGCAGTCGATAACAACATTTTTGTCAAATTCAAGGCCATATAACTCACGACTTTCTCATCCAATCATCCAGAAATTCAAAGTCATCCAGGATCTAATGGCCATCAACATTATGTACAAGTTTTGTCTAAATTGGTCACTAATTGTAGATGCTACAGTGTAAACAAAGTCAGAAACAGTCGAAACGGCAATTTTGTCAAATTCAATGGCATATAAATCATGATTTTTTAACCAATTAAGCTGAAAATCAAACTCATCTGACATCTTATGGTCCTTAACATTGTGGCAAAGTTTTGTCTTGATTGGTCAATAATTGTAGATGCTATAGAGTAAAACACAGTCAAAAACAGCAACTTTGTCAAATTCGAGGGCAGAAAACTCCAGACTTTCTAGTCCGATCAAACCAAAAAATAGATATCATCCAAGATCTAATGGTCACTATCATTGCGTCCAAGTTTTGTCTTGATTGGTCAATAATGTGGATGCTAGACTGTAAAAAATGTCAAAAGTAGCTATTTTTTCATTCAAGGGCAGATAACTCCAGACTTTCTTGTCCGATCTGACCAAAAATTGAACTCAAATGAGAGCGAATGGTCATACATATTTTGACCAAGTTTAATCAAGATTGCCTTATATTTGTAGATACAAAAGGGTAAACACCAAATTGTTGACAGACTGACTAACAGATAGACATACGGACGGACGGACGACAGACAAAAAGTGATCACAATAGCACACCTTGAGCACTTTGTCCTTAGTTGAGCTAAAACCCCATGACAAGTTGTGGAATAAATCACAAAATAGATTTTTTCTGGAATTTCTTCGCACAGAAAGGCATACATACATGTATTTACTTAGCTTAGAAATTAGCTGGCCTCAGCAGAAAGTACTACAAATAAGCTATTGCGGCCAGGTTTGTCTGTTTTCCACCCGTCTGTCTGCTCGTCTAAAATATCAGGTTTACACTCTAGAATCCACAAATATCATTCGATCTTCACCAAACTTTGTCAAAATGTGTATGGTCATAAGCCCTTGTGTAAGATTGATTTTGTAGAAATCTGTAGAAAGTGCTGCGTTTTGTGCCATTGAATGTCAAAAAATGCTATTTTTGACAATTTTGGCATAATAAAAACAAATATTGCCCAATCAAATGTAAAGCCAGATAAAAATGTTTGCATTTACAACGTCATGGGTGAATGAGATTTTTATCCGGATTGAAATTGCAAATTCTGAGTTATCTGCCCTTGAATTTGGCATTTTTTTTCTTTAATTGTTCAGTGGAACCTATCGTAGAACGGTCTGTCCTTTCACAATTTAAATAAGCATTTAAAGTTTTTAGGAAAGGGAAGACACATGACGCTGGTTGAAGGGAGATAAAGTAAAGTAGTAATGTTGATAGTCTTAAATTCTCTTACCATTACTGTAGAGTAGAGAGCCAGTAGGGTCAGTTTGTAAAATTATACATGTATGTACTTCAAAGTAAAAATTTGCTTCTCATGTCAATTCACCATACCAACTTTGTTAGCCATTATCTCCAAAAACATGCCCCCACTATTTTAACACCTAGATAATAGAAATATGTTTGTAACCCTACCAATTCATAGAATTTAAAGAAAAAACTATTGTTTGATCCCTTGGAATTTAACCATAATGTGGAAAAGTTCGGGGCACAAATTTATTTAGACCGTGCTTCATCTTATGCTGCATCACGCAGCAATTTTGTACTTGTACATTATACACATTTGACTGAATTACACAGTCACGAGTTACCAAACATACTATGATGTATTTCAAGTAGCGTGAAACTAAAATAGTTTGTGTTAGAAAGATATCCACAGTACATACTTTCCTGGTCTAGCCTGATGGCGTGATGCACAGGTAAACAACGAGCAATGTTGGTTTTCTCATAAAAGTAGTCAACCTCATTGATAGCGAGCGCAAGCTCGCGAATGGGCACGAAGTGCCCATTCGCGGCTCAGCGAGTGTGAATGGCAATGCGTGAAAAAGTTCTAAATGAAATATGTTGGGCTGATTTTTTGGTCAACTTCCGCTTGGTGGTTGCGGAGTGAATAACTTTGGACACCAGGTTCCGTGTTACGGTTGTAAAGAAGGATATCGAAAATACCTACCAAAAAATAACCGTCTCAAAGCTGGAGAGTTAAAATAATTTAACAAATAAATGTTGTGGCCGGTTTGTGTCTCTACGATGTTCAAAATAATTTTGGAAATCGCAGCGTTTCAGATTGCCGGAAGTGACTGGTTTCCTGCTTGGAGGCAGAAAATACAGTAAGCCGGTAACTAATCCAAGGAAATTGGGTCAGTATATTTACTGGTAAACACTTGTTTTACCAAGATAAACTGGCTTACGCTAACTTCTGTTAATATGTAATTAAGGCAAAGCCTTAAAGCGAGCGAAGACCCAACTAAACATACCAGTTCACTTTTAGACCGACAAAACTACATTGTATAGATCTATGCATTAAAGGGGGAATAACACTTAAACTCACTTAACATCTTGCAAATTTTCCGAGAACTTCGTACAAAAAAATAAACATATATTATCAACATATGGTTTTTAAATTACATACATGCCAAATCTTAGCTTTCTACCTTGTGTAATGGCTTAGATGTCGACGGATTTAAAACTCCATGATTTTTTGTCCCGGGGATAATATTTACAATAACGGAACATATGGGGTTTTAAATCCGTCGACATCCTAGCCAATACACAAGATAGAAAGCTAAGATTTGGCATAGATGCAATTTAAAGGCCATATTTTCATAATACATATTATTTTGTACGAAGTTCTCGGAAAATTTGCATGATTTTAAGTGCCATTCCCCCTTTAATTCTTTGGAATGATTGCGGGTCGGCGATTTACCGAAACGTACTGAAACCGACCGAACCCAATACGGAAACGGGCCGAATTGTACCAAAACGGCAAATGGAGACACTCCACAACGGGAAATGCTTCCGAGTCGTAGTATACAAACACAGTTCCGTCAAAAATGGATTCGCTCCAATTGTTGCATTGATTCTGTGTCTATAGAATAGGCAGATGCATGAAATATGGTTCTGCATACTGGCAGACCATCTGTGTACTGCTAGGATGTGTTTTAATGAATTTGTCGGGAACTACTAGTTTCTTGCGCGGTCGTGACCTTTCATGGGGGTGTGTCACATGCAGATTCCGAAAAGAGATAGCAAATTTCAAGGGTGGCTGTGTTCATGGGTGCGTGATTTTAGCTGATGGTGCTATTGTTATCACTTTCTTAGTAGTAAATTAAAGACAAAGAAATGGTCTGTCAGGCAGACTAAGTAAAACATGCCACAAAGACTTCTGAGAGGAGCTAGAAGCTGCCAAATTGGCCCATTTTACTATATATTTGATAGGCCCGTTTCGTTAAGAGTGACACCAAATAGAGGGATCGATTATAAAATGAATTAATGTTTACAAATTTTACAAACCCCATTTATTGACCATATTTTCTATATTCCTAAACAACGACCAAATTCGTGAAAACACAATTGATCCGCAATCACAAAACCTGTTTAAACGTCCCTAACAGAAAATGCTTGAAAAGATATTGATGCAATAGAAGAAAATGCTGATAATCGATAGTTTCTGTGATATAATTGAAATAAATGTTAATGTTACTAAATAATTTTATAATAATGATAATAATGATAATAATAATAATAACAATAATAATAATAAAGACTTTATTTAACGAGGCTACACAGTTGGGATAATACCCAGTCTTCCCTGTAGGGCCTCTACAAATATTTACAAAGACAAAGCATAAAACAAATGCAAATAAGTACAACAAAAGAGATAGAAGAATCTATGTGTAATGCAAATTTGTAGAAAGTACCCAGAAACTTTTCTCAAACAAGACCAGTTTTGAAGCACAATGATAAAAGTAATGGTAACAATTGAGGGGAAAATGTAATCAGCATGTTTTCCTTTAAAATGGATACGAAATAGACAAATTCACATTTTTATATTTAGACAGAAAGTATAAGCAAGGAGCAATTGGACAATGAATACAAAATACCTTTATAAATGCCTTTTGTTGTCTTGAAATCTTGAAAAGGCTCTGGTCTCAAAAAGGACCAGTCTAACATATTTCTATTTGGGAAATAGCTCAAAGATCGTGCATCGATCTTCAGGAAAGAGGTAAAATTTCCAAACGCGACCATTCATTTGAAATCTGCAGGACACGTGCGTCATTGCACAAATTTAAGCCAAATGATTAGGGCCTATCCCTTTTAACAGCGAGTTTGGAATGCTTGTGAAAAATAATCTAATCACCCGTTTAATCTAACTACACCATTCATTTTAATTACACTAGATTTATCCAGTTAAACTCTCTCTCAAACAACCGATTGACGTCTCAAATTTCAAAAACTACGCCTACAACGTATTGAGAGATATTTTGAAGAGAAAAAAAAACTATCTCGACAACTGTAACTCGTTTCATATTAGACCAGACTAAGATTGGGCTACACCCTGATGAATTCACTACATGTCTAGATGAAAACAGTTTCATGTTTTGATACTGTTTCGCTACAATTCGGCCCGTTTCGGTATTGGTTTCGGTACATTTCGGTCGGTTTCGGTACGTTTTGGTAAATCGTCCTACCCGTTTGGGCTGATATGAATCTGCTTTGCGCCACCACCAACCCCTTTTCGCCCATGAGTTTAGCCTATAACAATCGAAATCAATACAAAAACCAGACACTTTATGTCCCTACATAAACATTATTGATTAGATATGATATTAAAATAAATGAGTATTGCCATTTAATGCAATAAAAAATCAAGATTAATAGGAGTTAGGCTGATTTGAATCTCCTTTGCACCATCGCAAGCTTCTTTTCGGCCGCGAGTATATGAAAATCGGAGTAGATCTAAATACAAAAACCAGACACTTTTTCTAAAAAAAATACACACACTGTTGAATAGATATGATCTGATAAAACATAAATATTACAATCTATTGCGCTGGAAATTCATGATTAAAAAGTTTATACTGATACAAATCTCCTTTGCGCCGCCCAGATCCTTCTCGCCTGTGAGTAGCATATGAAAATCGGATTATATACAAAAACAAAAAACACACACAAAAAACAACAAAAAAAAAAGATACTCTTTGACCGAAAAATAAACATGATGGATTAGATATGATCTTAAATGAATTAAAATACGTGAATATTGCTATTAAATGCAATAAAAATTCGTTACAAAGGAGTTAAGGCTGATATGAATCTCCTTTGAGCCACCACCACTGCACCAGCTCCTTTTCGTCCGTGAGTGGACTACGAAAATCGGAATCAACACAAAATTCAGACACTCTATGTCCAAAACAAACATTATTGGCTAGATTTAATCGTAAAATACATGACTAAAGCAATTTAATGCGCGATAAATAATCATGATTAAGGAGTTTGTGCTGATAAAAATCTCCTTTCCGTCGCCTTCAGGTCCTTTGCGTCCTTTGCGCCAAAAACGGTTCCTTTGCGTGTTTTAGTCAGAGCCGGATACCACTCTTCACTTCTGGCAGCCAGAAACGCTGCGATTTTTAAAATTGTGGTAAGGATTTCACAGACGTAATTCGTCCACAGCTTGTATTTGTTAAATCAATTGAATCCCACAGCTTTAACGTCTTTATTTTTTGGTAAGCATTATCGACCATCCTTTACAACCGTAACACAATAACTGATGTCCAAAAACATTCACTCGGAGACCGGAAGTTCAATAATAAAAAAATATCGGCCCAACGTATGTACGTAAGAACGTTTTCACGCGTTGCCATTAACGCGACTTCGCCGTGCGAATGGGCGCTCCGCGCCCATTCGCGTGCTTCGCCCGCTAATATACATCGTTGTATGCATGTAAGTCATTTCCATACACACCTAACGCATTCATTCAGTAAGGTTTCGGTGGATGTGTTTGTTTTGAATAAAAGTTGATAACGGTTACGTTTTGAATCGACGCCGGTATGTTTCGGTGGATTGACCTGTGTTTCGGTAATTCGCTAAGACTAGTCATTTACGCGAATCTGTGTAAACAAAGCAGACGCTGCGTTTATTTCTGTTGACATTTGTCAAACGAAGCTATCTAAACAATATTTTTCTTGTTTATCAGACAAGAACAGAAGCACTGATATTTTGAAGCTGTGCCAATTCTACCTTTGAAGTGAGGGATGTCCCCGGGGACGGTGATTGTTTTTTGTTTTTTTCATTGTCTTACTTTAGCATTTCATGGCTTTTTCTGCCACACAAGGGCTAAAAAAAGGATATTTGTTCATTCATTTCTATGAACTGGAATCCTTTTAAGAATGCCGTTCATGTCTGTCACAATCACCATTTCACCAAAAAGGGCTATCAAATGGATGATTAATAAACGAAACTGGGCAACTGCCTCTGAAATCAGAGCTGCCTCACAAATATTTGACATGCGCGGATCCAGAGGGGGGTCAGGGGGTCATGACCCCCCCTGGAATTTGGCGAATAAGGGGGTTATCAAAACGATTACTGCCAATACTGGTTATGTCCCACATAAGCTGCGTCATTTGTCCCGGTGTGCCACGACAAACCGTTGTTATATTTAGTCCTTCATGATATGACATGTATCTACATGGATCCAGAGGGGATCAGGGGGCCTAACCCCCTCTGGAATATGGCAAAAAAAGGGGGCTTAAGATCGGACCCCCCCCCCCTGGGAAAAATACCTGGATCCGCGCTTGTTTGAAACGAATATAAATGTATATTTGCAGGATCAGTCTAACTCAGGACAACTTTATGTATGAATCTTTCATGTTTGATCAAGGTCCTACAGCATACCCAGATGTATAGTAGTCCGCTTCGGTACCGCGTCTTTTAGGGTACCGCGGTATTAAAAACAGTGTTCATTTGGGGACGAGGTACCAACTGCGTGTATTAGCAAAACTAAAAGCAAAATCATTTACTCCAATCTTCGGTGATTACATTTTGACTGCATTTGATTTAATTTAGAAAGGGAAATCATGGAATGTTTTCATGTCCCCATTCATTATTGATTTTTCCGGACGCCATTAAATACCGTGGTACCCAAGAGGACCATCCTAAACATTTGTAACAGGTGGTGAAAAATATCGTGGCTCAACCGGGATTCGAACCCCAGGGCCTCAGGAATACCGTTCCTACACTCTAACCACTGAGCTACCGAACCACATGTCGACATTGCCATACGATATATATTATCACCAAATACCTGTACCTGGCTACACATTCTTCTATCAAATAACCATTTCAGGCTATTATATTTCAAATTAATTCCCCCTACAACATTTACATCAGGGACTTTGTTACCTGCGAGTCCCGAGTCCCCTGACTCACATTTTTTTCTGAGGACTCATTGAAAAATATTCAGTGAGTCCCAGAATGCTAACATTTTCAATGTGTAATCAACATTGTCTTTCAAAGACTCCTATGTTTCAATATTGGACTCATTATTTTGGGAACAAGTGAGTCCCAGGACTCTTTCGCATGAATTTGTAACAAAATCACTGTTACATTCAGCCTTTTTTACTGCGAGTCTTGTCTTGTTCTACCTCTGCTCTATTATGTATGGCACGCAAAAAGGGTCTAAAGTCAATATAGTGCTAGATCTATAATTAGAATAGGGGTAGACTGCTAAAATTAGCGGTCAACCCTTAAATTTTTATCGGTCTACCGATAAAATATCGGTCTACCCCTTAATTTATGGGTAGACCGATATTTTTATCCGTAGACCGATAAAAATATAAGGGTAGACCGCTATTTTTAGCGGTATACCCCTATTATAATTATAGGTCTAGAACTATATTGGACTTTAGACCCTATTCGCGCGCCATAATTATGTAAGAATGGTTTTATGGTGGGGGACATGTCAGTCTCTAACCAATTAAACCCTTTTGTCTGTCCTTTTTTAGCTCCACTTGCCGCAAGGCCAGCGGGCTATTGTCATGGCGGTGTGTCTGTTGTGCATCCGTGCATGCATCTGTCTGTCCGTCCCGTAAACTTTTTCTTTAAAAATCTTCTCAGAAACTACTGTATGGATTTTAATCAAACTTCACAGGAATGATCATTGGGTGACCCTCTCTCAGATTCATTCAAAGAATTTAGATTGAATTAGAATAACCTGAGTTATCTGCCCTTGAATGTCAAAAATAGCTGGTTTTGACTATTTTTACTGTAAAATCTACAAATATTAGACAATCAGGACAAAACTTTGACAGAATAATGATGACTATAAGATCTTGCATGAGTATAATTTTCAGCTTGATCTGAATTTTGCATCATTGAGTTATGTGCCTTTGAAATTGACAAAATTGCCATTTGCGGCTCTATTTTGATTTTGTTTTCACTCTAGCAATTACAAATATTGACCAATACAGACAAAACTTTGACAAAATGATGGTGACTTTAAGATCTTGCATTGGTATAATTTTCAGCTTGATCTTAATTTTACATCATGAGTTTCGTGCCCTTGAAATTGACAAAATTGCCATTTTCGGCTCTATTTTGACATTGTTTTCACTCTAGCAACTACAAATATTGACCTAACAAAACAAAACTAGGACAGAATGTTGGTGACTATAAGATCTTGCATTGGTATACTATTCAGCTTGATCTGAATTTCTCATCATGAGTTATGTGCCCTTGACATTGACAAAATTGCCATTTTCGGCTTTATTTTCTCTTACAAACATTAGTATTAACTAATCAATACAGAACTTTCACAGAATCATACTGACAATTCGATCTTACTTTGCTTGTAATTTTCAGCTTGGTCATGAATGCATTTGCTTGTTTGCACAGCCTGAACCTTTGAAATTGCATTCAACGAGACAAACAGTCAGGCCTGCGGAGCGCTTCCAGACCGCCAGGGCTGTCTAGTTTCATCTTCAAACAAATAAATTCCCCCTATAACATTTACATTCAGCCTTTTTACTGTGAGTCTTGTCTTGTTCTACCTCTGCTGCTCTATTATGTAAGAATGGTTTTATGGTGGGAGAGATGTCAGTATCTTACCAATTAACTGTTCTCTCAAACACTTTTGTCTGCCCTTCTTTCATCTTAAAACAATTAAATTTCCCCTACAACATTTACATTCAGCCTTTTTTACTGTGAGTCTTGTCTTTTCATACCTCAGCTGCTCTATTGTGTAAGAATGGTTTTATGGTGGGGGACATGTCAGTCTCTAACCAATTAACTGTTCTCTCAAAACACTTTTGTCTGTACCTTTTTTTTTATCTTAAAACAAATAATTTCCCCCTACAACATTAACATTCAGACGTTTTACTGTGGGTCTTGTCTTGTTCTACCTCTGCTGCTCTGTTATGTAAGAATGGTTTTATGATGGGGGACATGTCAGTCTCTAACCAATTAACTGTTCTCTCAAACACTTTTGTCTGTCCTTCTTTTATCTTTAAATTAAACAAATAAATTCCCCCCTACAACATTTATATTCTGCCTTTTATACCGTGAGTCTTGTCTTGTTATGCCTCTGCTCTATTATGTAAGAATGGTTTTATGGTGGGGGACATGTTAGTCTCTATCCAATTAACTGTTCTGTCAAACATTTTTGTCTGTCCTACTTTATTATAGGAATGGTTTTAATGGTAAGTGACATGTTTATCACTTCCTTATTTACATTTGTATCACATTTTATATGTCATTTGTATTACAGTTTATTAGCTTTAACTTGAGACATTGACTTTTCTATATGCTTAAATGAACACATTTACTGGTCACAAATTTGGCTATATATTTGGCTTTTTTACTTTTTTATTTTTTCGAAATTCAAAATTTGACTCTTCTGAAGGGGCCTCCTCGGGGCAGAGTTGGGCAATATTATAGGGTTAATTCACGTTTTTGAGGTCGTTAACATTCTCAGAGGCCCAAAAAATGCGTTATCGCCTGAGACCGGAGGTCGAAGGCGATAACCCATTTTGTGGGCCTCTGAGAATATTAACGACCGAAAAAACGTGAATTGACGCTATTATTGCATAAAATATGAATAATTTGCAAAGAAATGTAATAAAATAAGACGAATAACTAAAAAACTTAGTGAAAATTTAGCCACATTTACACCGACAGATACCAGAGTTTTCCGGCATTCGACTCGACATATATCGAGTAAGTGCGATATCCACTAGACGGGCCGTTAGATTTTCATCGTGTAGCTATATAGTCAAGTTTCATCGCATTTTTACTGACATAATCTTCATTTGGGTTGGCGAAATCCTAACAATATTCGACTTAGTTTTCTTTTGGAAACATGCTCCGGATATCCTAACGTTCATTTCAGTGCGAGTAATAAATTAAAAGGTCGGAATTTCCAAGGTAGACCTCTGGACCGTTTGGTTCGTTTCAGACATTCGTTCATTTCAATAAAAACAAAGTTGTAAAGGAAAAATTGCAGTAACTAAAAGAAGAACAAGAAACACATAGGCTTACCACCACATTTGACCTAGACCACAACCACTCAATTCTAATTTCTATCCTT
This sequence comes from Fragum sueziense, assembly GCA_963680895.1. NCBI lineage: Eukaryota > Metazoa > Mollusca > Bivalvia > Cardiida > Cardiidae > Fragum > Fragum sueziense. Next base: position 3,336,316 of record OY804605.1, on the reverse strand, counting down.
CCATGTCCACGAAATACATTTTAGTTTAAAATCTGTCAACTGCCCGTTTGTTTACTTTTTGATTCCAAGAATTAAACCTACGTCACTATAATTATTACGTCATCAGATATGGTTACACTGGGAGACCTAGTTTATTTATTGGGATGTAAACTGGAAATGGGGTCTTACAAGAATTTACATCGCGGAAAAGGGAAATGACAAAATTTCTGCTTTATTTTCAATTTTCTGAAGCACTCACAACAAATCCCCGATCGAGGATATTTGAGTGCAAAACTGGTCCGATATCGCACGTGAATCTGCCGATTAATGCACGATTTCTCTGGATATCCGCCCGCTTTCTGCTGGTTATGCAATGCCAATAACAGACTGAAAACACACATTGTAGGCAATAATGCTTGTTATCAAGTTTATCTTAACATTCAATATTGGCAGACACCTTCTATGAAGTGACCCATACAATTACACAAAAAATCGTTCTATGGAATGTTATATCTTATGTATAATACAGTCATTCCAAAGAATTAATGCATAATATATATAGTATACATGTATATACAATGTAGTTTTGTCGGTCCAAAGTGTGAACTGGTATGCTTAGTGGGTCTGCGCTCGCTTTAAGGCTTTGCCTTAATTACATATTACAGAACAGACTTGCTCTGGTCATAATACTAACCTCTTGTGTCTTTCCTTGTGTATAAATACATAATCATTTCGTGAAAACAAAAATAATCAGATTCTTCAGGTGGTAAGGCCATACACAGTCGCCATTTCGGTCTGGGGATAATCAAAGTATTCAAGGTAATAAATCAAAGTACCTAAAGTACTATACAAATATCACACATATTTTTGCCCTTTGCCGTATTTAACCTAAAAAAACACACGGGTTTGACTTTTGATATTTGAACATAAAGTCATTTCTCATATAATAGGCATAACACTTATGTAATAACGTTCTGGTCTTGAGAGAAAAAAACCTTCAAATTTTACAATGTAAAGCAATGGGATTTGAGTTAAACATGTAAAATTTAAAATCGCCGTGGCAATCATACACCAATGTGCAGACCAAAAAGATTGGTCATTTGCTTTGTTTTATGACTAAATCAGTTGGGAAAAATAGAAAACATGCATTTTCTTGACATGCGATGTACCGCCTTTTGCAGGTTTTGCATGGTTCTTAGCCGGAGCTGTACTTAATAGTTCAGAAAAGGCATGTTGCAGTTTATTTCTATACGAAGACATAATTATGTGAAAATTGTGCAGACATGGAAATCTTCTTAAAAGTTCACAGTGGTCAATTCTCCATGCTTTTGTTTTGTACATGTAATTACCTTTTGAAGCTGTCGGCCCATTTCCAGATACCTTCTATCTCAATATCATTCCCACCAGTCCAAAATGCATCGGTTTTATCTGTACAATATAACACATACATGTATATAACACATATATACAATATGCACAGATACAGAACGGAATTGAAGTGAACATTCATTCTGAATTCTCTCACATGGCATTTCTTCGTAATAACTAACTGTATTATAAATTTCATATGAACTATGCTAAAACTGTATTAAACAAGATTTGTGAAAAACAACAATTGTTCCGTGTCCCAAGATACGTTTTGCTTTCCTCGGTAGTACATAATAAATAGGTTGTCCCCACATATGTTTGAAAGTAAACAATAACATACCCATATTTAATAGTCGTATTTCATTCATCAGAAATATATTTTCTTGGAGGGAGTCGATCTCTACTAAGTGACCATTCAAGCTTCGGCACGAATTCTGTAAAAGCAAGATATTAAACGTCTCATGAATAGATTGAAGGTAAAGATGATATTTTAATTCAAACGATGGTTTCTAAGCTGTTATGGTAATTTCAGGAATGTAAATACCGCGGGGAAGTCGTGCTCGTAATTATATAGTACATAAATAGTCACCATATTAAGGGACAATGCTCCACGTTTACTTTGTCTTTGTCCAATGATAGAATTTAATTATATTTTGTCTGTCGAAAGTACAAGTTATAATCAGCTAAAAATGAAATTAAAATGGATGGTATACCAATATTCTTTTGATTTTATCGGCGATAGTATGGTATACCTCTACAGGTTAAGAAGAGGCAATATCTTGCTCCTATCAAAGGTCACGAAAATACTCAGAAAATGCTGAAATGCTGTCTGAAAAGACGACATGACGTCAATATTTTCCTTTCATTTTTGCGCGACACAAAACTTCATTATGTTACCTTTAGAAACATTCTAAGATGACTATATTGTATTTTAAGTCAATGATTTATATTACGGTAATTTGTAATGGTAACAGATATTATGAAACACGCCTTATAAATGCTCACAACACATCGTCTTACCGTAGCTGAATGCCACTTTTCTTTTGGTTCCACAAATAAATAGCAAGAGTCATGGAACCGTGTCCAAAAATCTGGACATATACTTTGAGCTGAAATAAGATATTTTAAACATCTATTAATGAAAACAATTGGTTTGACTCATATCGGAGAGGTGGCGTTTTTAAAACAAAAAAATTTAAATAATTTGATTTGAAACTTCACAGGAACTTAACCTTTTCAACATAATTTTATTTTTTTGAAGACGAGTTGATATATTTGTCATTTCAGAATTGAAAGGTTAGCATACCTTTATATAACAATAGAGCCAAAACACATGTAAATAATTTGGTTCTCATATTTGTCGGTCTGTTTATCTTTCAGATGTGTCCCAATTTAGCCTATTTCTTTTCACCATGACATAAGCAAGACCTTTTCGAAATCCTCGGTGGTTTAACCCTTTCCCAAACAAGACCTGTTTTTGACGTCTAAAAGGGACAATGCTCCAGTTTTTCGGAAGACTCGGTCATGACTGTACCAATATGTTTCGCTACAATATTTTCGATAACATGAAACGTCATTACAAATTACCATTTTCGACTGTAAAAGCATATTTGTTATGCAAAACTAATTTCCCCAAGATGGTAATCGATGATTTAGAGCAAGACAGTTGTAAGTATGTATGCCCTTACCACTGTTTTGCGTCATTTTTATTCATGTGTATCGTATAAAAATGATGTAATTAACTAATAAGTGCGATGATGAATATGTGAGCATGCTTGATATATTTACGCGTTCATAACAGCATTATATTTTAGATTTTTCGTTCTTATTAAATGTTAGACGTTACTTTAAACACCTTTTAGGTACTAAACGATGATTATACAGCATTTTGTTAGCATTTAAGTGACGTTTGAAAGATGCAAGATTTTTGCATTTGTTCGCTGACGGGGTATGTTATGCGACTGACTATGAAATTTTAATAAAATAGATTACCATCCATTTTTATTTCAATTTTTTAATTGGTAATTAGACGTATTTTCAAGAAACCCAATATGAATATAGATAAATTCTATCGTTAGGAATGAAATAGTAAAACTTGAGCATTGTCACTTAGAAAAAATTGAAGTATTTTCTCCGTTTGTCTGTATATTTTTTGTGCTACATTTTACACAATTGCCATCTTTATCATCATCTGTTTTGTTTTGTTTTCTGCAACAGCTTATGAATCGGACCACCTTAAAATTTCGTTATTTGGTAGCGGGTTAAAAGTTAAGCTTACCTTTGATCGATCATGTTTCTGTGTCCGTCAAGTTAAAAGTTACCGTCCGGAAAGTCCATAAAACCGATTATGAGAATGATATCAAGAATTAGAAGACGCACGTGAAGCAAATGTCGTGTATGAAAAATGAACTTACACAAAGACTAAAACAATGATGTAGAAGCTTATATTAGTGTAAAGAGTTTCGATCCTAGTCAGTGTCCATACGTTTCACGCTCCTACATAATTACAGATTCGATCATTTGGAAGAATCTTAAAATTGATGTTCCGTGCTACTTTGGTATTGTAAGGCGCCCAGTTCTGCACACAAATCCAAATGTTAACTTAATTTAAACTTTCTAGTTTGTAATCATTCCAAATGTCCAGTTTAAACAACGACAACAACAACTAGCATGCCTGTCACGGCATGATACACCGCTAAGTGTAAACCTTCGATGTTGTTGGTAAAAAACTGCAATACATAAAATGAAACCCATTACCAAAAAATGAATGATATCCTAATTACAAAAATACATATACTCATGTACGCTTAACTTGAGATAGATGTATGAAACATGGGAAGAAGCTAGTTAGTAAAAGTACTACAAAATTTGTACGCAGCGAAAAAATAGAAATTGTCGAAAAATACTGAGTACGAAACCGTTACAGATCTGAAATTCTACCATTATAAAGGTACTAGAGTATGCGACGACTGAAGTCACAATTTACAACACAGAAAATAGTTAACTTTCATAATGACTTACGCTATGCGGCCATAAAATTGTGACGAACAGCAAAATAATTGATGAAAACGCCGTCGATGCGGTCATTTTAGAAAACATGCCAAAAACTGCCGGAAAGGAAGAAAAATTGACCAAAAGTAATTAATTGTAAGAAAGGAACGAAAGGATTTTCGCAAGTTCCAAAGTCGCCAAATGAAGGCGTGACACTCCCCAACTGATATCTAATAGATATCACTACCAAATGTTTATAGCGAAGTTAAAAAAAAAATTCACATTTAAAAGTTCTACTAAACTGTAAATGCAGGTGACAAACTGCCTGTTTGACTATTACTGAAAACTATGTCCTACAAAAATTGAGTTAAGACTTTTCTGAAGTCTAAATAATTACGTGGTCTCATTAATCCCTAACTAATAACACGGTGTTAACAATAGGTCGAACAAAAAATGTGCGCTTCCCATTTTTCACAACACATATCTCAACCTTTCTAATATTTCCATCAGAACTTGGAAACAATCTGCTCACCCTACCCAATGGCCAATTATTGCGGACAAGATTATTGTCTTTAAGCAATACTACATCATTAACCTTGAGGGATGGGCTTGATTTTTCCCACTTGGCCCTACACTGCAATGATTGAAGGAACTCTTTTTGCCAGCGCAGCCAAAACTGATCAGCAAGGTATTGAACACGTCTCCACTGGTCTTTGTAGAGATTTTTTACTGATTGATCATCAATGGGCTGACAGTCAGTTACTAACTTAATGTTTAATAGGGCGGATGGACTAAGAACTTCAGCACATTCTGGGTCCATGGAAACTGGTATAATGGGGCGTGCATTAATAATGGCACTAACCTCAGCCATAAGGGTAACAAGTACATCATGGGTCAGATTGTGTACTTTAAGGAGCATGGATTCTAATATGCGTCTGGAGACCCCAATAAGCCTTTCCCAAGCCCCGCCCATATGGGAACTGTGAGGAGCATTGAAAATCCACTGACATCCTGACCTGTCAAGAAAACCTTTGACCTGACCATCCTCTACATTAATAACATTTACACCTGTATGATCAGTTGACCCCACAAAATTTGTACCTCTATCCGACCTAATTAACCTTACATGTCCTCTGATAGCAATGAATCGTCTAAGAGCATTAATAAATGCAGACGATGTCATTTCATCGACTACTTCTATGTGCACTGCTCTGATATTTAGACACGTGAAGAGAACAGCCCAACGTTTAGCACTTGCTTGAGAGCTACGGGTCTTCCTAGAAACAACTTGCCAAGGTCCAAAAACATCCAAGCCTACATTAGAAAAGGCTGGGCCCATTTCCGTTCTATCTTTAGGTAAACTAGACATTTTCTGACACTGAAATTTACCCCTCAATTTCCTACATGTAACACAGTTAAAAATCAGAGACGATATGGCATGTTTTGCCCCTATAATCCAGTAACCTCCCTGTCTAACTGCTCCTTCAGTAAACACACGGCCTTGATGATGTACAGCTTCATGAAAATGCCTAATAAGTAATTTAGCAATATGGTGAGTTTTGTGTAGGATGATGGGATGTTTTTCACTGTAATGCAATGAACTCTGATCTAAGCGACCACCTACTCTTAATAAGCCTGTGGACTCTTCAATGAAAGGGTCTAACTTGTATAGTACACTCCCACGACTTAATGGTGAATTGGACGAAAGAGCCTCTATTTCGTGCTTGAAGCTATCAAACTGTGACTCTCTTAGGATAACTGAAGTTGCACGTGATTGCATTCTTCCGGATTGAGAACTACTGCAAATATGCCAACCTCTACAAGGCAACTCTTTCTTAATAGAAAGAACAATATGTATGAGTTTGCTTATAGCAACTACTAATCTATACCATGAGGAATATCGTTCAAAACGACCGGATCCTAACGTCGGCACTGTCATTACTTTAGTTGCCATGGATACTACTCTATGACTTCTAACTTCTTCATCTGACTGCGGCTCACACAAGGGGAAATACTCTGGTGTGAACTCTAAATCTCTAGTCAAGAATTCAGGGCCTTTGAGCCATAAACTATCTTTAAGCTGAATTGGACTACAACCTCTAGAACCAATATCTGCAGGATTTTTGTCAGAGCAAACATACCTCCATTGCTTAGGAGAACTTAATTGACGGATCTTAAACACCCTGTTTGTAACATACGTATAGAATCTACGTGAATAATTGTTAATATAACCTAGTACTACTTTGCTATCAGTGTAGAAGTATACTTGGCTAAATTGTTTACACATATTTTCTTCAACCAGAGCATACAACTCTGTAGCCAGAACTGCGGCACACAATTCTAGCCGAGGAATAGTGTGTCCAGATGATGGTGCTACCTTGCTTTTACCTAATACAAAACTAGCATACTTGCGATCCAAATAGCCGACAATGTACACCACCGCGGAAATGGCCTTTTCGGATGCGTCAGAAAATATATGTAGTTCCAGCTTACTCATCTTTGACAATGATGTGTCAAAAAGTTTCCTGGGTACTCTAATACTACTCAATTCTTTCAAACCAATCAGCCAATCATTCCATGTAGCTTCAGACTCAGACTGTACTGGTTCGTCCCAGTCACATCCACTTGATACTACGTCTCTTAGAATTAATCTACCTACTAAGACGACTGGTGACAAGAAACCTAAAGGGTCAAAGACACTATTTACTGTCGACAGAATACCCCTCTTGGTAACTGTGTGATTTTGTACTTGATTAAAAAAGAAACAATCCAGGTTCATATCCCACTCCAAACCGAGACTACGACTAGTGGGAAGAGTATCGAGATCAAAGTCAATACTGCCAGAACATATAGCAACATCCTCTTTTGGAAAGGAGTCTATTACTTCCCTAGAATTAGACAACAGTTTATGCAACCGAATTCCCGATTTGGCCATAGATGCTTGAGTGCGCTTTACCAGGTCAACTGCTGCTGACACAGTGGGGCATGAAGTGAGTCCATCATCAACATAAAAGTCCCTGTTAACAAACTGAACTACATCTGAATCAGAATGTTCTACAGACTTCCTCAATCCATAAGTGGCAATAGCCGGTGAAGGTGAATTACCGAAAACATGTTTACACATCCTATACTCCACTAAAGGCTTACTAATGTCATTATTGTCATGCCAAAAAAATCTCAAGTAATCTCTATCCTGCTCATGAACACCAAAACAGTAAAACATTTGTTCTACATCAACTGAAACTGCTATTTCCTCATGCCTAAATCTAAGTAGCACACCCAATAGGCTATTTGTCAAGTCAGGTCCCTGTAACAGTACAGAATTCAGTGAAACCCCTTCGTATTTGACTGCAGAATCAAACACAACCCTAATCTTACCAGGCTTTTTTGGATGATACACCCCAAAAATAGGTAAATACCATTGTTCAGTGCTTTCTTGTATTGGGGGCGCAATTTCAGCGTGACCGTTTGCAAATAATTTGTGCATGAAGTCCACAAAATGTTGTCTCTTTTCAGGATTCTTACTCAAACTTGTTTCAAGAGATTTTGCTCTATGTAATGCTTGTACTCTATTATTCGGCAACCGAGGACGGGGTGACTTGAAAGGAAGAGGAGCTGACCACCTATTCTCAGAATCTTGTACAAACTGTGTACTCATTTGAGTCAAGAAGGTTTGATCATCAACAGACAGTGATGGTACATTATCACGAACATTAGTAGTGAACACGAAATCGTACATAAACTGTGTTGATGTACGATCAATCTGATTGTCTTTACATGGTTCAAATAAAGTATGCCTACCATTGTCTAATATGTAAACAGAATTACAATTATACCCATTTAAATCAGCATCATTTTCTGATACATGAAATTTACTTGTACATTTAGGCAATAGTGAAGCTCGCCCGTCACCTACAATATAGGTCTTTTTGACACTCACATTAGGGACAATATGTGCGTTACCGAGGCAAACTTCGCCTACTATGGACCATCCCAAAGGCAGGCGTTGAGCAAATGGGGCACCTTTAGGACCAAAGCGCTGTTCAAGCACATGGTGTACGTCAGGAACATCCCGACCAATCAAAAGCAACATTTGTGCCTTGTCATCTATTTCTGGGATAAAAGGGGCGATATCTGCCAAGTGTAGGTGATTGGCGGCTACACCAGGTGTAGGAATTTCATTCCTATCACTAGGTAAACTTGAACATTCTAGAACAGAAGGTAAATCAAAATGATCACTATTATCGATGCATTCGACAACTAAGTCATTGAGTTTGCGACCCTGATGATATGAAATACCACTGCAAGATGACATTGAGTATTCAATAGGTGTACCAGAAACATTCAATTGTGCAAATAATTCAGGCTTAGCTAAGGTTCTATTGCTTTGGTCATCAACTGTCACATAACAAGTTATACGATTTGCAGGGGCAGATTTAACAAATACATTTACAAGCATAATCTTAGCACATGATTTTCCCTCTGCATTAACATTTTCACAGATTTCAGTGCATTTATTACTAAGTCTATTTTGCGGCTGCTTCTCTGTCTCTTTCTCCCCAACGTGCTGATTCGCGGCTTGGTTGCAGTGACGTGCGACATGATCAGGTGAGTAGCATCTAAAACACAACTTGTTCTCGTACAGGAATTGCTTCTTCTGTTCCTCAGACTTTTCTTGGAACCTTGTACAATCAGCCAGGCGATGAGGCGCTCCATTATGAATTATACACTTTTCACTTGATTCACATTTTTGCATATTTGATACACTAATAACACTATTATCTGTGTTTGATGACACCTTCTCTTTGGGTACTTCGGTTTTGACTGCCTTCACTGTGGTGGTTTGACGGTTTTCACGCTTAGCTGGGGCATCATAACTGAACGTGAAACTGGGATCATTGTAGACACTACTGTATTTCTTCATAAAACTGACGAAGAATTTGAAAGGTGGAAAAGATACACTGTGGCTTTCCTTGTACGACGATGCGTTGGTTACCCACTTGCTTTGTAGACTGTAGGGTAATTTCTTGATAACCGGATTGATACCGACAGATGAATCGAAATATGCTAACGTTTTCTCATACGCTGGGTTTGATTTCAATCCTTCTATTTCTTGAAGCAAATCTACCAAGTCGTATAATTTGGAGAAGTCTTTATTTGTGATAACCGGAAAGTTTTGAAGTCGTTGAAAAACGGAGGTAAATACTCCCTCTGGTGATCCAAATCTTTCATCCAAACGCTGCCAAATCTGTGAAAGAGCTTGCTCAGAGTCATGTAGATAAGCCGAACGTAGGCTGAGTGCATGCTTCTTGGAATTAGGACCTAAGTATTTAATGAGCAGATCAATTTCTTCATTACTTGATAGTCCCATTTCTGAACTGATAGAGACGAAACTTGCTTTCCAAACTTGGTAACTTGCAGAAGTGTCACTGAAGAATGTGAGTCTTGACAATAACAAGTCCTTTCTCAGAAGATACTGAGTAACACCAGCTGAAGGATCGGATTCAGTGATTTGAGGTTCCTTACTGTTAGGAGTCTTACAATTGTCAATAAATTGCTGTACTTTTTCGCGAGGGCTTTGATGAGGTAGTTGCCCAACTATTTCGGAACGATTACTGGAACCGGAACCCCCTAATTCTTCAGCCTCAGCCTTCAGGGCTTCAGCCTCCTTTCGCATTTTCAGAACTTCCAAATCAGCATCCAAAATTGCCTGCTTTTTTTTATTTCTGCTTCCTGTACAGCGAACAGAGCTCTAACCTCCGCCGCTTTAGCTTTTGCTCGAATACTGCTTGATGTTGATGCATGGCAGCTAGATCTCGACATGGTCTCTATTTTTTCAGCTTTTACAGCCTGGACTACTTTAAGATGATTTTCTACCTTATTTTCAATTAGCATGAAGTCATTTTCAAGCCAATTAAGTTGCGTCTGACTTTCTTCGGTTTTGGTATTATTGAGGAACTTTGAGTAGATGGCAAAGTTCATCTGTAACACATTGTAAAGTTCTTTACATCTTTGTAAATGCTGATTTAATGATGATAAAGTACTATTGATTGATATGTCGGCAGAATCGATATACTGCACAATGTCTTTCTGGGACTTTATATAATTACTATAGCGTGTTTGGTCCTCTGCTTGATACAGCTCCATTGCCTTCGGTGTTAATGTCCGATGAGGCCTTGTGTTCATCTCACTTATGGGTGGTAGCTTTTTTACTGTCACGGCATGATACACCGCTAAGTGTAAACCTTCGATGTTGTTGGTAAAAAACTGCAATACATAAAATGAAACCCATTACCAAAAAATGAATGATATCCTAATTACAAAAATACATATACTCATGTACGCTTAACTTGAGATAGATGTATGAAACATGGGAAGAAGCTAGTTAGTAAAAGTACTACAAAATTTGTACGCAGCGAAAAAATAGAAATTGTCGAAAAATACTGAGTACGAAACCGTTACAGATCTGAAATTCTACCATTATAAAGGTACTAGAGTATGCGACGACTGAAGTCACAATTTACAACACAGAAAATAGTTAACTTTCATAATGACTTACGCTATGCGGCCATACAATTGTGACGAACAGCAAAATAATTGATGAAAACGCCGTCGATGCGGTCATTTTAGAAAACGTGCCAAAAACTGCCGGAAAGGAAGAAAAATTGACCAAAAGTAATTAATTGTAAGAAAGGAACGAAAGGATTTTCGCAAGTTCCAAAGTCGCCAAATGAAGGCGTGACAATGCCTATGTTAAAGATTCTGACAGAAACAAAGAATAAGCAAGAATTTCGGCGGAAATGTTTTAGTCTTAGAGGATGGTCGGACACCAATCTTAAATACATTCTATGATGTGTCTTTGTGGTGCTTTGACCAGACGTGAAAATAGTGGTGCTTTGACCAGACGTGAAAATAGTGGTGCTTTGACCAGACGTGAAAATAGTGGTGCTTTGACCAGACGTGAAAATAGTAGTGCTTTGACCAGACGTGAAATAGACAGCCTGTTCAAGTGATTTGAATATATCACGGTGCAAGTTCTTGGAATTGTGATTTCGACTTAAGCACTCAGCACTGGATAGACCATGCACCCCTGATTACAACAGTAGAATAGTTGGCAAAAATAATTAAAGAATAAAGGTTCGTTATCTTTTGTTTGTATGTACTTTGTCATATGGATTTCTGATTGTTCAACGAGTTCAAATGGATTTGTTTATACATGCTTAATTCATATGTCGTCGGTATAAATGCAAAACCTAGTATGTAGATTTTGGGGATTTTCAAAGTAAAGCCTTGTGTGTCCAGTTAAGACAATTCTTGCAGGTTTTGAGATATTTTAGCTCCACTGGCTTTTCAGGCCAGCGGGCTATTGTCATGACGATGTGTCCGTCTTGCGTCAGTGCGTGCGTCAGTGCGTCCGTGCGTCCGTAAACTTTTTCTTTAAAAATCTTCTCCTCAGAAACTACTTGATGGACTTCAACCAAACTTCACAGGAATAATCCTTTGGTGACCTTCTCTTAGTTTCCTTCAAAGAATGTGGATTGAAGCAGAATGACATGAGTCATATGCCCTTGAATGTCAAAAATAGCTGGTTTTGACTTTATTTTTACTCTAAAATCTACAAATATTAACCAATCAAGACAAAACTTGGACAGAATGTATATAAGCATAATATTTTGCCTGTGTGTAATTTTTAGCTTGATCGGAAGTTTACATCATGAGTTATGTGCCCTTGAATTTGACAAAATTGCCTTTTTCGACTTTGTTTTCACTCAAACAACCATATTTGTTAACCAATCAAGATGATATTTAGACAGAATCTTGTTCACAACAAAATCTTGCTTATGTGTAATTTTCAGAATGATTACATTGCTACAATTTGAGTTATGTGCCCTTGCAATTGACAAAATTTCAGTTTTCGACACTTTTGTCACTTTTGCGGCCACGAATATAAATTTAGACTAATACTGACAAAATTTGGAAAGAATGATGCTGACCATAATATCTTGCCCCAGTTTAATTTTCAGCTTGATTATAAACTCGCATACTAAATCATGTGCCCTTGAATTTGGCATAATGAAAGTTTTCAACTTCATCATCACTCTAAAAATCTCCAAATATTGGTCAATCATTTACCTTCTTTTTGCTTTGACCACATGATTGCTTCTTTTTACTTTGTCTTTGCTCTAAGAAACACAAGTTTTGTGAAATCTAGTTTTTCGTTGACCACATTGCTATATTTTACTTTGTTTCTGCTCTAAGAACCACAAGAATTTGAAAATATATAAGTTTAAGCATTTAGATAAATTTGTCAATTTTTTTTTATTGTAAACCACAAGAAATTCAGGCCTGTGCAGCGACTCAAGACCTTCAGGTCTTTCTAGTTACTGGTAAGTATTAATGACACATTATTTGTGAAGAATATGTCCAAATTTCGAGTAAAGCCTTTCAGTTTTGGAAATGTTAATACACTTTTTTACTTCCATTTTAAAATCTTCCGAAAACGAGATACGAGGTTTTGCATTTAAAACGACGATGTGCTTTGTTTGTTCATTATCTTTTGTTGCTTTTCATTCATTTTTCTCATATTTATGTATTTTTCTATAGCTGTCACATTGAATAAAATATGCATTAGGTGCTAAATCAGTGCACAGCCTTGTTAAAACTCGTCCAATACCTTTTAAAATGCCCATAACATCTGGAAATAGTACCGGCTATCTAGAGTGAAGTATTTCACTGGAGCCAAATATAGAAAAATATTTTCACTAGAAAATCCAAGGGTTTCCATGGTAGGAATGTTATAAAATGTTCTTTGTCATGGCATAAAGAGGATATTCTGACAACGACGTATGATTGTTTAATAAATTGATTAAAAACTAACATCACACAAATGAAGGTAATTTAATACATGTACGTACATGTATTTTATTCGATTGTATTTCAAGAGATTTACAAATACTTCTTCACAACACAAAGTAAAACAGAAATAAGAACCCGAACATGTTCATCCGACCACTTCATAGTATTCGTCTCTGAAACAGAAATGCATTACTATTGTAAACCATTCTTCTACGAAAGGAAGGAATGCGGCGATAGTGCGGTTTAGTAAAGATAGACACGGTAATTTTAACAGAAATCTTGTCATGTGCAAAATTAATGAAAATCGTTTATCTATGTTATCTTAACCCTCTACCAAACGACAAAATTTTAGGGTGGTCCATATTGAAAGATCCTGCAGACGACAATTTCAAGTGAATGGAAATTTTAATTTTTAGGTCTTTTTGGGTGGAAAACATTGAAGGAAATGAAGAAAGTGCTTGTCCAAGCAATTTCTTCATTTGCAACGACGTTTTCCATTGCCATTTTTTGTGAGGAGTCGAAAAGAGTCATTGTGGGGTAATGGGTTAAGCAAATGCTCAAAGTACCGACCAGGGTAAGACAATGTGCACTGCAGACTTTGTCTAATACAATGTAAGTATCGTAATCTAATTTTCAAACAAGAGCTTCGCAGAGCGGCGCATATATATGCCCGAGAGGGGCTTGTCAGTAATTTGGCCATTTTTCAATTCAATGGCAGATAAATCAAACATGAAAAGTTATCAAAATTTTGTTTGCACAACACGACACCATAGAGATTAATTGTAGTTTGATTGAATTCTGGTTGAAAATGTAGGGGTTGCGCACACGAGAAAATGGGTGTTTTGAGAAAATTGGCAAGAACGAAAAAAGTTATCTGAATTCCGTAAGCGGTGTGCACAACTAGACACCATGGAGATTCATTCAGGTAAGTTTGATCTAATTCCGACCAAAAACTGTAGGAGGAGTTGCGCACGAAAAAATGCTAACGGACGGACGGACAGACGGACGACCGGGGCCATAACATAATACGACCTTTCGGGCGTATAAAAAGTATTCTTTTATTGAAATATATTGTGTGATAAAAATTCAATTTCTTAACTCTTTCTAAAACCTCAAAATTCTAGAGGGTTTCAATTTTAAATGTGATCTCAGACGCCAACACAGGGGTAAATTATTATGAAATATGTCTATATACAAAGCAAAAATAGTACTATTCAGGCAAAATGAGAAAATGCATTCCCAAGACTTTTCCACCATGGACGTCATAACAGGTATTGTTTGGAAAAAGGTTAACTTACTCCATTTCACAGACAAATGAACACAGTTTTGTACAGTAATCATCGTTCCAGTCCAGGTTTCCCCAGATCGTCATGTTGATACAATCTTCGTCGATCTTTGTGGAGTTGACCGAGCTAGGTTCTCCGGGGGTCCAATAGAATGAGGATATCCTGATAAAAAATGTTATTGTTTCCATGCTATATTACGATTGACCCATTACCAGACGACAAAATGTTAGACTTGTCCAAATTCAAAGATGTTGCAGACGACACTTTCAAGTGAATGAAATTTTACATATTTTAGTCGTTCCTTGTAGAAAATATCGTGAAAAATGAAGAAATTGCTTGTCACAAGCAATTTCTTCATTTTTCATAATGTTTTCCAACAACTATGTCTTGTTGGGAGTCAAAAAGCGTCAATGTGTGGAAAGGGTTAAGCCATAATCTAGTTCTTTCAAGATGTCGAGATTAAAACTAGACACATACTCGAACAACTGAATAGTCAAATGAAAAATGAGTTTATCGAAGAACGGTATTTCATTCTTAAGAAAATGGATAACAAATACCCAGAAGAAAGAAGGAAATGATGTGTACAAGCATATTCTCTATTTCCCTATTTTGCATACCCTATGTTATTTGAATTTTGCATTTTTAACCATATATAGTCAGTGGGAGGTCAATACCTCGTAACTACGGCTTGATAAAAGCCGCAGTTACGAGGTTATGACCTCATACTAAGGATATGTGACCCATCACGCTAAAAGGGACCTTATAGGAAGTGCGAAAAATATCGACATAGTCAGTCTGCGTAGTCCGCTCAGCCAGACTAGGGCTCGGCACTAAGTATTTTCACTTTTATGTAATTTTCTAAATCCGGAATATTTTCTCTAACTAAATATACTAACCCAAAGAGCCAACGCAACACGAACTTTAAACTACAATATTTTGATTATTGAAAATGTGAATTCGTTGGTTTTGACTTCATTTTGACCGCTGACCATTATGATATCACCAGGAAAAACAAATGGGTCTAAATCGATTCCGTAACGCAAGTAACGTTACAAACGTAATGCCGGGGTATGTTTCAAAAATGAAACCAAGATCAGTATCTCGTATGTCCTCCTGTAGCATTGAACACAGCACAACCTATCTGTGACATCGAATGTAACTTACGTCGACAAACGTTTATAGGAATATTCTGTCACTCTTGAATTAATGTTTGCCCCATTTCACGCAAGGTCTGTGGTTGGAATGGGCGTTGACGTAAACGCATGTCAAGCAGGTTCCATATTTGCTCAGGAGGTCAGATTACCACTTTTGGGCGTTGCACCACTTGAGACAGACTCGTGTGCGCATAGGTAGTAAACTGGGACCCACATAAGAACGTCGAGTTTGCAACCCACGTTTACGTAACATGTTACGTGTCTGTGATTTTATATGGCGACCGTGGTTCCAATCAGTTGCAGCAGCCTTTTTGTTGCTAGCCGAAACCGGTCTCTGAGAATTTGGTTTCTCAACCTGTTGTCCTGTACCTTACACGACTTCTGAAGGCTCTTGACATGTCATAAACATTACCGGAAACGTCAAAAGAAACGTAAGCAAGAAAAAATGAATGACCTTGAAAATAACAACAAAAATGGATTTTTTTAATCCAAATGGAACTTCTAACACATTTAGACATGGTTAATGAGTAAGAATAATTGAACATACTGGTTTGTTGAAACTTCCGCTATAGTCATGCTATCGTAGACCACGCAAAGGCCTATAGCCGTGTAATCACAGTCAACCAGTAGTAATCCAATCACCTGCTTCTTTCGGGACAATGCTAATTTGAGGCCTTTTTTGTCTATCACCAGACAATTTTTTTTACCTAATCTTATTGGGTTATCTTGCGACTTTCCAAAAATGCACGTGCGCCGGTTTTTTACACGCACTGTTGCACGTGCAGCGCGGATATAGGGTTTTGAACCACGGACTCTGTGTTCAGCGAAGCATAACAATTCTTACTTTCTTTTTATGTGCACAATAAAATCACCATATAGAATAATGAAATCTGAAGTTTCGTTGTTCTATGATATCTCATTAAAAAGTTACAACAAAATATCTTGTTGCGTTGGGAGTTTGGGATAGTATATATGTTCATGTTTTGCATACGGGATCTGATTGACCTGTCCTGAGTCTGACAAGTTTGTAAAAATTTGGATTTTTTTAGTTCGGATAATGTCCTTTTTAGCGTGACGGGTCACATATTATGTTCTGTCATCTACCGATTCCATTGAATTGTAACGTTGAAATATGGTCATTTTGAAAAGGATGACAATTCTTGTATGTAACAATATGTAAATCTCACGGTTCTTTAGTATAAGCCCATATCCAGTTTCCATCCTTGTCTTTATCGTTGCCGCCGGTCCAAAAACAGTCATTATGATCTGAAATGATCATCAAGACGGAATCTAGTAAACTAACCCATGATAAGATATTATGTTCATCAATATCTACCAAACACATCGTGCAACTTCGGGCGTCGTCCATGGCAACGGAAATTGACGAGGATATTCCTCGTCAATTTCCGTTGCCTTGGATGATGTCAGGAAAATCACCAGGTTATATGGATTTTAAATTCCAGGTACAATCACCAATTTCCGGATGACGCCTTACGATGCACAAAGTGTTTGGTATTTCAGGTTGGATGGACTACCTTAAAGTTTAAACCTACATGGATTTCGATCACTCTATACTTAAAACAGGATTATTCATGGTATTTAATACATTCAAAGAGTTACTGCATTAGCATATTCTGATATGGATCCATGTTGATCTAGAATATGAGTAGGGAACTTTCCCACATCCCAGTTTGTTTGTCTATATTTGAGAATATTTTTGTAAATGGAACATTTTTGTGCGCTGCGCTGAAAACTTTGGCTACGCTTTGACTATGTTTGAAAAATTGCCATAATATTCACGAAAAATTTCTGTAATAAAGAAAAAGTAGAATTGCATGTACTTACTCATATTGTATAGTTTTATTTGTGATTTTAGGAACGTGTTCTCTTCCGAATCGTCTATTTCAACTAGATGTGTCTTTATTGCCGAACAATAATTCTGAAATACACAAATAATCACTGAATATAATTTCTTTTTATCTTAGATATACATGTATTGCGATAAATTATATAGTTCTTTAAGAAGATAAAACAATACAATACTGGCTTTCTGTAGATTCATGAATTACAAATTCAAAACTCTAGGAAGCTCTAATGTAAAACGGAGTTCAGAGGTAATCGTGAGTTTCGGTAATGCATTGGCGGTTTGCGAAATCTTATGAAGTTAACATTTACTTCGTTTTGTGCAACCCGCTTTACAGATATTTTATAAGTGTTTTGATTTGGTCTACTTAATCGTATTCAACTCCTTTATTGCTTTATTAGCTCACCTTGGCATGAAGTGCTAAATGTGATCTATTGTGGGCACATTTTGTCCGTGTGTCTATCCGTCTGTCTGTCCGTCTGTCCGTCCGTCTACAATTTGTTGTTAACACTCTAGCATCTACAAATGTTGACCAATCTTGACCAAACTTAATCAAAACATGTATGACAATAAGTTCTGTGACGAGTTTGATTTGGGCCAGAATGGAAAAGGACACCAGGAGTTATGTGCACTTGAACGTCAAAATAGCTAGTTTTGGTTTTCTTAACACTCTAGAATCTTCAAATATTGACCAAATTTTGGCCACAATGTTGATAAATGTAAGATATCGGATGAGTTTGATTTTCACTCTGAATGAAAAAGGAAGTCATAAATTATGTGTATGTGTAAAGGGGGTGTCTCACGAATAGCAAAAATAACATGGGAGTCTGCCCACGCTCGGAATTTAATGAAATTTGGCGTGAAGTTAGTACACTAGATAACGGTTCATATTCATGAAATATTCAAATCGCACATTCCAGAAAACAGTTTTCTCGGAATTTTAATTTTTCACCGTGAAAAAAGAGGGTATCCTGATTAAAACAGTGTGCAACTGTTTGGGTTGTTAGTTTCATCGCGTAATTTATTCTAAAAATAATGCCCAGTAGTCCGTGATCCTGTATGAAACAAAAATACATATAATTATGTACAAAAAATGTATTATATCAACTGATGTAAGGGGGTAACCCAAAAATTCATTGTTTTTAAATATTTTAAGCAAATTCTGTTCTGAAATTTTCTTTGTTCCAGTTTTTGTCAAGATTTGAAAATTATGAAAAAGTTGCGCACAAATATACTGATGAGCATCGTGAAATACGAGTATCGAGAAAAAATAAAACCGGTAAAATGTTGCTTTTGGAATTTCCCCCTGAATAGTGCACATTTCCAAGAATGGACAAAATTTATATTTTTTTAAAAAAAATGACTTTTTCAAATGTTTTGTTTACTATTTTTGGTTATTTTAGTTTACCTGAGTATAAATCAAGATGCAAGGCATTTTTTCGGTCATTTTCTGTTATCTGTCCGTGTGTCTGTCTGTCTGTTGACATTTTCTGAAAAATTCTTTTTCTCCCAATCTAATATGTAAATCTTTTTGAAACTTAATTAAAAGTATCCTTGGGTTAAAGGAGTACAACTCTGTGTATAAGAATTTCTTTTTGTCATAAACTTTTGTTGCTGTGGCAGCATAAAAGGGGAAACATTTTATAAAATGAAAATAAGCTCTTTTTGTAAAGCTTTACACAGCCATGAGGTTTTAAATTTTGTATATAAGTTTGCTAAGGGGCAGAATTCAAAGTTGATTACGATATTTTTGTCCAGTGTCACATTAGATCTTGTCCCAGGTGTACCTACTTTACAAAAAAAGAGAGGACATTTTTTATAAAAATCATTTTGAATTATTCAAGTCAGTCGTGATTCATGAAAGCTAACAGCAAGAGTTATTTATAGATCTTTTGAAACATGGGAAGGCAAATCAGAAAAAGCACCGATTTCTCTTATGGCATCTGATAATCGTGCAAAAGTAAAAATATTGTTGTAATGCATCAGAAACAGATAACCCAGCTCCCATGTGACTATTAAGGGCTATTGATGGCTAGACAACATGTTAATCATATGACATCATTGAAATGTGTATAAATTGTGTATCAATACAGGTTCAGCTATGGTCAGAAAAAATAATTTGAGGAAATAATTGCACCCTGTCTTATCACAATAGGGCCACGTTTTGAAATAAACAAGCACATTTTCAACTGTGTAACTGAAAAGATATAATGCTGTAACAGTCTTTTACTGAATCATAGGGGGCCTTCCATATCATGTTAGTCATTAGTGGCGCTTAGAGCAAGAACATTTGGTTATGTATTGGTTACCTGGAAGGGCAACTTTTGATGCTTTAACACACCTGTTCTAAGCGTCTTTTCAATTTCATAACATGTGCCTTGACATTTATTGCATGCCATAGTCTCACTAAAAATGGTGCATAGACAGTGTGACCAAATAGTAAAGAAAACTTGCAATGTGTATATGTATGCCTATCTTGGCTCCCATACATGTAATTTTGTAAATAAAAGTAAATTACTAATATTCAATATATGTTTTTCTAGTGAGTTTTTTTGCGCATGAATATTGCTGTAGGTTTGTACTGTATGCTACAATTGATTTTACTGAATATAAAAATGTTTTAAGGAGCACAATCAAATTTTTACTGAATACAAGTTTTGGACCAAAACATCACCTTCATCATTAACATCATCTTCGCTAGCCAAGGTTGAACTCACCTACGTTTGTATTCACCCTTGGCGGATTTAGTCCGATTTTCTTGAAATCGCGAAGCGCCGCCTAGCGGTTGTTCTGCTGGTTGTTTACGTCCATTATGGATGACGTCATTAACGCGCGTTGTCTTTCGTGTCATACGTCATGCGGATTATGTAAAAGTTAGCTGCTTTTTTGGTCAAAATGTCGAAAGTATAATAATTCGTCGACTAAAGTTAGGAAATTCCTGTCTATTGCAGTGAAATTTTCAGGAAAAATCGCCCATCTTCGCGTTTTTGAGTTGCAAATGCAATGCTTTTTCCCGCCCGTTGTCATGATTTGGTTACTCATTACAAATGTATCAGTCGACAATCTGATTGGTTCCAGCGAGACCTCGCTGGAACCGATGAAAACGCTTTCCAGGAGACCAAGAAAATCGGACTAAATACGCCGAGGGTGAATACAGAAACGACGTTACGTCGTAGATGTCACCCTTGGCTTGAGAATATGCAATAATATGTATTATATGACATATTTACCGGTTTTGGATTTCTATATAATTTAGCTCAATGTAAGAGGAAATATGTAGCATGTTTTAGTGACGATATGGAATCTTGACAAAGACTCCAACATACTTAAATTTGGAATTCGATTTTACTCTTTTTCAAAATGTTGCTGAAAAATATGCATATTTTCATGATTAATTCAATAAAAACCTTCATAATAATTTCCCAAAATACCTTTTCTGGTATGAATGTAATGCCTTATGTGTCTCGGATCAAATTCAATTGACATATCTTGAAAATACACAAAACTAAGGTTTTGGGACACATGAAAAAGGGGCCATGTTTCATGTCATAGTGGGAATAAGTCAAGGTGGCTTTTTGGAATCCAGTTTGGATTATCTAAGATACTAATTGCATTTTCATTGCGTGTATATGGTCCTTTATCACCATGCAGAATTACAAGAAAATTCATGCATGGGCAAATTTGAGACAACCCCTTTAAAATATCGACTTTGTTCACACTCTGCCATATACAATTATTCATCAATTAAGACAAAACTTGGACACAATGTAGGGGACCGTAATAAGATATCGGATAATTTTGTTTTCCATTAAGATCAGACTAAAACGTCATGAGTTATGCGCCCTTGAATTTGACGAAATTCCCGTCTTCCGACTGGTTTGACTCTGTGTACAATGTAGGATCTACAATTATTTGTCTAATCAAGTCGAAACTTTGACACAAAGTTGGTGACCATGAGATCTAAGATGAGTTTGAATTTCGGTTTGATCATAGCAGAGTCTTAATCGAGTTATGTGCCCTTGAATTTGACAAAATTGCAATTTCTTACTTCATTTTTACTCTTCAAACACAGATATTGACCAATGAAGACAAAACTTGGAAATAATGTTTGTCATCAGATCTCGGATGAATAGTGACAAATATAGACAAAACTTGGATACAATGTTGGTTACCATAAGTTTGTTTTCAGTCTTAACGTCACACATATTAATTGACTCGAACAAGACTGTAGCTAAGACTTGGTTCAGGTGAGCGATTTCGGACCACCATGGTCCTCTTGTTATAGATATACATATTGCTGAAGACATTTTCTTTCCCATGCGCAAATAAAGGTGAACTCAAACTAAGGTTTGGATCGACTAAAGTTCAATGGCAATGAATATCATGCTAAGAATAGATTTGGTTTACCGTTATGTTTTGATAAACCGTGAGGGATGTTATGAAATCTCTCATGCCGTAGTTACGAGACTTTATAACACCCACGAAATTCTATTTGGTCGTCCGAAATTACGTCACGATTGGTTAAATAAAATCGTTCCCAATTGCACACTTACCTGTGCATCTTGCCAGTTTTCCCTGGGTTTCTCTAAGAACAAGTAGCAAGATCCATGGAAACGTGTCCAACCGTCACGACAGATTCCGGACGCTTAGAAAGAAAATACAAACGAATCGTATTGATACTATTGAGGGAAGTTACTGAATACATTTTGATGGTGTACTACTCGAACATGTGTTGTTATTTGTGGTTCTTTTCTCTCACGAAATAGTAACGATTTCCTATATCAATGAACATTTGTGTGATGCTATTCATAATGATTTATTAATTCATTGAATACAAATGAACACAAGTGTATATCTCTCCTAATAATATATATATATATAAGACTCCTATATATGTATAGATTGTTAAAAGCTTTTCAAAAACTGCAAAATAGAAAAAGAATGACGATATAGAAGTTTTGGCAGACATCTTCACGTATATCGTTTATACACGAGTCGCCAAAAACCTTCAAAGATGATTAACAAATCTACTTGGAAGTATGACCTTTTAGTCTGTATAAAGTGCATCAGAGCTAATTGATTTAATTTGTATTAAAACACGTGTTTACCTGTATGAAAAATCACAATTAAAACCAAAAGTCCTGTCCGAATCATGTTGACATACTATACATGTATGTATTAATTCATTGACCCCATTTCTGATCTTAGAGATAAGAATATTTAATCAAAGAAATAAATTCGTGTCGACAATCATTTACAATGGATTTCGTTTCGTAAATACAACGCTGTTTTGAGCACCTAACCATCAATTCATGGTACCGGCGTATTTCTCTCAACAGTACTACCACACTATCCAATCCGAGCCTCCAGCTGTTCGCTCACTTAGATGATTCACATCCACTGGTGAGACCTTTGTCAAGTATTAGAAAGGACTTTGGCCGAGCCGGGGTTCGAATCATGACCAACGGATTGATAGACTCCGACGTTACAGATTAAGGTATATAGACTCAACTGTTTTTTTTCTGAATAGGAGTACGCGAAAATTCTGGCCAAGCGTATTATCTTTTTCTTAAAGTAGCCTCATAATTGCTTCTCGGATTTAATTATTTCACAAACAAGACCTGGTTTTGACACCTCTTATAGAAAAGTCTTTGGAAAGCATCCAGACGAAAGAGAAAATACTGAAAACCACCATTTTCTCATATTTTGCATCAATGATTTATTTGGCTTTATTGAGCACAAATCCTTTTTCAACATCAAATTCGTCAGCCGCGTCTTAAACATTAGAACACCACAAATTGTGCCGTTTGGAAAGGGTTAACCTATTATCAGATGGAAAACATTTAAATTGGTGGTCCAAATTCATACATCTGTACATTTGGTAAAATCATAACATGATACAACTTTCTGGATAGAAAACATTGTAGCAAATGAAGAATTTGCTTGTCATTAGAAATTTATTTGTTTATCAAGATTGTTATCTAAAACCATCATTTTGTTGGGCGTCAAAATGCGATATTATATCGTAACGCTTAAATACCCTTTTCGATATTTTGTCTTCAAGTAATGGGTGGTATAGCTCACGATTAATGACCTGGCAAAGCATCTCTATCAATAATTATTAGCATGGGCTGTTCTGTCAGGTCATTTATCGTGAGCTATAAATCGTACGAGCATCTGGAGTCTAGGACATGATTATGTGGCAGTACTGGTCAGAAAAATTCATGGAAACCATTATTAGGTGCTCCAGCTGCTGAGTTATGGCTGAAGTACTCTTTAAAGACGCACAAAACTCCATTTTTTCCAACTAATCTATTACCAGGTGAAAAGTTTGAGAGTTTTCTAAATTCAAAGGCCCTGCAGACAACAATATCAATTGTATTGAATTATATATTTTTTGTGTTTTGTGAAGAAAACATTGTGGCAAATGGAGAAACTGATTGCCGCAAGCAATTTCTCCATTCTTTTCCACAATGTTTTCCAATGCCTTATTTTGTAGGGCGTTAACAGGCGTCACTATTTGGGAATAGGATAAGATGGAATCGGCTTTTCTGTCAAATGGATCACGTGTAACGGTAGGCAGTAACTTACGAGGGGATATCAAAAGGTTTAGAGCATAAGGAATCTCTACCATTCCCTTTGTGTAATACTTTACATCTTTATGTGTAGCATTATTTCAAATATAGATAGAATGAAGGATCATATTGCAAGCTGTTATGATTAAGCTATAAGAAGTTGTTAAAAGAACATGCCCTATCCTTAAAATATTGGCAAAATTGGCACTACTGAGAACAGGGTTATGATAAGGTTTCTAGTCCTGGAGGCTAAATCTGTCGCATCGGTTAAAACGTGATTGTATGAGGTTTGTAGGGATTTTCCTCCATCTTGTGCTTCTATCAAACTTTGTGTGAAGGAATTCTAGAGATGCAGATATAGTTAAAAAGACGACAATAATGAAATGGCTGCTATTGAGGCGGGTTAGGGTACCAAGACTATGACTTCTATACAGAGTGTCCCCCCCAAAAAACGGAACCCTAATTCAAAGTCAAATATTTTAAAGCGTAAACAAAAAAAAATCTAATTTTTGAACTTGTAGTACTAAAGATACATTACTTTTGCATTTGTGTTCCAAATTTCACTTAAAAATATGCATTGGATCAAAAGTTATAAGCAAATTAATAATGACACTAAAACGCCGATCTGACATGATATTGATTTTTGCGTCTTGTTTGCTCGTGAAAGCGCACTAACGGTCAGCTGTTGAATTCTGTACAGTTGTACATGTTGTACCGATTTTCTCAAAAATTAATGTGTACACGTTCTGAACGTGCACATTGAATCCATAGGATAGTTGTTTGAATTAATTTCAACTTATGATGTGATTCATTTCACATGGCGCAGTTTTAACTTTTATTTTCATAAATTGAAAGCTTGAGAAGTTTACTAAAATTAGTCCAGTCATAATTTTCTTGTATAGTATACATTTCTGTGGACTGTGATTTAATTCTTTTTGGTGAATTTGGTGTCATTTGTCTTATATGAACATATTTTGCATGAAGGGCAGTGTCAGGTCAAATGCAACCCGTAATACTTTTCATTTGAGCGCTGACCAGCATGTTGGTCAGAAATGAAATAAGTGCCTATGATTATTATTCATGAGTCTGTGATGCACTTGGATATTTTGTTTGTATTCATTTTAGTTACATCGCAGCTCTTTTTTTATCAGTTTATTTATTATATTTATTAGCAAAAAAGCACTTTTGTGAATACAATGTTTCAAAATCACTTTTGTATTGCATTGAATATATTAACCAATTGTGAAGCGTTATTTAATTCAATGAGTGTAGGCGCGAGCTGCAAAACGAAAACATCGATATCGTGTTAAAATGGTTTTCAGGGTGCATTCAAATAGGGTGCATTCATTTGAATGCATATATTTTCAAAAGTAATCGTTATTTTTCAACCAAATTCTGACTGATTATAGAACACTGTCGTTGCTATGGCATATGTAAATTTGGTGGAGAAACATTACTTGATACATGAGGAATGCACTTTCAAAATTGGGTTCCGTTTTTTTGGGACACTCTGTACATCGGGTATCAAAACTTGGCAAACTACATGTAGATCGAACGGTAATGTGAAGTAGGAAGAATTCTTTCTATGTCATGCTAAAAACTTTTTGATACCCTCTGGTATGCTAGTTACAATGTTGGCAACGAATTTGTAATTTCGTTTTCTTTTTAGGGTTAAAGAAATATGTTTGTTTGTTTATTGCGGTTTACGCCGTTTTCAACTGCTATGGTCATATCGCGGCGGCTGGAGCACCTAACCATGGATTCGTGTTGTCTCTCATACCAGTACTACCACAACACCCTAATCGAGCCTCCAGCTGCTCGCCCACATGGGTTCACGATATCAAACCATTGATGGGTGACATTTTGTCAGAGAGGGTATTTGCCGCGGCCGGGTATCGAACCCGGGACCTATATATAGAGTGAGACGGAAATGCGCTACCAACTGCGCTATTGCCGCGGCCCAATTAAAGAAATAAGAAACTCGGGTTTTCTTATGAAAAGTAGATTTGTAATACACGTAAATACAAAACAGGCATGTAAAAGTTCAACGATGATAAATGTAGAAAAAAAACATGCGTACAAAATGAGTCTGTATCAGAGAGATTCATGAAGTAGTGCTGATATCTATAAAATAGAGAATGATAAGTAATACAAACAGCTGGAAAATAAGGCACGATGTAATATTATGTAATCTTAAGTTCTTGAAAGTTTATTTGAAAAGTGTAACAACTGCGAGAAGACCGGCGGTCAAAATGGCATTCATGACGTCACTTCCTGCCGCGCTGGTTTCGTCATTTCGGGTGGGTCGTACCATAACCATCGCTGCTTCTTCTCCCAGCTCCCAATCACATGACTGCACTAAACTCCAGAATTCTCGGATTTCGTATTTGTTGTCGTCGAAGCCGAAGAAGATTCGCTTTAGGTAAGGCCTATTTTCTCGTGTATAACACGGGTCCTGGAACAGCTCCTTGAGGTACACCTTGCATTCGGTCATACATCTGTGATGGTCGCATAACTTGGGTATCATTTCGTATCTATCTTGTACCTCTGGTCGTCTGTGGTAAACAAAATTTTAATAATCAACCACCATACTTTAAAATATGTATATAAGCCTTGATATGGAAAATGGTCCTGCACATGTTGCTATCCTCTTGTAGTTGCTATGTACAGGTCATAACTAATCTACTAGTGAACAATCTATATTTTGGTCAGTCTGTGCGTATGCACAAGAATATCTGGGCCCATGCTAGTCTCAAATGCTCTTTCCTTTTTCCAGATACAGGCTTATACCTTTTCTTATCTTCTTATCACTATATTCCAGATTTAACCGGAACAATTTCCGTTCTTACATGTTAAATTCATTTATTCATTGACGATATAAATAATCATACGAGTACCTGTAAAGGGACATAAAATTCCGATTTCATTTTTTCTAAGTATGTCTTGATGCAAAGATTGGTTATTCTAATGCATATAAATGCTATCAGTTTTTTTTGAAGTTGTTATTTATAAGTTAATAATACGCCTTTAAAGTTGAGACAGAAATGGCAAATTACATATAAATCCGATGTGTTGTGGACACCAATTTGATTAATTCTAGCACAAAAATATATATTTCTCATATACGGCGCAATATTTGGCTTGAACATATCAGAATTTTCATAAGAATATACGCTCTTTCAGATAAAAATAAAAGTAAAATTTATGAAAAAAATATCTGTGAAATGTCTCTTTAAGATACGAAGGGACAATTGTGTAATTAAAGCTTTATATACAAAACGTAATGTTAGAAACAATCATGTCTACATCTCTTTGCAGTAATTGTCTGGAAAAGGGTTTGAAATATTTTATACTTACGTAATATCAAAGACCTTGGAAAAGTCACAGCCGTTGTACACAGCAGGGGCCTCCGGGTTTTCACATTCTTCAAATATTCCAGTCGTTACACATTCTGAAATAAAAAAAATGTTTGTTGCAATGGAAATGTGTAATTTTAACAAGAATTGTCCGCGGCCAATAAAGCTCGCCCAAACGAGAGCTTGTCTCAAAGAAAAGTCATTTCCTAGGTCAAGGTAAAAATGTCATGGCCCAAAATGAAATTTTGTAAAAGTAGGTCAAGCTCCATGGTCAAGGTCACAAGGTCACAGGTCATGGTCAAATGTGAACTGTGTTGAAATGAGGTGTCCGTGTGTGAAATATGAAGGCTGTAGGTGTAAAAGGACATGAGTTATAGGCCAAATTAAAGTTTTTTGAAAGTAGGTCAAACTCCAAGGTCAAGGTACAAGGTCACCGTCAAATGTGAACCGTGTTGGTAGGTGTCCATGTGTGAAATATCAAGGCTGTAGGTGCAAAAGGACGTGAGATATAGGCCAGGTGAAAGTTTTTTAAAAGTAGGTCAAACTCCAAGGTCAAGGTCACCAGGTCCAAGGTCATGGTCAAATGTGAAAAGTGTTGGTAGGAGGTGTCATTGTGTGAAATATCAAGGCTGTAGGTGTAAAAGGACATGAGATAAAGGCCAGGTTAAAGTTTTTTAAAAGTATGTCAAACTTCAAGGTCAAGGTCACCAGGTCCAAGGTCATGGTCAAACATAAAAGGTCTTGGTGGGAGGTGTCCATATGTGAAATATGAAGGCTGTAGGTGTAAAAGGACATGAGCTATAGGCAAGGTTAAAGTCTTTTAAAAGTAGGTCAAACTCCAAGGTCAAGGTCACAAGGTCCATTGTCAAATGTGAATGGTGTTGGTAGGAGGTGTCCATATGTGAAATATCAAGGCTGTAGGTGTAAAAAGACATGAGATATAGGCCAGGTTAAAGTTGTTTTAAAGTAGGTCAAACTCAAAGGTCAAGGTCATGAGGTCAAAGGTCATGGTCAAATGTGAATGGTGTTGGTAGGAGGTGTCCATATGTGAAATATCAAGGCTGTATGTGCAATAGGGCATAAGATATAGGCCAGGTTAAAGTTTTTTTAGGCTAAGTTAAAGTTTTTAAAAGAAGGGCAAACTCCAAGGTCAAGGTCACAAGGTCAAAGGTCATGGTCTCAAATGAAAGTTCTTGGTGAGAGGTATCCACATGTGAGATATGAAGGATGTAGGTGTAATATGGCATGAGATATAGGCCAGGTTAAAGTTTTTTAAAACGGTCAAAAAGTGGGTCAAACTCCAAGGTCAAGGTCACAAGATCAAAGGTCATGGTCTCAAATTAAAGGTCTTGGTTAGAGGTACCCACAGGTGAAATATGAAGACTGTATCTCTAACAGGGCATGAGATATGGGCCAGGTTAAAGTTTTTGCAGACGCTGACGCCGACGCCGACGCTGACGCCGACGCCGACATCCGGGGGTATGACAATAGCTCTTCCGAGACTATCGTCCCGGGCGAGCTAAAAAAAGATTTAAATTTGACATTAGAATTGCAAAAAGAAATCATCCAGGAATTAAGACAATCTTGAAACTAGATCAATCTGCAATTTCGAAATTAAGTCGTGGCGTAGATCTAGTTTCCTGGAAACATCATAACCGAGATAATCCGTAACAAAGCAGTCTGGATACAAAACCTAAGTGGTCAACAATGCAGTAAATGACTGTTTGTTGGATTCTTTATTAGATATAGAACTTCACCACGGACAAATTACTTACGTGATACGCTCATCCTGTTAGCCGGATAATAAAACAAGAACGAGTAGCACATTTCATCAAACGTGCCCAGGCCCCATTTGGTTGTTGTGTTGCGAGTGGTGCTGTTGAAGTCACAGTGAAGCTTGAGCTCATGTCCTGGCTGTACAACCATTGGAGGGTTCAAACTGCAAGACAGAAGTATTTCATTGCCGTGAAGTATACAAAATGTGACACAGTGTACAGAAAAAGGACATAGACTATCATTCATTGAAGAGCCCATCCTTGATGAACATGCGCTGTCTTACCAATTTAAAAATTAATATTTTGGTTAAACAAAAATGTGTTGTTTTTTTTTGCTTAGAAATCAATGCTATCACAAGATCATATTGGGATTGGAGTTTGAGTTTATTGGGGTTTTACGCCGTTTTCAACTAATATTGGGATTGGAATTGGTCAAACTAGAAATAGAAGTAGAATTTGCATATGAATTATGTTCAGCGTATCTCCATTGGTGTGTGAATCGCTAGACATATTTGAAGTATTTTAAAAGCGCATAATAAAGATTGACAATAACGTAAAAGTAAGCGAAAATATACCTAAAACTGCCCATGCCACAAATGTAAACAAATTTAACTCACGCGTGCATCAGTGGACGATTGTAATCGTAGACCCTGTCATAAGCCAGATAGTCCTCTCTAGTGTTTGGAATCACAACTGATGATCGGATAGACTGTCCTGAAATAAATTAAATAAATAAAAGTAAAAACGTTGTCCATAATATGGTCCCTTTTCCTTAATTTGTACAAAACGTCATTTATATACTGCTCAAACCATCTGACCAACCATTTTGACTTTTGCAATTTTGAAAAGTTGACAGTTGCTTTTCTGGATTTAATGACCATAAAAATATTTCCACAATTGTTAAGTGAGGCTGAATAAAAGGAACTGTTGGCGATTACATGAATGGCAAGTACCTATTTATCGAAATTGAGGCAAACAGCAGTTGTTGATGGAAAATGAATATTGCGACATAACTTTCATAATATTCTTTATGTTTATCTGTCGAAATTGGTAAAAGAAAAATGTTTATAGTTGGTTATTGTCTTACCAAGGTAATGCATGTGGTTAAACACAGAGAAAATCGTAACCTCCCCACTCATGAACTGGTTTGTGCAATATCCCGGACATTTTCCTTCCACTGGATATAACGATGTTAGTTCTCTAGTTTTGTTAGGGGGGATAAACATTTCACCCTGGCCAATCATCAGAACTCCGGCCTCGTTTGTTTGCGGTACGTCGGTAATTGTAATGTCGAGACCTGAACTGTCGCGGTACCCGGGAACATTCATCGGATTTGTCCAATGAACCTTGAAAGTAAAGATAGCGCATTGAGTTAATAGGGATGAAAGAAGAAATCGCATGGTATCATCATGCAAGTCTTCGTAGTTTTTAAACCCATCAGTTTTGGTAAATCCACAATAACACCCCTTTGCTATGTAAGCAAGTGTTTGTAATATCGAGACCTAAATTGTCTTTATACACCATGAACATGTAGCCTACCCACCGTTCGATGTTCCTGACAAAGCGTGAACGTATGTCAATTAGGAATGAAGCTGTTTAATTTACGTGAAATCCCATTCCAGAATCACAATGTGCTAACTATGAGCCAATATTTATTTTCGTGGAAATCTGAGAAAAAAAGTTCAATTTTTATTTCCAATTTATTCTGTCAATTTTTGGTTCAGGATGAAAGTACCACATTTAAAATAATGAGTAACGTTTACAGGAACATTACGATGCACATGGAAATACTCGAAATCGCCTTTCATAAATCTATTGTCTCTATAAAATGTCCTTGCTGTAACAACCACATTTTCTTTCAGAAATTCGATTTGAAAGTTTTAGATTATTTCAAAGTATGTTTTTTTTTTAAGAAAAAGTAACCAGACTGAAGGACTTATGTTCAAGTATATTTCCAAAAATGATTTTCTTGGCTTATTTTCAATGTAGTATTGTATTTTCATAATTCAATAGAAAATTTTGTCTATTTCAAATGTAATAAAGCTTCTATCAAAGAAAAAATATATGTACATGTACTTTAGACTCTAGAAAATGTTATTCTCTTTGTATTTCAGGCACAATAAAGTTAGCGAAACACCTTTTTTGTGAAATAATTTGCTAAAAGTGCATCGTTACATCGAGGACACATTAGTTATTGTAAGGACAATATTCGCTAATTTATGACATAAACAGAAATTATTTAATTTCACTATTTTATTAAAACTTCAAATAATTAGGTTCAAAAACATACCAATTTTACCATCAAAAGACGTAATTTTTATTGAACCATGATGCAAGTTGTAATAAAAAAAAGTCTGTGTTATTGGAATGACATTTACCATTACTGCGAGGACTTATATTTAAATATTTTTCCATTTCTTACATTGTATTGACCTATATGTGGTCATTTACTCTTAAAATCAATGCAATTGTAAAAAAATATATACATTTAAAAGTAAAAGTCACTTTGTTGAACCCTTTCAAAAACGTTAAATCTTATGCTATGTTACAACTGCTGATCAAGTCAAATCGATCACCTTGACTGCTCAAATTCGCCCATCATTCCCGACTTAATGACTTTTTCTCGATCTCTACTCGATCAACCCGACCTCTACTGTCTATTTGATCGAGTGAACAGATCAAGTTGATCGAGATGTGGTTGGGATCCACTTGATTAAAAGGCCATGTGATCGATATAAAGATGTTAATCCGATCACACTCGCTCTCCAGATTTGATTGATTCCTGATCTGGTCGATCGCCTATCCGATCAATACACGATCGCATTTCAATCAACTTTTTACCCAATCGTACACAAATATTTTTTGATATTTAAACAAATAGAGAAAGTTGACTAAGTGGTGCGGATAAAGCTCGATTACCACGACCATTCCCGATCACAAATGACGATCGAGTTCCATCTGTTCTCGATCGCTTGATTCGGCTTGGTCGAGTTGATTTGATCGGCAGTGGATACCTAGCATATAAATTATACAACTTGAAAGCTGTTGAAGACTACAAAAATGAAGCGTATGAAGATCTAACTTATGTGTACAATATAGATGAATGGATATTAGCATTTACTTCTCTTACCTTAGTGTTTGTAAATTAGGAAGTAAAAACCAAGTCTTCTTTGTGAAAGAAATGAGAAGACGTGAAGATAGTTAAGCGATTACAAATACGACGAAAAAAAAAAGATATGGAATGTCTTAAACCTTGAAACCGTCAAACCATGAAATATCACATTGTACATTCAAGTAGAAAACATTCAAGGTATAGTAAATCGTTTAGGAGGGAAAAATCTCGACCATAGTCTAAGTGTACAGTCTTGTCATACTCATTGAGTTCGATCCTTTTAGCAATATACTCAGATGATTTATTGTTGTTGTTATTTCTTTTTTGGAAGATAGCTCACATAATAATTTAGATACACGGTTGTAAGACATTGGGTGTCCTAAAACTGATTGTCCAAAAAAAAAAAAAAAAAAAAAACAAAAAAAAAAAAAAAAAAAAAAAAAAATAAAAAAAAAATAAAGTAATTTGAAAATGTTTTATTCTTCTTGTTTACCTAGATAAGATAATATTTGACAAAAACATTACATCTTTTTTTCGGGATGAAATGTTGTGATTGCAAGATTACATGCACGATCCGAATCTATACATGCAAATCGCATTGAAAATAAAAAAAATCTACTTGTCTTTTCTCGGCACCCCTATAGCACCAGGAACTCCTTTACCATTACCACTTTCAAAAAATGACTAAGTACATTGCACACACCCACGGAGGAGGACTAATCCACGGCCTGGATAAACTAAACAGGATGATGATGATGATGATGATGATGATGATGATGATGATGATGATGATGATGATGATGATGATGATGATGATGATGATGATGACGACGACGACGACGACGACGACGACGACGACGACGACGACGACGACGACGACGACGACGACGACGACGACGACGACGACGACGACGACGACGACGACGACGACGACGACGACGACGACGACGACGACGACGATGATGATGATGATGATGATGATGATGATGATGATGATGATGATGATGATGATGATGATGATGATGATGATGATGATGATGATGATGATGATGATGATGATGATGACATGTAACATCTTCAAAACCCATTGAACAAAGATATACAGATTCATACCTTAAAAGAAATAGTGTATAATGTCTGTCCAATATTGAAAAAAGATCATTTAAGAACGATCATTTAGAATTAATCTTGTCAATAAATCTAGAATTATATTCTTCATACAACATTCCAATGTGATTGGCAAAATATCTCCATTAGACTAGTGATCAAATTTATTGATTTGTGGTACCAAGAATCCATAAATGTGTAAGGAGTCCTTGCAATAACGATTCAAAGTCCGCTCTGTAACAACTGATCGGTGCACATGTTTGGCAACAGTAATATTATTTTTTCAGCTGAAATACTTCGCTTTCCTATATTAGTTTAAGACAATTATTCATCAAGACCTTTGTCTCTTTGGCAAAGAGTCCATATTACAAAAGAAAACTTATAATGTCTTTGCGGTAACGATTTTCGTACTCCCAGTAACAAAACTGTCGTTATTGCGAGGACAGTTATTGCGAGGAATTCCGCGACCATTTGCTCCAAATTACACACAAGAATAACTAGGGAGAAAATATGTTGCATGCTGTAAACGACATGGTTCTATATCTGAATAAGTAAATCTATACGATTTTAAGATCTTAGCAATATAGTGTGGTTGGTCGCGTTGCAAAGAAAACGAAAAATTAAGTCTACGCAGCCAACGGCCTACCTAATTTGCCTCGCAACTTCGAAACCAAGTATTGCTTTGTCTTCATTTGAACATTGTGGCTTTGATGAGTGTTTCCACCTCCGTTTGGGTTGTATTTAAAGAATATCTAACCAAAAAGACTTTGATTACGCACATGTAAGTTATTGCGAGGACATTTCGTATAAAAAATCCAGGGACAGACTTAAATATGGCCAAAAATCTTCGTCGTATTTATATTTTCGCAAAAAGGGTTGACACTATTAATAATGTGAGATATAAAACATTAATGAAATGAAGAAAAATCCGATCTGTACCGATTACTTTATAGTGAGATTCATGTTAGAAATTGATAAGTCTGTCCTAGGGACAAGAGAAAATGGTCATTTTCCGATACAAAAGCGCCATATTTTCAGAAACATTCCATCTGCCAGGCCAAATAAACTGTCTCAGTTGTTGGTAGTGATGGTCGTTACACGATGTACCTAAAATGACATGTTTACGAAAAGCCATTTCTGAGAAAATGAGCAAGGACAACGATTTCCACGAAATAAAATATTGGCTCCTATACTGCTTAGCAACGAAACGAGCGTATTTGTATCCAAATAATATTGCAGTTCGTTCTTTATGTAACTTCACACAACCGAGGAAAAAATCTACTGACCTCAAGAATCTTCATTCTGACTTTATTCAATTTTTAAGCTCTTTGTGTTGAATGTTTCATATAGCGTTCTTAAATACACGTGCTTAACACGCTAGGTATGATAAGATTTATGCTTGATCTCCGTGTTAGAATTACCTCAAGAATAGCTCTCTTGAAGCCAGTTTTACCAACTTTCAGCCCCACACCCTCGGGGAAGCAGTACCCGTCAATACCAAGAGCCCAAACTGCCAGGACCTCGTCACAGCCCTCTCTGTCGCCCATAAAACAGTTGTACGGCTTGTTTAACTCGCTGTCCTTGATTTGAGCTGCGAGGAAAAAACATTTAAGTCTGTATATTTATCGTTCTTAATAAAACTACATGTACATGATTTACATATTTGAACAAAAGAGATCTCTCTACACCTTTGTCCGTTAAAGCAACATTTCACATTTATTTTTCATAGATTTTACTTTTATTTTTATCTGAAAGAGCAGATTTCTTATGAAAATTCTGATAATTTCAAGCCAAAATATTGAACCGTTTACGAGAACTATATATATTTTTGTGCTAAAATATATCGAATTGTTGTGGACAACAGTTCAGATTTTTGTTGAATGTGTCATCTCTGCTTCAACTTTAAAGGTGTTTTTTCGCATGTAAACAACAACTTCGACAAACTGATAGCATTTCTACGCATTAAAATAAACAATCTTTGCATCAAGACGTACTTAAAAAATGAAATCAGAATGCTATGTCCATCTAACATTTACAGTGCGTGGCTATAATTAAGTCTTCAAGATGGTGTTTTAACGAAAGAAAATAACTACATCCATTTTGTAACGCACCTATCTAATATCAAGGTACAACATTGATTGTGTCAAGATCAAAGTGCGTTCGTTGAGTTAGGTAAGCTTTTCGATTGCAAGTACCCGATATGTCCGCCATTTCTGTATAAGGATTGATTCATGATCACTCTTTGTAAGATCTTGATTAGTTGTTGCCTTTGACTTGTACTTACATTCGTCTTTGCATCCATACACAACAATGTGACGCAGAACGTTAGAATTGTTGGCGATAGGTTCTTAAGCCAGCATATATTTGTCAATGTCATTTTGGAACATGGATGTCATACAGCGGTAACTTGTCGCATCGAAACTCTTGTTTAATCTTAGCTTAGCTCATGTTTGGGAGGAAGTGTAGACAAAGACCAGCCTGCATATACATGCAGTCTAATATTTGTCTTAACTACCTGTTTGTGATTCTCAACCCACCAACTTTGATAAGAAAAAAAATGCATCAATGCACTCCGATCATTGTCAAAAAATAAATACAAAGAGGACTTACATTCGTCTTTACAACCATAGACCACGATATGATGCAGAACGTTAGAATTGTTGACGATGGGTTCATAAGCCAACATATAGTTGTCAGTATCGTTGGGAAACATGAATGGCATACAGTGATAACTTGTTTCGTCAAGAGGGACCTCGGCGTCATCGAAATGGATACGGAAGTGGGAGTTACCTGAAGGAAAATAAAGAAAAGATATAATAACTGCTCGACTTTAGAAATTACATAATATAATAAAGTATTCATAAAATCATTTTGAATGTTTGAAGAAACCATGGGATTCGTTGCAGAGTATATAAGAACCGGTAATTGCCCTCTTACGGTGCACTTTATCTCGGTATTTTCGGTGTGAACGTATCCCAAAAGTCGCATGGGTTATCCACCGTGCAAATGCCATGAATGCGATTCTAAATAATGAAAGTGTGTTTGTAAAGAATAGAAGTATAGATGTAGATCTACGCGAACGTATTCATGACACTTTTTAGAATCATGTCATCGCAAAGCAATGCTAATTTAGCCAAGCTGACGCTGATATTTTATTACATAATTGTGACCCGTCACGCTAAAAGGGACCTTATCCGAACTACAAAAATCTAAATTTAGACAAACTTGTTAGACTCAGCACATATCAATCAGATACTGTAAGCGAAAAATGAACATAAAGTAAGACGGGGAAAACATTCGAGATTCAGAAAAGAACAAAAAGTGAAAATTATCGGCCCTAGTTTGGCTGCGCGGACTGCGCAGACAGACTAGGGTCGATACTTTTCACACATCCGATAAGGTCCCTTTAAGGTGTCACAATTATATTTAGCAAACTATAAAATCTACTTACTGGGGTCGGTAGTAGCAGGGCAGTCAAAAGCCTGACAGTTAAGGAAGTTGTTCTTGCCAGCACACATTGGTGAATCCAGAGGTTCGCAGACACCTGTAATTAGACCATAAAGCTCGTGATATTATGGACAATCTGCTGAGATATTAGTCCAAAAGAAGAATCTGGACAGTGCCTCTCAAGCACGCCAATTTAGAACATTTGTGATTGATAAAGAATTAATGCAGGTTAACGACAAAGTCTTGATATTGGTCAATTTGAAAGGGATGGCGGATGAAATAAGAATAAGTAATTAAAATGAAACTTTGTCAACCTATTGAGCTAAGGCCCGGTCACATACGATATCGCGGCCGTTCCGCGGCCGTATCACGGCTAAAATGATCCACCCGTGGAATGGACGCTGTTGGACGCGATGCGGCAGTGATACGGCCGTGCTATGGCAGTGGTATGGACGTGGTAGGATGCGGAATGAAATCGAAATTATTTTAGACGTGGTAAAATTTTTTGAACTGCACAAAAATGTTATCGCGGCCAAACCACGGCTGACAGACGCGATGAGGCAGTGGAACGGACGCGGAATGGCCGTGGAATGACCGCGGAATGGACGCGGTAGGCAGTGCTCCGGCAGTGCTATGGACGCGGTAAGACGCGGAAGTTAAAATGTATTGAATATTGCTAGAATCAGCTACTCTTGCATCTCTTTGCGGGCAAAGTCTTAACTGGGAGCAGCAGTAACAGGAAAATGGGCCCCTCCCTGCACTGACTTGGGATATTTTTTTAAGATCCATACATCTTTTTTGCTAGCTTGCTTGACAACTTTTCTGTTTTAGCATGATAAGCTTTGATTAGATTTCTAAATTTTCTGTAAACTGTAAAGACTAGTCGTGTTCGACTGCCTTGGTGCTAGTTGCCTACTAGCAATTAGATCAATTCGGTGGCTTATGCTAGGTTCCCTCTGCCGGTCAAATTAAGTCGATTAAATCCGACCAATCGATCTATTACGATTTTGCACGACATGGGTAATAAGAATTGGTCGGGGTTATCGAGCGTGATCTTCACCGCTCAGGCTTCTTACTTTGTTGTTTGTAATTTAAAATATTCGTTAGAGATCGGGTAGAAAATTGATCGGGAAGCGATTTTGGAATCGGCTAGAAGATATAGCTGATCAAGAATCAATCGTGTCTGGATCTGCACCGCTCAGGTGTCACACTCATTTTTCGCATTTCAAAATATTCGTGGGCGATCGCGTAGAAAATTGATCGGGAAGCGATTTCTGATCGGGTATATATATAGATATATCTGATCAAGAACCAATGGTGTCTGTAGCTTATGCTAGGTTCCCTCTGCCGATCAAATTAAGTCAATTAAATCCGACCAATCGATCTATTACATATCGATTTTGCACGACATGGGTAATAAGAATTGGTCGGAGTTATCGAGCGTGATCTTCACCGCTCAGGCTTCTTACTTTGTTGTTTGTAATTTAAAATATTAGTTAGAGATCGCATAGAAAATGGATCGGGAAGCGATTTTGTAATCGGCTAGAAGATATAGCTGATCAAGAATCAATCGTGTCTGGATCTGCACCGCTCAGGTGCCACACTCATTTTTCGCATTTCAAAATATTCGTGGGCGATCGCGCAGAAAATTGATCGGGAAGCGATTTTTGATCGGGTAGATATATAGATATATCTGATCGAGTGTGATGGAGGTAATATATCTTACACGACCTGCACCAAACCTGCAGTCGATCTCCTCGACTTGTACTTGTTTGATATTTAACTGCATCCCGATCAGCTCGACCTCTGTGTCATCAGGCCAATCGATAAAATCGACTGCAGACTTCGAAGTTGATCGACTAGAGATTGAGAAGAAATAATTAAGTACGGTTTAATGGGGAACTTGGTTGATCTGATGGCAGTGTTTCTAGAATTAAGTTCTGGCAAAATCCAACTAATAATAGGTTACCACTGCCGATCAAATCAAGTCGATCGCTTGAATTCCCCGACCAATCCTGACAAAACAACTTTTTCTCGATCTCTAGCCGATCAAGCCGACTTCAATAGTCGATTTGGTCGGATTGGCAGATGAAGCAGAGGACGAGTTAATAGTATCTGGATTCACGCGAGTACAAGTCGAGGTTGGGTGCTGGCCGATCGAAAGATATTAACCCAATCACAATCGATTCCCAGCAACTACCATTTCCCAGGCGGGTCGATTTTCTGCCCGATCAATACACAGCCGCTTCCCGATCGTTTTTTTTTTCACTCGATCGCACACCAATATTTTTTTTACAATGAAAAAAAAAAACGACAAGAGGGCCAGAATGGCCCTATATCGCTCACATGAAAGAAGTTTGTGACAAGCCCACTTTTTTTACAAATAAAAAATTCGTGAACAAATTTTGAAAAGGGTCACTCAAGGAAAATTGTTGCCAAGTTTGGTTCAAATTGGCCCGATGCTTGATTTTTAAAGAGTTTTCTTAGGATTTCTTTAAGTCCGATAAGCCACGCCCTGCCACGCCCACATTTTTTGACGAATCAAAAATTCGCGAACAAGTTTTAAAAAGGGTCACCCAAGGAACATTTCTGCCAAGTTTGGTCAAAATTGACCAAATGGTTGATTTTTAAGGAATTTTCTTAGAATTTCTCTAAGTCCAATAAGTCACGCCCTGCCACGCCCACTTTTCCTGACGAATCAAAAATTCACGAACAAATTTTGAAGAGAGTCACCTAAGGCACATTTCTGCCAAGTTTGGTTCAAATTGGGCCAATGGTTGATTTTTAAAGAATTTTCTTAGGATTTCTCTACGTCCGATAAGCCACGCCCTGCCACGCCCACTTTTTTTGACGAATCAAAAATTTGCGAACGAGTTTTGAAAAGGGTCACCCAAGGAACATTTCTGCCAAGTTAAGTTCAAATTGGGCCAACGGTTGCATTTTATAGAAATTCTTAGGATTTCTCTAAGTCCGATAAGCCACGCCCTGCCACGCCCACATTTTTTGACGAATCTTAAATTCATGAACAAGTTTTGAAAAGGGTCACCCAAGGAACATTCCTGCCAAGTTTGGTTGAAATTGACCAAATGGTTTAGGAGGAGAAGATGTTTAAAGAAATGTGAACGGACAGACGGACGGACGGACGGACGACGGACGGTGAGTGACCACAATAGCTCCCCATGAGCACTTCGTGCTCAGGTGAGCTAAAAACAGAAAGAAGCCGAAGCGATTCAGATCAAACTCGATTACCAGACCATTTCCGATTACCTATGCCGATCGATATCGATCTAAACTCGATCGCTTGATTAGGCTTGATCGAGTTGATCTGGTCGGCAGTGGGAACCTATGATAAATGACCTCTTCTTGTTCTTAGGCAATAAAAAATAGCCTCTACAGTCATTTTAGGGTGAATCGAGTACAAGTCGGGGTGACCGAATGCAGGTTGGGTACAGGCCGGGTAAAAGATATCAAACCGATCACGCTTGACCATCAGACACGACTGACTCTCGATTAGATCGATCTTCTAAGCGATAATAGACCTTGAGCCACCAATAACCCCTGCTCCCCCCCCCCCCCCCCCCCAGAGGGAATTTTGAAGGGTATGATTTTCTGAAAGCTTATAACAAATGCTACAAGATGAGCATTGTTTGCACTTTGGCCGTTGGGGCTTTTGGCTGTAACCCTTATCTAAAACCCTTAACCCTTTCAAATTTTTCATTTAAATATACAGACAATTATTTGGTCATATCTTGATTGAATTTTAATCTACATATGTCAAAATGGTATCAAATGAAAGCTTATGACTTGCTCTTCAATTTGTAGTTATTTTATGCAAATTAGCTCATTTGCATATTCATGAATATTAATGATTTTCCTTAAAATTGCTAATTTTTGATGAAAATTTGGTTAATACTTTCCAAATGAAGGCGTTTCTGTCCAGGGGGGATTTTGTAAACATGGTTTATCTTAAAGTACATTTTATTAGAAACATTTTGAGCCTTGTTTGCACTCTGGAGGTTGGGGCTTTTCGCCGTAACCCTTATCCAAACCCTTAACCCTACCAAATTGTTCATTTAAATTTTGAAAATGAATTTGGTCATATCTTGATTGAATATTGACACACAGGTATCAGAATGGTATCAAATGAAAGCTTATGACTTGCTCTTTCATTTTCAGTTATGTTATGCAAATTAGCTCATTTGCATATTGATGAATATTAATGATTTTCCCTAAAATTGCGATTTTCGACAAAAATGTGGTAAATACTTTCCAAAACAGAGCATTTTTGTGCAGGGGAATTATGTAAACATAGTAAATCTCCAAGAAAATTATATAAGAAACATTTTGAGCGATGTTTGCAGTTTGACCATTTGGGCTTTTGGCCAAATCCCTTATCTAAACCCTTAACCCTATAATATTGTTCATTAATTTCAAAATGTTTTTGGTCATATCTTGGATGAATATTGGCCTACAGATGTTAGAATGGTATCAAATAAAAGCTTATGACTTGCTTAATAATGTGCTATAAATTTTATACAAATTAGCTCATTTGCATATTTATGAATATTAATGACATTACTTAAAACTGTGACATTTTTTCCGAATATTTGGTAAACACTTTCAAAAACATTGTGTTTCTTCTCAGGGGGAATCATTTAAACATGGTT
This sequence comes from Fragum sueziense, assembly GCA_963680895.1. Taxonomy (NCBI): domain Eukaryota; kingdom Metazoa; phylum Mollusca; class Bivalvia; order Cardiida; family Cardiidae; genus Fragum; species Fragum sueziense. The sequence continues at coordinate 3,294,779 of OY804605.1, read as the reverse complement.
TAAATGAAAGAACAGTTTATAAGAAACATTTTGAGCAATGTTTGCACTTTGGCGATGGGGGCTTTTGGCGGTGACCCTTATCTAAACCCTTAACCTCATCAAATCGTTCATTCAAATTTTCAAAACGTCTTTGTTCATATCTTGATTATGTATTGACCTACTGATATCAGAATGGTATCAAATCAAAGCTTACGGCTGGCTCTTCCATGTGCTATTATTTTTCATGCATATTAGTTCAGTTGCATTGCCATATTAATGAATTTCCTTAAAATTGTGATTTTTCAGCGAAAATGTGTTAAATACTATCAAAAACAAGGTGTTTCTGTTCAAAGGCATTATGCAAACATATTTTATCTTAAAGAACATTACATGAATAACACTTTAAGCAATGTTCACACTGTGGCATTTGGGTCTTTTACCCAAACCCCTTATCTAAACCCTCAACCCTGTCAAATTGTTTATTCAAATTTTCAAAACGTTTTTGGTCATGTCTTGATTAAATATTGATCTACAAACGTCAAAATGGTATCAAATGAAAGCTAGTGAATTGCTTGTATATTTGCAATTACTTCATGTCGATTTGCTCATTTACATATTCATAAATACTATTGATTCTTGATTGTTTGGGACAAAACACATTTATTGTGGAAAATCCATATAATGTATTCCATTTGACAGTGCTATATGTTATATAGTAATCCTGTTATGTTATGTTCATAGTAACCCTGTTATGTTTAGTAATTGATCTATGTCGGTTTCCATCATGATAAACTTGCCCAACTCCCACAGTTTGAGTAATTCCAAGATTGCCACCAAGTGTGATGTGAATCAATTGGTCAAGTTGTTCTAGAACAGTGCAATAAGTAAGTGTCTTAATATGGAATTTCACATGCTGATCTTAACCTGGTAGCATAGTTGTAGCATTTAAATATCAGGAAAATATTGAAATGAAGATATCTATGGCCATCGAATGCCATCCTGGAAAACATATGCCATATTAAAAGAGATTGTGTATCGCAAGGGAACTATTTTCAATTTATTGTGAGGTGGTACTATGCTGAAAGCACATATAAGAAATATGTGTAGATAAGGAAGAATATGAATATACATTCAGCATGGGCTGTCGGTAGTATGGATCAGTTCACATCTGTTCTGATCTGATACAGATAAATAAATGCATCGTAATAAATGCAATAATCTTTTGATCACAACCAGTAATTGTCTGTACTCTAGCTACATACTTCGCGTACATCTCTTGATTTTATGTATCTGATACATAGGCTTTACATAAGGCACCCCAAGCTTAATTTATCTGAATTTAAAATGCCTTTATAGAGCATAAAGGAATGGTAACACCAGTGTCCCTGATCTGTCAGCCACATATCAAATACACTTAAGGCCAACGAATTGACTTGTCTATGAGGAAGACATAAGGAAGGGCTCTCCAGATGGAGAAAAACCATGCTGTTTTCTCCATGTGAATGGCAAAAGTAAGGCCTTGATAAGCTTAACAATGTTATTTTGCTATATGTATGCAATTTGTCTACATTCCAGGATCTCTGTTCATCCATAAAACTTAAAAAATAATTGGAATGATTAATTTTATATGTGTATTAGAATAAAGTCCCCCATACGTATCATTCTATGGCATATGATAAAAAGTTTATGTTTAAAGTCCTATTTTGCGTCAATTTTGGATTCATGTAGCAGTTTTACAAAGGATAACATTCTGTCAACTAAATTAGATATAAGCAAGAACACCGATACAATAAAAGAAATCAATTCAACTTATTTGCACTTAAAACAATAAAGATTAAAAAGATAAAATGGAAACTAAATACATACATTGAAAATAAGATTTATAGGAACAAAATATAATGGGCTGCACACTTTAAAATTACTGTTACTCCCAAACAAAACATCAAATAGATTTCAAACAAGGCTTAGATGTTGTTAAAAGAGTGAACATGGATATTAAATGGTTGAAAACTCACGAGAAAGAAACAATCGGACCTTTTGGTACGTATTCAAAATAAAAAAAAACTTGCAAAACAATCAAAATTTTAGACAAAACATTAATATGCATGCTTATGCAAATGAGCTAATTTGCATAAAATATCTGCATATTGAAGAATAAGTCATTAGCTTTCATTTGATACCATTCTTACATCAGTAGGTCAATATTCAATCAAGATATGACCAAGCATGTTTTGAAAATTTGAGTGAACAATTTTATAGGGTTAAGGGTTTGGATAAGGATTATGACCAAAGGCTGAAAGCGCCGGAGTGCAAATATCCCTCAAAATGTTTCTAATAAAATGTTCTTTAAGATAAACCATGTTTACATGATTCCCCCAGAACAGAAACACAATGTTTTTGAAACTATTTACCAAATATTAGCAAAAAGGTCATAATTTTAAGTAAAATCATTAATATTCATGAATATGCAAATGAGCTAATTTGCATAAAATATATAGCAAATTATTGAGCGAGTCAAAACCTTTCATTTGATACCATTATAACATCTATAAGTCAATATTCAACCAAGATATGACCAAAAACGTTTTTAAATGATTGAACAATTTATAGGGTTAAGGGTTTAGATAAGGGTTTTGGCCAAAAGCCCCAACGGTCAAAGTGCAAACATCGCTCAAAATGTCTCTTGTATAATTTTCTTGAAGATTTACTATGTTTACATAATTCCCCTGCACAAAAACGCCTCATTTTGGAAAGTATTTACCACATTTTTGTCGAAAATCGCAATTTTAGGGAAAATCATTAATATTCATGAATATGCAAATGAGCTAATTTGCATAACATAACTGAAAATGAAAGAGCAAGTCATAAGCTTTCATTTGATACCATTTTGACACCTGTGTGTCAATATTCAATCAAGATATGACCAAATTCATTTCAAAATTTAAATGAACAATTTGGTAGGGTTAAGGGTTTGGATAAGGGTTACGGCGAAAAGCCCCAACCACCAGAGTGCAAACAAGGATAAAAATGTTTCTAATAAAATATACTTTAAGATAAACCATGTTTACAAAATTCCCCTTGGACAGAAATGCCTTGTTTTAGAAGTTATTTATCAAATTTTCGCCCAAAAATGCAAATTTTAAGGGAAATCATTAATATTCATGCATATGCAAATGACCTAATTTGCATAAAATAACTACAAAATAAAGAGCAAGTCATAAGCTTTCATTTGATACCACTTTGAGACCTGTAGGTCGATATTTGATGAAAATATGACCAAATAAGTAGAGTAATTTTTTATGAAAAAAAATGATAGGGTTAAGGGTTTAAGATAAGGGTCACAGCCAAAAGCCCCAACGGCCAGAGTGCAAACAACGCTCAAGATGTTTGTAAGATAATGTACTTTAAGAAAAAAACATGTCTACAAAATTCCCTCTGGGGGGGGGGGGGAGCAAACATGTTTCTAGCTCAGGGTCTATAAATACATAGTCGTTCCTAGATCAATCTCCTACTCGGTCGCATACGTCGAGAATTTTTGAAATGTCAAAAAAAATGAATTGAAAGTCCGAGCGATGTAGATAACGCTGAATCACCTAAACTACTCCCCATTACACATGCCGGCCGATCTGTGCAAGATCGCTTGATATGGTTTGTTCAATTTGATCTGATCTGCAGTGGGAAAATAGCATTATATGCGTTACGGACGGTTTAGCCGCGATAAGGCAGTGGAATGGCAGTGCTATGGCCGTGGAATGGCAGTGCTATGGCCGTGCTATGGCAGTGATTCAGACGCGATGTGGACGCAGTATCTTGTCGCGTGTTTTAACACTAGACACGGTTGGAAGTTGTAGGCCGTGCTACGGCAGTGTTTCGGCAGTGGAACAGCCGGCGGCGGCCGTACCACGTCCATTCCGCGTCCATAGCACGGCTAAAACAAAATTGACCGAAAGTTACCGCGTCCAACCACGTCCAAAATATTTTGAGTTTTTTTGGCCGTGGTATGGCCGCGGAACGGCCGCGATATCGTATGTGACCGGGCCTTCACATGGGTAAAGGAAGGGACGTTTTTCACATTGTTTTCCCTTCAGCGTGTGTGTCTCCCAGGTTTTCAAGTAAAAATATCCACAGTGGATAATCAAGTCATACAATTTTTTCAGAAAATGTTCATTAATTTTGTAAATACTGGACCGATTTGAATTCGGTTTGAAGCAGAGAAGGTGGACAGACGTCTTACATTAGATGGACGCAGCGGATTTTTGAAAAATCAACTGATAAAAAAGTTATTGAAGATCAACCAAAATTTTGGTTGATCTTCAATAACTTTTTACCAGTTTTTTTTTTTTTTAAATCTAACACATCAAAGTTATTCACATTTTTCCACATTCTCTGCTTCAAACCAAATTCAAATTGGTCAAGTATTGACAATGTTATTGAAGATTATCGGAAATTCTAAGTCACGTGATTAAACACCGTGTTATCTCTGATGATAGTCTTTGAAGTATTTCAAGCATAATGTATGTATTTCGATGTGTGATCAAATTTCAGTAACTACAGCTTGAATCAGCTGTATTTATGTAAATTTGTTCACCCAACGCCGAACTTTAAAGTTGACAATGATTGGTATGCACATAGATGGGACAAATCTGCAATCTGTCAAATTATAGGCTATCCCTTTTCCCACTCATTTTACTCCGTTTTGTTAAACAAAACCCCTTTTCGGTATTACATTCATGGTCTACGTTGACCAAAATCCCACATTACAACCTAAAAATCGTCCGCCGATGCAAGACATTGTGATAAAAGGAGATAAATTCTCACCTGGATGTGACAATCCCGTTGTCTGTAAAGTTGTGGGTGATTCTTTAGTCCACCCACACTCTGGGTCCCCTAATTCTACACCGTTAGATTTGCCATCGCCATCGGAATCCATTTCACATAATGTTCTGTTCCATACCTATAATATACCACAGTATAACAACAAAGCTCATAAGAAACATGCATTTCTCAGACATAAACATCTATCACGCCCCTTAATATTAATCAGTGTTCCCGTATAAAAATATAGTTTTTCGCCTCTCTCAAAAGCAGCTAGTGTCCTATAAGGACGGGACCTGGGTTTTAAGTCTCACTTATAGACTGGGGTGAAAGGGGTCGAACTCGCAACATCCGTCTTACAAACCCCGCGCTATACAGCTGCATTGAATCCACCTCTAGACTACCAAGCAGATTGATTGGTTGATTGGGTACGTCCCACTCAACAACTAAGGTCACATTGAGACAGGACCTCGGCTTTAAGTTTCACTCGGAGGGCTGGAACAGCGTCAGATTAAACTACCAATCCTTGCGATATAAGCCAAACTTTTTTCCTAAATGCACCAAATCCATACCAGGAGCACCCGCTAGAGTATAGGGGTAAAGTTATAAATCTCTTTCACAAATTACTATAATTGCGATGCATAATTGGTGGTTATAAACGTTTAATTTTGTTTCTACTGTTGCAGCAATTTATTTCAAATTTATTAGTCTAGGAGCCAGGTCCTGGTATAGAACTTTTCTTGCAACCGGTGCCCTATAAAAATTGGAGTGGTATTTTTCAATACGTTAGGGTCTCACGCTTTGGTTAAGGGTGGATGACATGCTTAAAAGTGGTAGGATTTTTTTAAAATCAAGGTCAAAGGTCATTCGGTGCACTTTTCATACATACCTCCTAAAATACCCCATAACTTACTCATTTATTAAGCTAAAACAATTATTTTGGTATCAAAATAAAGCTGATAAATTGCACTTTGACTTACATGAATAATAAACAGCTTTTTGATTTTGTATTTTTGTGAATATTCATAAATATAGCAAAAATTGGCGAAAAATCACCAAAATAAGTTTTGTTTACAAGTGAAAAAAAAGTTTTTAAAATACAAAAGGTATGTTTGTGTGGTTGAAGTCATACTTAAAAATTGCCCAGAAACCTGTTCTTGAGTTATATGTATTTCTTCACAGAATTAGTCTTTAGCTTAGGCTTGTAGTCATAGCTAAAAGTGGGTGGGGTAAATTTTCCCAAAAATTACAAAATATGCAAACATTGATGTAACAAAAAATCTTACACATAAATGTGATGTTTAGTAAAAATTATGCCTTTGAAATCATATTTGCAGTGATTTGTAAAGCTTTTAATGCATATTCTTGGAAATTAATTAGAATTTTAAGAGCCAAAATAACAATTCAATAAAACAGCATATGAGATGGATACAGATTATATCAACACCATAATGCCAAAGCAATGACTCTTAAAACGAATATTTATCAAGCATCAACATTTTTTTTATATAAAGCAAGACTCAAATTAGCATAATCGACAGCTGAACATATTCCTCTTTCTATCTTACGGGCATATGACATTAGACCCATGCCAGATTTTCAGGAATCAGAACGACATGGGGACAGTCAGAATTTGCTTTGTTGTGTAGTGCATTGCTTTTATAGAGCCAAAAGGAAAGCAATTTTAGCGCTGGAACTAAATATTTCACTATCAAGGTTCAGTGACACATAATGTTACTATAAATATAAAGTGTGGGTAAGTTAATTATTTACACTTGATTTAGAAGACCAGGCTTAATTTAGAAGAACTAAATGAACTTCATTTGAAATTTACTTGTGCAGAAATGATCTAGCTATCCAGGTCGACCATTCAATACAATATTTCGTAAACATATTTCATATATGTTTGTATGCCCGACAACCTAGCATGGGTCTCTTTAAAGATAATTACAAAGCTGCCGTCATTACAATGCTTACACCTAGTAGCGAACATTCGAAAACATGTATACATAAAATGTAATAAGGAACAGAATATTGCAAATTGTGAATACATATCACTATCATCAGTCTGGAATCTGGTTGTTATGATGTGTGGTTATGAAGGTCTCCAAGAGTAACCATGAACATGTTAGAACCGTATATTCATTTATGTACATGCCTTCAAAAGGGACAACAGAGTATCTGGTCTTTTAATTAATTTTGTGACCCAATAAGCTTTAATTGTACAAGAAATTGAACCCAATAGTCCCTATATCTTTTATTATGCAAATCATTCATTGCATGTGACATTATGTTACAAGTAAATAGTAGAAAATAAAGATACCACAGTAGTTTATCCTTCCTTCACAATCCCATCATGATAACATAACTTTGTTTATTGATTCACGACTAATACATATTTGAGTAGACACAGAGAAACTTTTGGTATAAAAATAGTGGAAATCTTCGGACCTACGGTTGTTATAGCTCTAACCCCACGAAAATATACCTAACAACAAAAATCTGGACAGTGTTTTACTTATTACATGGCTAAAACTATTCCTGGTAATAACTTTTGTTGTAATCAATTGTGCATCTATCATTTGTAAGTATCTATGTAATCTATATCAAAGAAATCATTAACCTTTCCCAAAACAAGACCCCGTTTTGACGTCCCTAAGCGAAAGGCTTGGGCAAAATTGATGCAAAAGGAGAAAATTATGATTATCAGCATTTTCTTTTGCCTCAATGTTTTCTAGGCTATATTGTACACAAATCAAATCTTTTAAATCTGCCATTTTTGTCGTTTGCAGTAGCATGACTTTTTGACTTTTAAACCAACAGAGATGAGATTTTAAACACATATGCTTTGAAGAATTATACATTTGATCCTGCAACAAAAACGCTGCTGTTTTGATAAGGGCGCATTCGACAGTTGCTATGGAAACATAGGGTCAAGTTGAGCGGGAAAACTTTGGATATTTTGCAAAAATATTACTTATCAATCGCTTTTAAAGCGATCATATTTTGTATGTTTCACTTCAACAGTAGTCAAAAATGCTTTTACCTTTGAGCGGACATTTTTTCTCGGCAAACGTAACATCGTCAGCTGACATTTGGAGTCAATTTCCGTAAACAACCATAGGTGAATACATCGCTTAGCTTATATAGCAAATATGGTGCTAGAGCAATGGTATTCAATAATGATTTGAGTGTAAATTGGAAAATTGAAATCCGAGACGATCTTTATGATTATGAACATGTACAGCAATACTTCTATGAGAAAAAAACAAGCATTTATGAGTGGTATAATATAATGCATTTATAAATGATTTTACCCATGATGCTTCTGACCTCAATAGATCTGAACGTCGGCGAAATCGTCAATCGCTTCTTTGAGGAATAAATTAATATGTGGGAAATGTGGATATCGTGCAGTGGCAAATATATAGAAAAGATGTAAATATTAGATGTGTAAGACAGACGTTCCTGATGTATTCATCTCAGACCTAAGTTGTGCCGCTCAATATGACCCTTCGTTGCCATAACAACTGTAGAATGCACCATAATGCAAAAAACGTAGATTTTGTTGCTGGGTCAAAAGCATAATTTCCTAAATTTTAAGTTTTGAAAATATCCTAACAGTTAGTACATGAAAAAGTTACGACATAATTCCGGATACTTTATCAACAGCCCTCATACAAACCAAATGAGCTTTTTATGTCGAATACTTTTGGAGAAAATGCCAATGTTAATGACAACAACAATTTAGTTCCTATAAGAATGTGTAAAGATCCTGCACCTCTAGCTTTGATTGACATCACAAAATATTCGTGTTAAACTAACTGCCACACGCGAAGGTGTAAGTGTCAAAGAGAATATCTTTTATGCATGTGTTTGTGAGTCAGAACTGTGTATAAATAGACGTATCTTGGTGCATTAGACAATGATAATGATTAGTATATATGGCCTGAATTAAGTGTATTGAAGTTTTTATAGGGTAGCTATGGATATTTAAAGTCTGGTTATTGCTTCATGTGTCTTGTTGTTTTTGTTGTTGTTGCTGTTGATGATGATGGTGATGATGGGGATAGTGTTGAATATAAGAACATTATATTTAGTAAAGTATACACGATACATAAAATGAACAAAACAATGAGTTTATGCACGACTTCTGCTTTACGCAACTATCATGCAGAAGACATTTCGGTCATCATTTGACAAATTAAACTCTTTATATTGCTCTTACTTTCTAAAATGCACACCACAGTGGCTATCTCTCAAGAATTCATATATAATTCAGCCTAATCTTGAAACAAGCTTTGTGAAGCATGAATGCCTCTGAAAAGACCAATGATAAGTTTTCATATTAAGCTTTTAAGTAAATGGTTGATAAGGGTTAATGGATGAGCTTGAGGAAGGTCATATTGCTTGGAACAGATAGATATTATTAAAAGAAGGTTACATACCAAATTTGAGCTTTGTGTGTGAAATACTTTTGGAGAAAAGGCCAATGTTAAGTTTTCACGTTAATTAGTTTTAATGTTAAGGGTTGATAAGGGTTAATGGATAACCTTGAGGAAGTTCACATTGCATGGAACAGATAAATATCATTGAAAGAAGGTTACATACCAAATTTGAGTTTTGCATGTGGAATATTTTTGGAGAAAAGGCCGATGTTAAGTTATCGTGTTTCAAACTGACGGACGGACAGACAGATGGCTGGCTGGACGGACGGACGGACAGACAGACCGACAACGTAAAACATTATGGCATCGATCAAACGATAGGGGGCATCAAAATGACTAATTTGTGGTCTTATTTTTATCTATATTAAATTTTCGACATATATACAATTATGGGGGTCAACTTGAATTTAGTTGGCCATTTTTGACAAAACACAAAGAAAAAAAGCTATATCTGTATCCCTTATTAGTATGTAATACCAGAGATATTGTTTTATTTACTTAAACTGTAAACTGTATTTCAAGTGATGTGTTATTCATCATAATAAAATTACATGATAGAACCGCACAATTTTGTGTATGAGCTATTTGGTTCAAGCGCTAAATTCCTTTCCCTTTGGCTCTATAAAAGCAATGCACTACCCAACAATGCAAAATCTGACCGTCCCATGTTGTTCTGATTCCTAAAAAATCTGGCACGGGTCTGGGGAATATTTTCAGCTGCCCATTTCTAGTACATAGATACTTGATAAATATTCGTTTTAAGAGCCATTGCTTAGACATTATGGTGTTGATATAATCTGTATCCATCTCACATGCTGTTTTATTGAATTGTTATTGTGGCTCTTAAAATTCTAATTAATTTCCAAGAATATGCATTAAAAGCTTAACAAATCACTGCAAATATGATTTCAAAAGCATAATTTTACTAAAACATCACATTTATGTGTAAGATTTTTTGTTACTCCAATGTTTGCATATTTTGTAATTTTTGGGAAAATTTACCCCACCCACTTTTAGCTATGACTACAAGCCTAGGCTAAAGACTAATTCTGTGAAGAAATACATATAACTCAAGAACAGGTTTCTGGGCAATTTTTAAGTATGACTTCAACCACACAAACATACCTTTTGTATTTTAAAAACTTTTTTTTCACTTGTAGACAAAACTTATTTTGGTGATTTTTCGCCAATTTTTGCTATATTTATGAATATTCACAAAAATACAAAATCAAAAAGCTGTTTATTATTCATGTAAGTCAAAGTGCAATTTATCAGCTTTATTTTGATACCAAAATAATTGTTTTAGCTTAATAAATGAGTAAGTTATGGGGTATTTTAGGAGGTATGTATGAAAAGTGCACCGAATGACCTTTGACCTTGATTTTAAAAAAATCCTACCACTTTTAAGCATGTCATCCACCCTTAACCAAAGCGTGGGACCCTAATGTATTGAAAAATACCACTCAAAATTTTATAGGTCACCGGTTGCAAGAACTTTTAATTTAACCCCCTTTGTAAAAGCTGGCTCCTAGACTATATTCTATAAAATTAGAAAAGATGATTGTCAACGTTTCTCTGCTGCCTTTTCTAGGTGTAATCGCCAAATAAAAAGCCATTGCTAATGATCGGGTTTCTCATCTCGCACCCTAGCGCCGGATTCATGCCCTCGTCGGCCGCAATTGCCAGCTAATTAACGTTGGAATACATGTATTTTGTTAGCTTTTAAAATATATCTAAAACTCTTACATCAGAAATCAAATCACAGTATAATTGACCTTGTGTGGGGACATAAAGATGTAACTTAACTCGTTTTAAATTAAACTTTTACCACTGGTGGTGAACTCGGCCAAATCGATGGACGTTTTTCGCTACAACAAGGTACAGATATTTTACGTTTAAATGTGAGTTTAAAGATCTGATTGGATAGTTTTTCTAATAACAATGAATGTGTTCTAAAAAAAAAATAGACCGGGTTTACCGATATGTATTGACAAACCGTCTGTGTTGTTACAAAATCTCGTAACTATTATACGTTCAAAGTTAAACGAGAATCGATACAAATATTTTGGTTTATTTTAGGGTGGACAGGTATGAATATGTATAAGTTGTTACTATAAATAGTCACATATACATCCTGTCTCCCCTATTATCCGTTATAGGTCTATTCCCTCATTATAGTCCGTGGGCCAGGAGGGGTCTGCACGCACCCCCCTAAGGGCAGTCTGGGAGTGGTATAGAAATGTTCATTGGAACCCCCTGAGTAAGAATCAAGATGTTAACAGTCGATATCCTGGGATGCACTCGCCATTTCCGGTGGTTTTCAAGATGGCCGCCATGAAAAAAGACAATTTGACTTGGTATCTAACATCAGCAGCCTAACATTTGTTTTGCGTTGTAAGATCATATTTTAAGGAAAATTGGGTCTGGAAAAGGTCAGAGATGTGTTCTCATGTTAAAAAGTGGCTCATTAGCCATCTCGTATGCTAGAATTTTTTCAAAATGGCCGCCAAAATCGCAAAAAATCAATAAAAACGTCAAATACTTCTCGTTTTTGGACATACTTTGGTCTAAATACTGTGAATTTTATGTTTTAAGACTTAGATAAACATTTCATGAAGAAAATGAGAGCATTACGGAAAAGATTTTTGAAATCATTACCGTATAAATGGCAATAAAACACAATTAAGAACAAATCAAAAAGTATATAATAGCGATATAAATTATCATTATTATTAGTTCTTGGTGAAAAACAGCTCTTATTTATAGCATTATATTGATAAAGCTATGCTTTCCGAGTAAATTGTTAAATTCACATTGATAACGATTCGATTTTTGATTACATTGACTATAAATATGCTTTCAAAATGGCCGACAAAATAAATAAAAAAAAAAAACATAAAAAAATCTTCGTTTTTGGACATGTTCTGATCTAAACGTTGTAAATATTATGTTTAAAGACTTTGGTACTTTGGTAAACAGTTCATAAGATAAATGGTTGCATTGCGAAAACACATTTTAAACCATTACCGTATAAATGGCAATAAATTACAATTTGGTAGAAAAATATCATGTATTATTATTTTCATAAATATTGTTATTATATTTGGTCTCGGTGAAAAGCACTTTTTTTAGATTGCATCTTTTGACAAAGCTTAGTCTTCAGAGTATTTTGTAAAATTGAAATTGATTATGATTCTATTTTTGATTACATATGCTATAAATCGGCTTTCAAAATAGCCACAAAATATACAAAAAAATAAAAATGTAAGTAATTCTCGCTTTTGGACATTTTCTGGTCTAAATAATGAAAGTATTATCTTCTAAGACTTAACTAAGCAGTTCATGAATTAAATGGAATCATAACAGATAACAACAACATCAAAAAAAGAATAAAGCTTTGAAAGGAATCCCATATCAATGGCAATGAAATACGACTAAACACAAGTTTTATAAAATAGTATATAATTTTGATATACATTGTCATTATATTTTGTTCTTGCTGAAAAAAACCGGCTCTTACATGTATATAGCACTATTTTGACAAAGCTAAGCTTTCAGATAATTCTTTAAAATGAAATTGCTTATGAACCCACTTTTGAGTATAGATCCAATTAATATGTGTCTTTTTGGGGCAAAACTCGAATATCAAGCAGGCTCTGGAAACTTAGCATCTAATTTCACATCTTTTAAAATGACAAGTTTAACCGTCCTAATGAAATTTAAATTGTGGATGAACATACTCCCTTGAAATGCATATTAATTATCACCAAAGAATATAAAATGTCCAAAACATTTAGATAAAGACCTCAACGTATCCATGCTAATAAACAATAGTTGAATGTGGCTTATTCTTTTTTGTACTCTAACACGTACCATTAATCCAAAATTGCCCCATAGAATAATTGAAATTGCTTAATATGTATCAAAACATTTTAATGTATAATGTTTGATATTTGTAGAATGGTAAAAATTAAGAATTAAACTACATCCATGTTATCCAATCGAACAACATAAATGAATTTTTGTATACACCTGTGTGACGGTTAAATTGATAGCGACTTACTTTTGGTAATATTTTGTCAGAAGAATATAATAAACTCTTTATGTTTCTCACAATGGCTTGTATTGACTCATAGTCATGATAATGACAATGCTAAAATCATCTTTATGCGTCGCATATTCCATCATGATTCCATTCTCAAATTAAGTGAAATGTGGGGAAACATTATAGACTCAATGTAGGGTGGGGTAATTAAATAAATGGTTTGTAATGTCCATTTCTTTTCTTTTTTTTCTTCTTTTTTTCAGATAATCGGTTTAACTGAATTAGTAGTTGAAATGAACTGTATCTTGAGTGCAAAAGACCAGAAGTGATTCATATAAAGCTCTGACACATCATGCAATATTTTCATTGTTATTTTCAAAAGACAAATTTGCAATTTGACTTAGTATACAGATAAAGAATATTTTGTCTGAAGCTTATATTCAAATTTAAATTTTCAAATTTCTTCAGCTGTTTTATCTTAATTCTAGTAGGTCGCACATGAAAAAAAATTTAGATTAAGGACAATGATCACTATATACTAGGTTTATTGAATAAGATCTTTTACACATTTAAATATAACTGCATTTATTCTTAATCTCTCTGGATTTTTTTATCTTTTCTGACTTGTTTCTTACTTGTTGAGTGGTACGTCGTAGACTTCTATGGGTCCTCCTGTTTCTTTCTTCGTTGTTGAATGTGGTTGCGGCTGTGGCTTGTTAATTTTGCTTAAGTTTATCCTTGGATATTTTTTCGAAAACCAACAGTATGTACATAATACTTATGGAAACCTTATATTTATATATACTTTTATATCTTTATAGAAGTCGTCTTCTCACACATGCAGTCTACATAAATTATCAGACTTTCGGTGGCCATGTAACTCAAATTTTTGCCAAGTTTGCCGAGTTCTTTTTTGTTTGCTTCTGAGATTATTTATTATTGCAACAGGTGTCCCTATACATTAGGGGTATGCATCAGGCGACTAAATAGTCTCGTTCCAAATTCTAGGCTTGTTTGTTGTGTTGATCTATGGCATTCAGATGGCACTCACTGATATCAGACCTCACACAGTCAATTCAGGTAATCACTGGTCTTTCATGGTCTTTAGCTCTTTAGCTCTCCATTTCCAAATGTAGAATTAATGCAAGAAGTTACACCCCGGACATACCCATACCAATTAATACCAAAAATATCATACAAATACATGTGACAAGTTGTGGAAATTCATGCCATTGTACCCATCATATTGCACATAAAGCAAATCAAAATATACTTAAATTAAGAGCCGTCAGAGACGGACAATGCTCCCCGAATAAGGCATTGTCACAATAAATATATGCCATGCAGAGCTAATATAAAGCTAACAAATGTTAAGCCCCCTTTTTGCATGACATATTTTGTATACGCAAATTTTAAATAATTTATTGTCAAGGGCATCTGATTTGCTACTCAAATATGAAATTTCATCAAATTCTGACCATTAGACTAGGAGAAATTAGAGAAAAACTGTATTTAACCTTAAGTCCCCTTTTCCCATGACGAGGCCTCACATCCAAAAACCGCGAAAAGTACATCGGCATTTTGTCATAGGGAGTTCACATGGTAAGTTTCATTTGATTTGGCCCAAGGGTTATGGAGAAATCGCTTCGGACGGACGGACGGACGGACGGACGGACGGAATGACGGACGGACAGGACGGACGGACGGACGGACGGACAGACAAAGCGGCGACTATATGCTCTCCCTTCGGGGAGCATAAAAACATTACAAATTAACATAAAGCGAATCAATGCAGTATCACAATGACATCAAACATAAATACTGCTTACAACAACATGTGAAGAACTTAAATGACCATTTCCTGCTGTTATCTTTTGCAACAAATTCCGCAAAAGTGATATCGGCTTCCAATAAAGTGTCATTGTAAATTTTTATCATGAATACATGTGTTCTTAATGTTCTAAGTGTTTTCAACAATATCTATACACCTGTTGGATTAAGTAATTAATGCAGCCTAATATAATTAAAGTAAAACGTGCGAAGAAAGCACACATTTTAAACTTTGTATTCTTTATACATATTCTAAGATATAAAGCATATCTGCCTATAGCATGTTATAATCAAACCAGTTTATGGCGTTTCAGTGCATTTCATTTGGAAAAGCACTTTAGGTGATTTGCATGCATAATACATCTCCTTATAACTACTAATCCAGTTAAAACGAGTATCCTGAAAAATACAAAAATCGGGGTTACATAGCTTTTATGTTATTACGTCACTCCACACGGAGTATCTTATAGTTTCCTCATATCTTGTTTCGTTTTAAACGGATGTAAATGGCATTTGAATACATGGTAATGTGAAACTGGGAAATCATGATAGAGTATGTGACTTATTGGGATGAATTGTGCATTATAATTATCATAACTATTACTTAAAAAAGGCACAATTTGAGAAATACGAAGTTTGTATCACATGTTTGACAGATATTACCAAGGGTATGTCGATATCAATGAAACGATAAATTTAAGGCTGGTCTTATTTCATTAATCTTCATTTCTATTCTCAAATTGTTAAAATTCTTTAAGTATAAAATATAACAAATAAAAAGCATTTCGATACTGTATGTGTAAGAGTGAAAAAAGGAAATACATACATACAACTTTTGTTCGTAAGAATAATTACGGTAAAACTCTTTTCCGTAATATTGAGGACATTACATATTGTTTGATAGAAATGGATGTGAATTTAAAGTGAGTAATTTTCTCTCCAGAAAGGGATACCGATAGTTTTAGCTTGTCTTTTGAAACGATGTGACATTTGTGCAAAGGTAGTCTTGAATTGCCTAATAAAATATCACAAATTTATGATATTTGTATTCAAAAGTGGGTTCATAAGCAATTTCATTTTAAAGAATTCTCTATAAGCTTAGTTTTGTCAAAATAATGCTATCAATAAGAACCGTTTTTTTTCAGCAAGAACAAAATATAATGACAATGTATATCAAAACTATATTATTATATACTACTATATATACCCTATATAAGATTTGTGCTTAATTGTATTTTATTGCCATTGATACGGTAATCCTTTCAAATCTCTATTCTTTTATTGTCAACTGTTATTATTCCATTTACTTCATGAATTGCTAATCTAAGTTTTAAAAGATGCATTATTTAAACCAGAAGATGTCCAAAAACGAGAATTACTTTCATTCTTATTGATTTTTTTTTTTACATTTTTTAGCCATTTTGAAAGCCGATTTATAGCATCTGTAATCAAAAACTGAATCATAATCAATTTCAATTTTACAAAATACTCTGAAGGCTAAGCTTTGTCAAAAGATGCAATCTAAAAGAACTGCATTTCACCAAGACCAAATATGATAACAATATTTATGAAAATAATAATAATACATGACGGTTTCTGCCAAATTGTAATTTATTGCCATTTATACGGTAATGGTTTAAGATTTTTCGCAATGCAACCATTTATTTTATGAACTGTTTACCAAAGTCTTTAAACATAATATTTACAACGTTTAGATCAGAACATGTCCAAAAACGAAGATTTTTATATATATTTTTTATATATATTCTTTGCGATTTTGGCGGCCATTTTGAAAGCATATTTATTGTCAATGTAATCAAAAATCAAATCATTATCAATTTGAATTTAACAATTTACTCGGAAAGCATAGCTTTATCAAAATAATGCTATAAATAAGAGCTGTTTTTTCACCAAGAACTAATTATAATGATAATTTATATCGCTATGATATACTTTATGATTTGTGCTTAATTGTGTTTTATTGCCATTTATACGGTAATGATTTCAAAAATCTTTTCCGTAATGCTCCCATTTACTTCATAAAATGTTTATCTAAATCTTAAAACATAAAATTCACAGTATTTAGACCAAAATATGTCCAAAGGCGAGAAGTATTTGACGTTTTTATTGATTTTTTGCGATTTTGGCGGCCATTTTGAAAAAATTCTAGCATACGAGATGGCTAATGGGCTATTTTTTTACATGAGAACACATCTCTGACCTTTTCCAGACCCAATTATCCTTAAAATATGACCTTACAACGCAAAACAAATGTTAGGCTGCTGATATTAGATACCAAGTCAAATTGTCTTTTTTCATGGCGGCCATCTTGAAAACCACCGGAAATGGCGAGTGCATCCCAGGATATCGACTGTTAACATCTTGATTCTTACTCAGGGGGTTCCAATGAACATTTCTATACCACTCCCAGACTGCCCTTAGGGGGGTGCGTGCAGACCCCTCCTGGCCCACGGACTATTAGTAAAAGATTTTGAATCGTTTATACGGCTTTATCGAAGCCATAGTTACGATACTTTATAACAACACCGACGGAATACAATGATCGCGAAAAAACGTCCCACGCTTTGGCCGAGTTCACCACCAGTGTTTACATGTATTTTCTGAGTATACCGGTCACTATGGCATGAAAAAGAGAATAAGATCAATCCTCATATTTATGTAGTCTGGCCTTATTATATACTCCATATTTATCACATTGAAGCATAAAAAAGGTGATAAAACATATTCTTTACCTTGCCATTGTTATTAAAAGCCTTCCCGAACGGGTTTCTGGGCCCGCCCCCAGCTGCGGACTCGTGTCCCACACCGTCCCATTTGCCTTCTAAACATGGGTGTGGTATGTTGTTACCGTTTGGAATAAAGCTCTGGAACATTGGGTATCCATTGGCTAACAAGGGAAGCAAAACAACCGCTAGTAATAATCTGAACATCCTAGAAAAAAGAGAAATTGTCAATTTGAATTTAATTGACGCAAAACCATTGTGGCAGGTTTGAGCAAAATTTAAGCCTCTCTTACAACCCGTCGTGCGTCTTTTTAAATCGTACGTTTTAAAACTCTGCAAAATCGCACGATTTATAAAGACGCACGACGGGTTGTAAGAGCGCCTCAAAAATATTGTCCGGTCAATTCTTTGCTGTGTGCAGTCTGCGTCGTGGTTGCGTCCACCAAAATCGTACGTTGCACGTGCGTGCATCGCAAGACTAAACGTACGTTTTAGACGCAGACCGCACGTAGGAGCTCGTACGACCGGTTGTAAGAGAGGCTTTATCAACTTTTTATGAAACAAGATCGCTTTTGACTTTACAGAAAGGGATTTGAGAAAATATTGAGACAAAAGAAGAAAATGCCGATTACTGATAATTAGCATTTACTCTTTTGTCACAATATTTTCTTGTCTATAACGAAAACAAATTTTATTTTTCGTCTGAACATGGGTGGGTAATGTTGGTATTATTTTAAACATCCTGGAAAAAGAACGGATTGAGTTTAGCCTATATATGTTGTGCCGATTTTAAGATTATTGCCTAAATTCGAAATTGGGCATGCCTAATTTCGAAATTGGGCACGGAACTTTGCCCAATTTCGAAATTGGCCATCCATTTTCGAAATTATGATTCAGTAAGTTCCGTGTGTCATGCAGAACTATTTCTGTCGATCTTTTTCGACGATTTATTGATAATTGAATCATACAAACGCCCGTAATGTTAATATTATTTACGGTTTACTGCGAAACTGCCATGCAGAACTATTTCTGTCGATTTATTGTCGTGTTTTCCTCAGTGATTTATTGATAATGAATCAAACGACGTCCGAACTGATTATTTTTGCCCATTTGTAAGGTTTACTCTGATTTTTTACACTTCCTACGTACTCGTTGCTGCGGCGGATCAAGGATGTCTGTGTTGGGATTCGAATTTACAAATAGAGAGGTTAGTTTGCCCAGTATTGAAGTGGCGTAGGAGGGTTTACAATATTGGGTGGGGGCAATTGTTAAAGTGAATGGAAAGGTGGGTGTATTATGGGGGCATAGGGGGCCCTTTTCTAAACTAGGGGGGCAGCTACCCCCGCCCCCTCTTCCTACGCCTATAAATTACACAATTTTGACTGATTTCAATTCGGAATTTCTTTCTTCAATTTTCATTGAAATGAAATAATCAGGCTGCAGAGACATTGGCAGATTCAGAGGGGTTCAGGGTTCGGGGAGGGGCGAATCAATCTCCTCTGAAGCCTAATTATTTTGATTTCATGCAAAAATTCAGTCAGAATTGTGTGATAATAGGAATACGGCAACATTTTATCTGAATTTTCTGATAGAATTAGGTCACAGGATAAATGATGTCATCATTACGTTGCGAGGTCGTACTGTAAGCGGAATAATGCGTACTTATTAGAATGATTATAATAGTATAAGATCCATTTCTCATTCTGTAGTTCTGGCCAGCACGATGGGAAGGATTGGTTTGTTCGGCTGAGTAGGTTGCTAGTTCTGGCCAGCACATGGGAAGAATCGGTTTGTTCGGCAGGGTCGGTCGCTTGTTCTGGCCAGCATAGTGGGAAGAATCCGCTTGTTCGGCTAGGTCAGTCTCTAGTTCTGGCCAGCACGGTGGGAAGAATCGGTTTGTTCGGCTGGGTAAGTCAGCTTGTTCTGGCCAGCATAGTGGGAAGAATCCGCTTGTTCGGCTAGGTCAGTCTCTAGTTCTGGCCAGCATGGTAGGAAGGATCTGCTTGATCGGATGGGTTGGTCGCTTATTCTGGCCAGCATGGTGGGAAGGATCAGTTTGTTCGGCTGGGTCGGTCGCTTGTTCTGGCCAGCATAGTGGGAAGAATCCGCTTGTTTGGCTAGGTCAGTCGCTAGTTATGGCCAGCACGGTGGGAAGGATCTGCTTGTTCGGATGGGTCGGTTGCTTGTTCTGGCCAGCACGGTGGGAAGGATCTGCTTGTTTGGATGGGTCGGTCGCTTATTCTGGCCAGCACGGTGGGAAGGATCGGCTTGTTTGACTGGGTCGGTCGCTTGTTCTGGCCAGCACATGGGAAGAATCGGTTTGTTCGGCAGGGTCGGTCGCTTGTTCTGGCCAGCATAGTGGGAAGAATCCGCTTGTTCGGCTAGGTCAGTCTCTAGTTCTGGCCAGCACGGTGGGAAGGATCTGCTTGATCGGATGGGTCGGTTGCTTATTCTGGCCAGCATGGTGGGAAGGATCAGTTTGTTCGGCTGGGTCAGTTGCTTGTTCTGGCCAGCATAGTGGGAAGAATCCGCTTGTTCGGCTAAGTCAGTCCCTAGTTCTGGCCAGCACGGTGGGAAGGATCTGCTTGTTCGGATGGGTCGGTTGCTTGTTCTGGCCAGCACGGTGGGAAGGATCTGCTTGTTCGGATGGGTCGGTCGCTTATTCTGGCCAGCACGGTGGGAAGGATCGGCTTGTTTGGCTGGGTCGGTCGCTTGTTCTGGCCAGCATAATGGGAAGAATCCGCTTGTTTGGCTAGGTCAGTCGCTAGTTATGGCCAGCACGGTGGGAAGGATCTGCTTGTTCGGATTGGTCGGTCGCTTGTTCTGGCCAGCACGGTGGGAAGGATGGGTTTGTTCGGCTGAGTTGGTTGCTAGTTCTGGCCAGCACATAGGAAGAATCGGTTTGTTCGGCAGGGTCGGTCGCTTGTTCTGGCCAGCATAGTGGGAAGAATCCGCTTGTTCGGCTAGGTCAGTCGCTAGTTCTGGTCAGCACGGTGGGAAGGATCTGCTTGTTTGGATGGGTCGGTCGCCTGTTCTTGCCAGCACAGTGGGAAGGATCGGCTTGTTCGGCTCAGTTGGTCGCTAGTTCTAGCCAGCACGGTGGGAAGGATAGGTTTATTCGGCTGGTTTGGTCGCTTGTTCTGGCCAGCATGGTGGGCTCACTATTTTAATTTAGTTTTCTTCAAAGTCTAAATGAAATTAGAACTTATCAAATTAATTAACATAAGTATGCAGATCTATGGTAGATCACATATATTTAGCAGATGAAAAGCTTCGTAATAAATCTTGTTTTCTTTAAAAGAACCATTTCTAAAATGCCGATATTTAACTTAGTGAAACCATTTTAATTTCGGTGGTTAGAAAGCCCAAAGCAATGGATCTAATTCAGGCTCCGAAAAAATATGGAACTGCAACTTTTTGAATAAATAAATGAAATCGGGTGTAGATATTATTTTTATGGCAATATTATCTATAAATTTGATGTCCTGCCGAACGTGTAAACGAATTGATAAAAGCAGAGACATATAATAATATGAAAAAAGGCAAAGCCTCTGACCGGGGTCAACAGCTGTCTTCTTCTTCTTTCTGATACTGGCCACAATCAACGGACTGATTATTTTGCCAGGGGTTGCGATAGGAAAGTTAAAAGATAAAAAGGTGAAAGAAATGTACAGTGAAAGTTAAAAGAATCAAGACAGAGTTAGACAAAGTGCTTGGCCAGTTGAGCCTTGAAGGCGTCAACTGACCCTGCTGACCGGACATCTGCTGGCAGGTGGTTCCAATCTTTAGTGGTCCTTGGGAAGAATGAATTCTGTCGCGATGTTGTTTTGTGAAATGATATAGCATAGCTGTCTTCTTGCATCTTCCTAGATTGTCTTGTTGGTTTTTGGAGGTACTGATCTGGATCTATCGCTAGTCTATTTGTTGTAATTTTATAAAAAGTAGTAAGTCTGGCCATTTTCCTTCTGTCTTCGAGTGGTTGCCATTTCAGGTCTTCAATCATCTGGTTCACACTGGATCTGTTGTGATGTCTATTTTTCACAAATCTTGCAGCTCGTCGTTGGACTTTTTCTAATTTCTGAATGTCGTTTTTCTCGTATGGATCCCATATATATACTGCTCCCGTATTCCAGCGTTGGTCTGATGAGTGCTTTATATGCTGTTTCCTTGGTGTGTACAGATGAAATGTTTAAGTTTCTTCGCAGGAACCCCAGCGTCTTGTTGGCTTTGGTGGTGATGTTTGTTATATGCTGGCCCCAGTCTATGTTGCTCGTTATGGTGCATCCGAGGTATTTTGCCTGTTTCACATGTTCAAGAGAGTGTCCGTGGAGAGTATAATTATAGTTTATAAGTTTCTTTTTGTTGCCTATCGTTAGTACCTGGCACTTGTCTGGATGAAATTCCATCTTCCACTTTTGTTCCCACGAAGCCAGTTTATCTAGGTCTGTTTGAAGAGTTCTGCAATCAGTATCTGATGAAATGGTCATGTATGCTATCGTGTCGTCTGCGAAGAGTCTGACTTTTGCTCCTAGTTCTTCATAGATGTCGTTTATATAGTATAAGAATAGACTGGGGCCCAGCACTGAGCCCTTTGGTACTCCGGATTGGGCTTTAATCTGGTTCGATGAGTGTCCGGTGACGACTACCGTCTGACTACGATTACTTAGAAAGGCTTCTATCCATTTCTGTGTTTTTCCTCTTATTCCATAATGTTCGAGTTTGTGTGACAGGAGACTGTTATTGTTTTTTTTAATAGCGAAACATAGGAATTACGCTTAAAATTGTGTTTATAAAAACGTTTAGTGATGTAGGCCTAAGTCCTACGATAGAAGTGCCGAGCCCAGATAGCTCAGTTGGTGACGGCGGAGTCTTTCAAGCTTTCAACCCATGGGCTGCGATTTTAAACCACGGGTCGGTTATTATACTCTCTGACAGCTAACAAAAGTCATAAATCTTTCACTAATGGATGTGAATCAGCTACTAGTAAGTGAGAGAGAAGCTGGATGGTCGGATTTGATATTGTGGCTCTACTGGTAAGATAAATATCACGAATACGAATTTTGAAGACCCTAGCGAACTTAAGCTTAAGAAAACGTGGATACAAAATGAATTCACAATAACTAACATCTCCCTTCGTCGCAATATTTTCTTTTCTATAAAGTAATTATACAGGTCCTATCTTTATCAACAGCTGCTTTGTAGTCTAAAGTAGGCCTAGCTGTAGAAAATCCAGGTGAAGTTTCTTTTTTAAACAGTCTTTCATCAACTATTCTAAAATAATTACTAGATCTATGTGAAGTTTTTTTTAAACAGTCTTTCATCAGCTATTCTAATATAATTAGTTTGCTTACATTTCCCCCGCCCCCAATATTTCCTTCTACAAGATTTTGTTTTTTAACAGTTCCATTTTTTTCCCATCTTCGCTAGCCAAGGTTGAACCCTCCTACGTTTGTATTCACCCTTGGCGGATTTAGTCCGATTTTCTTGATATCGCGAAGCGCCGCCTAGCGGTTGTTCTGCTGGTTGTTTACGTCCATTATTGATGACGTCATTAACGCGCGTTGTCTTTCGCGTCATACTTCATGCGGATTATGTAAAGGTTAGCTTTTTTTGGCCGAATTGTCGAAAGTATAATAATTCGTCGATTAAAGTTAGGGAATTCCTGTCTATTGCAGTGAAATTCTTAGGAAAAATCGCCCATCTTCGTGTTTTTGAGTTGCAAATGCAATGATTTTTCCCGCCCGTTGTCATGATTTTGTTACTCATAACAAATGTATCAATCGACAATCTGATTGGTTCCAGCGAGACCTCGCTGGAACCAATGAAAACGCATTCCAGGAGACCAAGAAAATCGGACTAAATCCGCCAAGGGTGAATAAAGAAACGACGTTACGTCGTAGATGTCACCCTTGGCTTGCGAAGATGTTTTTTTGCAAAAGGACCCGCAAAATAACGTCGCTTGACGTTCTGATAATACGCGGGAACGTCAACGTCGTGGGAACGCAGAAAAAATGATGTGACGTCATATCGGCTAGTTTTGTGACGTCACAAATAAAAAGTTGACTGGTTCACTTAACTGTGATAATTTGTTGTTGCAGAGTTTCAGATGACGGATGCAATTTTACGCTAAACCAATTCACAATCTCAACATCTTGGATAAAGCCCGGCAAAAAGAGTACCGAGAAATCCGATTGCCGGAAGGAGCTCAAAACGAGGCTAAGACAGCTCAAGCCAAATTCACAAAGTAACAAAATCGCTCAAATCTATGCGCCCACAATACCGTAAGCCGGTGTCAATTTCATTGACCCCGGTATAATGTTTATCTATGTCTCTGACAAAAGATAAGGTGCGAATTGCTTAGGGTACGAATCAACTTCCGCGCAAACGGAAGAAGAATATTCCGTATGTTCTGTTCGGTACGGAACTTTAGCTGTTCCGTACCGAACTTTCATTGGACTAAAAACGGCTTAATATGACTTTGTA
Source organism: Fragum sueziense (assembly GCA_963680895.1). NCBI lineage: Eukaryota > Metazoa > Mollusca > Bivalvia > Cardiida > Cardiidae > Fragum > Fragum sueziense. Next base: position 3,270,435 of record OY804605.1, on the reverse strand, counting down.
AGTGCTAACTGTGATACCTCCCTAAAAACGGATATTTTGAAGATGAGTTCTGCACAGAAAATGGCCCGATATACCATAAAATAATTATAAATAAGCTATTTCGCCGAGTTTCGAAATTAGGCAAATGAGTTCTGCAGGGATTTGCCGATTTTCGAAAATAGGCAAAAACGAAAATCGGCACAATATATATACATTGCAAGTGGCGTGGAAAAATATTCGTGTGAATATGTTCAAATAAAATGTTAACACAATCATGAATTTCCAATATATTACCAAATAATGGATCATTTAATTCTGAAATAACGCAGAATGCTGGAATAAAACACTAATTCATGCCCAAAAAGTTGTAACCTTTAAAGAATATATCGTAGTTGTAAATGCAAAACCTCGTATCTCAGTTTTTGGAAAATTTTAAAGGGGGGGGTGTAATAACTTTTCCCAAACTGAAATGTTTTACTTGAAATTTGGACATATTGTTCATAAATAATGTGTCATCAATACTGATCAGTAAAAATATCTCAAAACCTGCGAGAATCGTCTAAACTGGGCACACAAGTTTGTACTTTGAAAATCGCAAGAATCGACATACGAGGTTTTGCATTTACACCGACGATATAGGTAAATGAAAATATAAAAGCGTTCAAAATCTAAACTACCTTCAATCTACAGGTATAAAATGTCTGGCCTACATGAAAGAAATGCTAGGTTTTTTAAATTTCGCAACGAATTTAATTTTGTTGCTATCGTCTGAACATCATCCGATATGGTGTATTTATCCTAAGGAAAATTCAAACCTGATTTAGAAATTGTATCTTGATACAATATCGCCGCTTTTCAACAAAAACCTCGTAACTGCAGCTTAAAAAAAGCTGCAGTTACGAGGTTTTTGTTAAAAGGTGACCGTATTCTCTAAAGGGTGTGTGAAAATATCACATGACGGTGGTTGACACAAAGTGGGTGAAAATGAAGAGGGTCATAAAAGAATTAAAATCTCAAAATCACATGAAAATTCAGATTCTATTTTAAAACTCAACCTTGCCACAAAATGTATTTTACCGATTTATGTAAATATTTATACAAGGTTTACGGCCTACTGATCTATGTAAAAAAGGAGAAAATCGAACGTTCTTAGTGTTTTTTTTTCTTTCTTTCTTTTATACCCGGTGCCAAGAGAGTAGCATAGCTAAATTAAAAGATGTTTCTAAGACAAAATACATGCAACGAAAAATAAATATAGTGTACTTTCTAAAACATTGGGACATAATGAGAAAATGCAAATTCAAAGATGCTGCAGACGACAATTTTAAGTGAATGAAAATGTACTTTTTTGTATATCTTGGTATAAAACATTGTTGAAGCCATTATATTGTAGTACTAGGGTATCAACAAGAGGCCCAGGAGGGCCTGAATCGCTCCACTGGTTAAAGTGGAAGAATTATCCCATGATTTCTTGTAAGCCTTACACAGCGGTAGCCAAATCTTGATATTTGTGAATAAATTTTGAAGAGAGACTCAAAGAACATTCTTGCAAAGTCTGGTTAAAATTGTCTCAATGGTTGATTTTTAAAGAATTTTCTTATGATTTCTCTAAGTCTGGTAACCCCCTTTCTCCCTGCCACGGCCACATTTTTTTGACAAATATAAACATTTGTGAACAAATTTTAAAAAGAACGACTAAAGGCACATTCCTGCAAAGTTTGGTTCAATTGGGCACACTGGTTGATTTTTTAAAGAATTTTCTTATGATTTCATTAAGTCTGATAAGCTCCTTCCTCCCTGCAACGGCCACATTTTTTGACAAATGTAAAAAAATGTGAATAAATTTTGAAAAGAGAGACTCAAAGAACATTCCTGCAAAGTCTGGTTCAAATTGGCCCAATGGTTGATTTTTAAAGATTTTTTTTATGATTTCTATAAGTCTGATAAGCCCCTTTCTCCCTGCCACGGCCACATTTTTTGACAAATATAAAAAATTGTGATTAAATTTTGAAAAGAATAACTCAAGGCACATTCCTGCCAGGTTTGGCTCAAATTTGCCCAATGGTTGATTTTTAAAGATTTTTTTATGATTTCTTTAAGTCTGATTAGCCCCTTTCTCCCTGCCACGGCCACATTTTTTGACAAATGTAAAAAATTGTGAACAAATTTTGAAAAGAATGACTCAAGGCACATTCCTGCCAGGTTTGGTTCAAATTGGCCCAATGGTTGATTTTTAAAGATTTTTCTTATGATTTCTTTAAGTCTGATAAGCCCCTTTCTCCCTGCCACGGCCTTATTTTTTGACAAATGTAAAAATTTGTGAACAAATTTAGAAAAGAATGACTCAAGGCACATTCCTGCCAGGTTTGGTTCAAATTTGCCCAATGGTTGATTTTTAAAGAATTTTCTTATGATTTCTCTAAGTCTGATAAGCCCCGCCCTGCCACGCCCACATTTTTTGACGAATCAAAAATTCGCGAACAAGTTTTGAAAAGGGTCAACCAAGGAACATTCCTGCCAAGTTTGGTCAAAATTGGCCCACTGGTATAAGAGGAGAAGATGTTTAAAGAAAAAGTTAACGGACGGACGCACGGACGGACGGACGGACGCACGACGGACACAACGCCATGACAATAGCCCGCTGGCCTTCGGCAAGTGGAGCTAAAAATAGTTATTGTGTAGGGATTGTTTAAAATGTATCAACTTTCATTTTGAAACAATGAAAGGTACTTTAATCTAAATGTTGTGATGTTATGCATACATGTATAGTTATTTTTATGTAGTGAAATATTTGTTTTCGGTGTTTTGCAAACAAACTGCCCCGCTTGAATAGTTTTATACTGGTTTCGGTCAAATTCTATCACTCATCTTGTAATATCTTTTATACGAAATACTGCGATGAGCTATTTTTAGAACTCTTATCTATAAGCCTCTAGCAGAGCACACTGGCTTTATCTTTTTCGGACACTCTGGGGTGTATTCTAAATAACTTGTACGAAATTTCCTTTGTTTTTGTTCCAATATATGGCATTGTCAATAATTGATTTATCACATGTATATTGTAGCCAGCGCTAATCTTTATTTTTCAAATTTGAATTATTTGAAATTTTGACGTTTGGGAAAGGGTTAATTGGAACTATACATGGAAAAATCGAAGAATAATGAAAAATGCTGAAAATGCTGATAAACTAATGTTCCCCCTTTTTTCTCACGTTTAAGGTATCCCCATATTCAAAGATATATTTTCTAGTTTGTAGCCTTATTCTCTTCGATTTTACTTTATTTATCTTTTTTCATTTGATTTCATCCATGCCCCTCTATACAACAAAATTATATATGTTTTATATAAAATATAGTATATTATCTTTATACCTAACCATATTCAAAACAAGACTCGTTTTCTATCTCCCTTAAGCTAAATGATTGAGAAAACATTGAGGCAAATGAAGAAAATTGTTGTAATAAGCATTATCTTCTTTTGCCTCAATAATGTGTGCTATTTTACACAGAAATCCTTTCTTTATCAACATCTTTATTGAAGAAATGCTGATAATCAGTATCCTTTTTGTTAGAATACTTTCCTTATATTGAATCATTTCCCAAACAAATCCTGGTTGTAACGTCCAACTATACTGCAAGCTTTTCAGGAAACATTGAGGCAAAATGAGAAAATGTTTATAACCTGCATTTTCCCTGTTTGTCTCAATATTGTTCTTGCTATTTCCCATACAATCCTCTATCAACACCCATATTGTCTCCTGCAATATTTGTCCACAAAGTTATGGAATTCCCTTATGCAAACTTTTCGGAAACACATTGAGGCAAAATGAGATAATGGTTATAAACAGCATTTTCACCCTTTGTCTCAATATATTCCTTTCTATGTTGTACACAATCCTTAACCCATTCTCACACATTGGCTCTTTCTGACTCCCCAAAAGATAAAGGCTAAGCCGCTTTGGAAATCATTGTGGACAATAAAGAAATTGCTTGTAACAAGCATTTTTTTTCATTTTTCAACAATGTTTTCTAACCCAAGATGGAAAGATTTCTAAAATTTCATCAACTTGAAATAGTTGTATGCAACACCTTACAAAAGTTACAAATTTGGAACAGTGTAAAATTTTGCTGTCTGGTGTTGGGTTTATATTCATTATTATGTCCTGTTATATTTTTCCACAAAGTTATGATATACTGACATTCTTAATTCAAACCTTTTGGGGAAATATTGAGGCAAAATAAAGAAGTGTTTGAAATATTTATGTATTTGACCACACTATATTTAAGTTGTTTTGGAAAGGGTTAAACAAAGGAATTCATTGTTTTAACGGTTATAGAATTACAGATTGATTGAAATATTATAAGTTGGATGTGTTTCATCATCGTATTGTTTTCCAAAGCAACATCAAAACCAGGTCTAGATTGCGAAAGGGTTAAACAGTTTAGTAAAGTATTTTCTAAAGTGTACGAAATTTGCCAGTTGACCCCAAGTTGACTACCTGTGCTAAAAATAGATTATGGGTTTTTCCATTGTTGGCTTATTTCGTATAAACGGTATAGCGCAGTAGCAACAATGCTCATTTCAAAATAGATCTACGTTGTATTTCAAAGCAAATAAAAAAGTTCGTCACTTTTCAACAAAAACCTCGTAATTGCAGCTTATTAAAGCTAAAGTTGCGATTTTTTTTGTTAAAAAGCAGCGATCTTATTATTTGATTAAGCTATTTATAGAACACAAAAATATCGAATTACTGAGAAATTTTCATACAGCCATAAACACGTGACAGGTCGATATATATGACATTTAAATCGGGTATTATGTTAAGGTACTTGTCGAGTCTTTATAACAAAATACCCGTAACTGCTGCTTGAATTAATCTGCAGTTACAATGCTTTTGTTGAAATGCATTTTTACAATCCGTTTTCGTATATCTTAAAAGCTTGAGAGAATATCGATCCAGATGAGGACGTAAAGATAGAAATGTTCATGGCTACCTACCTATAACACGCGAATATTCACACAGTAGGTTGGAGTAAATGAGGAATTGATTGAATTTGTTTCATAATTAATTGACGTGAAATCAACAGGTTCAAACATTTTCTAAAACACAAAAAAATGCATTTGAAAGAAGCTGCAGCCCACACAATTTATGTCGATAACGGTAGCATTTGTGAACAATATAGCAATGAAACTATTGAGGCAACGTTAATGTTGGTTACCGGCAGTTTCCGTGTCTTTACTTCTCGTTTTAACCCATTACCAGACGACAAAATTTTGGGATAGTCCAATTTGAAAGAAGTTGCAGACGACATTTCTATGTGATGAAATTTCGAAATTTTACAGCTTTTTGGGTAGAAAACATCGTGGGAAATGAAGAAATTGCTTGTCACAAGCAATTTCTTCATTTTCCATGATGCTTTCCAAAGCCTTTTCCTGTAATGGCGTCAAAAAGCGTCTATGTGTGGTAATGGGTATGTTCGCACATTCTCATGTTTGAATGGTAGATTTCATAACATTGCGTTTACGTGTACTTGTATTAACGCACTGGTCCCATTCAATTATAAATATTAAATATCCTTGTTTATTCTATATTCCAGCAAAATATCCACCCACGCAATTTTAAGCTAGTCTGAACTGAAACGACATGCAGCAAAAAATATTAGAGTGAATCATTAAAAGTTTAATGCTAAATAGCGACAAAAAATAAAAGAAAACGGTACATTATTGTAATTAAACACATTCCTTCTTTTGCCTTAATGTTTTCTAAATCTTTCTCCCCCAAATGCCATAAGAATAAGCGACTGCTTGGAAAAAGGTTTACTCCTAAGTGCCTACTTATATTATTTATTTTGCTTCTTTGTTAAAATAATAAATACGGCCTAGTTTATAAAGTGCTCTGACCGCGTTTTGTAGAGTGTGTTTTCCGGCCATCGCGTTTTCTATAATAAGTCATGAGGATTCGAATTATTGTATATGACACACTTTATAAATGATTTTCAATCTCATGCGAATTAATCAAATGTGTTAAGCCAACCATAGGTTCAACGAAGCGAGATCAAACACGGTAGAGAACCTCGTGACACAGCAATTTCAGAAAATCTCACCTAAAAAAGTTTCAAATATGTCGCTTAATAGAAACGTGGTGAAGTGTTACTCAACGTTGGGAGATACAAATATACAAACAAGAGTTGTCCGCGGACAACATAGCTCGCCTATACGAGAGCTTGTCACAAAAAAGGAGTTCAAGGTCAAAGGTCAATGTCACTAGGTCAAAGGTCATGGTTTCAAGCTGAAGGTCTTGACATGAGGTATCTATATGTGAAATATCAAGGCTCTACCTGTAATGGTGCATGAGATATTGGCCAGGTTAAAGTTTTTTTAAAAGTAGGTCAAACTCAAAGGTCAAGGTCACTAGGTCAAAGGCCATGGTCCAAAATGAAAGGTCTTGGTAGGAGGTATCCATGTGTGAAGTATCAAGGCTGTATCTCTAATAGTGCCTGAGATATAGACCAGGTTAAAGTTTTTGAAGACGCGACGCCGACGCCGACGCTGACACTAGGGCTGTGACATTAGCTCCCCGGACTTAAAGTCCCGGCTCGCTAAAAATGAAAGAAATAGATAAAATGTCAAATATCTTAATATTTATCAAATTTTAAAGCAAACTAGTGGATCTCATGTCATATTAACGTCATGGGTTCATATACAAAGCATAAAGTTTTGAAAAATTTCGCCATTATCTACTATTAGATAGGCTAGAAAATGGACGAATGTGAACCTTTGGTAGCGCCGGAGTAGAATTACCCCACCCACCTTCAAATACAATATACACCAAACCAAAGGTCTGTTCGATTCAGACGACAAAATTTCTTGGCGGTCGAATTTGAAAGCTGCTGAAGACGACAAAATTTAAGAAAAAATCGTTATTATGTTGAAATACGCTAAAAATATTCATAAGTTCGTTAGTAAAATTGTACCCGTGTTTCCAATAGAACGGTATTTAAATGAAAATGCCTGACCCATTTTACAATCCAATAGACCATTGTATAATATTTGTCATGGTCCAAAACATTTGAATGTAAATATATCCGTCGCAATTAATTTAGGTGCCTCCGGGTTGAAAAACTATGAGAAATGTTGAGATTAAAAATGAACTTACTTATTAGAACTAATAATTTCTATTCCTTTATCGTTGGTGTTTTATGACAAAACTTCGTAACAACAGCTTGATTCAAGCTGTAGTTATTAGGTTTTGCAATTGTATTCGTTGTTTTCCGTGCTATAAAGACGTTTCTGACATGAATAACATTAATCATTCATAAATTAAAAGAAGCTGCATTTAATAGGGTTTTGTTGAGAAGAATCCAATTATTTAAAGCCTAGTAAGTCATACTCATTAGAATAGCGATCCAGGAATCTGAAAACTTACAAAAATGTAGTTCTTTATCAGAAATATATAAAATATTGCGCAACGACCATTTTTTGAGGGATCGAAATTCGTTCAAACACCGCTGGTTCTATAGTTATTTTATCTACATGATCTACGAGTGAAACATTTCCTGTGACGGAAATAAAATAGGAGTACTTGAACGACTTCCGGTACCTAAAAAAATGGCTGCTAAGCAACATTCTCTGAATTTAGGTTTCTATGACCATTATGTACTAGGCCCATATTCTTTCAAATTTATTTCAATTTGAATTAAAATAAACCAGGCTTTGGAAATGCTTCTTTAACATCATGGTATTTAGTGCAGTATGATCAATCGATTGTTTGATTAAATAGTTGATGTAAATGTTCCTCTTTTATGATTGTTTTATGAATTACATGGACTGTTACAGCACAAAATGAATCCTGATCAGAATGCATATACAGGATGATTTGGATCGCGGTTGGTCTTAACTTAACTTACTTACTTACTTACTGTTTAACTTACTGTTACGAGACCATCGGGAAGCCACTGGCCTGTGTATGTCCGTCTCTTCTTGTGTTTCTAAAACTGGTGTCCAAGTAACAACTTGGATTGAACTTGTGTGGGTGTGCGCGCCAATGTTGGTTAAGACGACTTTTCAAGGAGTTCACACTGTTTGCCATGACCACTTCATTAGGGAGTGAATTCCAACAATCCACTACTCTTAAACTGAATGAGTTCCTTCTTAATTCTGTACGGCATTGACGCTTATATAATTTCAACTGATTTCCACGTGCTGTTCTCATTGTTGACAGAGGGAGGAGATTTGCATTTGTGGTTTTGTCATATTGATGTAGAATCTTAAACACTTGGATCATATCTGCTCTCTGTCTTCTGTACTCTAACGTCGGCAATCCAAGAACTTTTAATCTTTCTGTGTATGATAAGTTTCTCAAGCATGGAACGGATTTTGTTGCTCTCCTTTGTACGTTTTCTATCATAATTTGATGCTTTAGTAGATATGGATGCCAAACGGAGCTTGCATATTCCAGATGAGGTCTTACGATGGACTTGTAGAGATTCATGAAGATGTTTTTATCCAAGTTGGTGAATGTTCTGACTATGATCCCAAGATTTCTATTTGCTATTTTTACTTTGGATGAAATGTGACTGCTGAAATTTAGGTGCTGGTCTACAATTACTCCTAGATCTTTTTCTTCTGTTACATTCTTTATTGGTATTTCATTCTCTTGTGAGTCCCTAATGTAATAGTTTGTTACAGGATCTGTCTTACCAATGTGTAGACGTTTGCATTTGTCAGTGTTGAAGTCGAGTTCCCAATCTTTACTCCATTTTTGGAATTTGTTTGTTGTATCTCGCATCTTTTTTGTATCCTCCTCACTGTCAATCTTACTGTATGTCTTTGTATCGTCAGCAAAGAGTTTCACTATGGTGCTTGCTAGCTCAGGCAGGTCATTGATATATATTAAGAAGAGAACTGATCCCAGTACGCTTCCTTGAGGGACACCACTTAGTACGTTTTGTTCCATTGATTTTTCTCCATTGATGAGGACATTTTGTGTTCGATTGTGTAAAAAGTCTTCGACCCATTCTAGCGTGTTGTTGACAATTCCGTACTGTTTAAGTTTGTATATCAATTTTTCATGCGAGATTGTGTCGAAGGCTTTTCGAAAGTCATAAAAGATGGCGTCTAATTCTTTTCCACTGTCTAAGGTATTAGTCCAATCTTCTAGTACTTCTAATAGTTGAAGAGTACATGACTTGCCACCCAAAAAGCCAAATTGGTCTTTGTTCAAAAGGTTGTTTTCTTCCATATGTTGTAGAATTCTTTTTTTTTTCAAAATTTTTTGCATGATATTGGAACAGACTGGACTTATGCTGATTGGTCTATAATTTGATGGTAGTTCCCTATTTCCAGATTTGAAGATTGGTGTGACGTTTGCTGACTTCCATACTGCTGGAATTTTTCCTTCTGTAAGTGATTTGTTGAATAGTATCGTTAGTGGTTTAACAAGTTCATGTTTACATTCCACTATAGCCTTTGGTGGGATTTGGTCTGGACCCATACTCTTGTTTGGATTTGTCTCACTTATAGCCTTAAGGACATCATCTTCTGTGATTGTAAAGTGTCCAAGTGTTGAATTGTAGTTTCTGGGATTAAGTACTGTAGGAGATGTGAGATTTTGCTTGAAGACACTTGCGAAGTATTCATTAAAGATGTTTGCCTTGGTTTTGTCATCCTTAATTACGTCTCCATCATCTGTTTTGATATTTCCTATTGATGTTGTTGTCTTATAGCTTTTTCTTACATAGGTCCAAAAGAGTTTGCTGTTGGTGTTGATTTTGTTTGACAGATCTTTTTCATAATTATATTTGGATTTTCTTATTTCATATGTGGCTTGGTTTCTTACAGCTTTGTATCGATCGTAGTTGATTTTGGTCTTACAATGCAGATATTTTTTCCAAAAAGACTGTTTTTTCCTAATAGCCCGTTTAGTAGTCCGATTAACAAATGGTACAGATTTATTGGAGTTGCGGTTTTCCTTGCACACTGGTACATTTTTTTTCTAAAATTGATGTAAGGGTATCGGCTAAGGTCTGCCATGATTCTCCAGTATCCTGTGTCATAAGCTTCTCTTCCCAGGCTACAGTGGAAAGTTCTTCTTTGATCTTTTTGTAGTCTCCTTTGAAATAATTTCTTCTGTTTGCTTGTTGCGATGGCTTCGGTGTGTAGCATACAAATGAGATCAATAATGATTCGTGGTCACTTTTACCGAGTCCCGGCATATGCGAAATTTGTTCTATCATTCCTTCCTCATTTGTGAATACTAAGTCTAAAATTGATGGGGTGTTGTGTTCCCGGTATCTTGTTGGACTATTTACATGTTGAAATAAAAAATGATCATTTACAACTTCTAAAAATTTTGTCGATATATTGTTGTGATTTACCAACGTTGATTCTTGTTTGGTCCAATCAATGTCCTTTACATTGAAATCACCTAATATACAAATATGTGAACAGCAATATGAACGTGCTTTCTCGAATTGTTTGTCTATTTCTTGAATTGATGATTGTCCTAGCGAAGGGCTACGGTAAATACACCCAATGATTAGGCTGTCGTTTTTATGAAGATCAATTTTTAACCACAAAGCTTCGATGTTTTCTGTTTCTATATTTAGTTCACTAGCATGGATATTGTTTTTAATATATATCAGAATCCCACGGCCATTCTCTTTATTTGATAAGTATAGCTGATATCCTTCTATGTTGAATATACTTTCTGATATTTCCAAGCTTGTTGATTTTGGGTAGCATTCTGTGATGGCAATAATTTGTGGTTTAGTTTCTTGTATTTGGCATTTTAATTCTGTAATTTTATTGGTTAGTGTATCTGCATTGGTGTATAAAATTGAAAGTTTGTTTGCATGACTATTCACATAATTGTTCTTTTGTTGTTGGTTAAAATTAAAATTAAAACAAGGTTCCTAGACATCAGGGGACAATGGCCCTCCAGTGTCTGCAATCATTCCTCCTGGTACAGTGTAATCAGCAATGATTGTGGTTTCATTCATAGTCTACCTACCAATTCCGAAAAAGTGGCTAGAAAACATTTTCGTAGGCATTTTTTGAACATGGAGTTTTGATGTATTATTTGCAAAGTATAAGGCTTGCCTGATTTGATTAGACCGGTAGTCGCCTCCAGTCGGCCCTATTAAGGTCACAAAACAAGGTCAAAGGTCATTGAGTGCAAAATTCACCTAAGCCCCCTTTAAATGCGTATAACTCTGTCAATTATATGTCTAAATGCACGAAAATGGTTTTAAATGAAAGCCAAATAAATTACCTTGCATATGAAATATAGTAAGTGATACTTTTCTCATTTGCACATTAATTGATATTTGGCGAAATGTAAAAAGAGGCCAAAAATGTGCAGAATTTGAACGTTGTATAAATGAAAATCATGCTGCATATGAAATATTATTGCGATTTCAATTACACAAACGCGCTGAAAAATTTCTATAAACCCTAAGCAAAAATTCAAAATAACATTTGATAGGAAAAAGTCACTATTTCTAAATGTACGTACAGCTCAAAGTCAGCTGGGGTCAATATTTGTATCGATCGTTGCTTTTATACAGTGTACATGGCATTTCAACAGTATTGATGGAACTAAAATGATATCATTACATTTGTCTGTATATTGACTCTAAATAGATTATATAAGTATATACCTGCGAAAATAACATTTAAAACAATGACTTTCACGGTGTAAATGTTAAAAAAGTGAGTAAAAATTACCCCACCCACTCAAATAACCTGGGAAATTGGTACAATTTACTTTGGCGCCCAAAACAGTTCAAGTAATGTAATGAATAAACATTAACAATCTAGAACAGTTCGTTTATGGTATTAAAAGAAAAAATCACTAGTTCGGAAATGGTTGACAAGGTTATACGAAGAACACATAGGCCTGTATACATGTTTGGACTTACTACGCCTCGCCACCTATAAATTCTGATCGGTTACTGTACACTCATAGGCCTCAGATTGGAAAGACTTGAGACATAAGTACAATTCAGTAGACACAGAAAAGCTTATTCAATAAATAAAAAAGATGATTGGCACGGTAAATTGTTACGTTCAAGCCCGTAGGAACAGGGTGTTAGTGGGGGGGGGGGGCTTAGCTCCCCCCCCCCCCAAAAAAAATGGCAAAAATGCCGATTTTTCCTTATTTTACACCGAAATTTTTAGAGAAAATCAAATTTAGCCCCCTCTAATATTCAGAAACAGGGGCTTCAGCTCCTCAAATATAAAATTGCTTCATACGGGCCTGACGTGTACATGCAGAAGTAGCAAAAATGGCATTTTCTATTTATTGAAAATCGAAAGCCCTTTTGGTCAAACTAAACAATAATTTCTGTTTTCATAGGAACTGAAAAAGTAAGTCAATTTCGACAACGTGATATGCGATTAACTACTTGTATCTTCATATTTTTTCTTAACCTCAGAGCGTGTATATAGATCAAAAGCACAGAGTGGGAGCAAACACCAAAATTCTAAAATATACAAGTGAGATCTTCAATATTTTCGGCAGGTTTCAGTGAAAATCAGTAGAAAAATGATGTATATCATATGAAATCAGTACTGTTAATGATACATTAAAGCAACATCCGGCATTCATTTCTTTCTAGCAATGTGCTATCTTGAAACAGTTGAGCCGGGGCACAGGGTAGAAAAATATAGAAACTGGTGAATTTTTCACAATAAGTGGTATTTTACAAATCAATTTTGATTGCCGTGCGAAAATTAAGATTAAAAACAGCTTTTAAGTAGGTGGGCCCAGGGTAATTCTTGTACTAGTAAATCCCACAATTCAATGACATAGTTTGACAAGATTCGAGTGCCTAGAACCTTCGTTCAAACATCCTTCCATAGGCCTACACATTTCACAAGTGAAAAAACTTTTACAGATAAGGCGGACGATCGTCCTTTTATAATCCAGGCACATCCGACAGCTGTTTCCACGATGAACCTTCTTTTAAAAGCAATATAGTCTGTTTCGATGGTCAATTGACGGAAAGTACGATCACAAGAACCATTGAAATTATTTGCCAAATGTGTTGAAGAGCAATTACCTGTAGTTTATGACGAGTCCTCTTCTTTTTGCAACCATCAAACTCTGGATGAAGACATCCAGAGATGCGGGAAGGGGCGTGATTAAGATAAGAATTGATTAAATGACTGCTACTGTGGAAGACTTCTTTAGATCAAGTATAAACAATTGGCAAAATAGATGGAAAAATAGTATAGTATAGAGTTCGAAGAAGTCTAATTGGAAAACAAAACAAAAAAAATTAACACAAATATCTGTTTCTGTCTATGCGATGCTAAAAACGTTTTGACCCCCTTAGCACACAATGGCAGAATCATGGTATATACTGTAGGTTACAGTGCATACACTTTGACGTATCTTTAATCTGTGAAAGCTATTGATAACATTGTTTGAATATGTCTAAATGTGATACTGTATCATAAAAAGAGAAAGTAGGAACGGTTTTTACTGGACTACCCGTTCTCGAAGTGTGACGAAAATGGTTCTTCAACTAAATCTAATTTGCTAAACATGAACACAGACTAGTCAATTTACACATTACAACAGACCAGATGTAGTCTATGTACAGGTACCACTTTGTGTGTAGCCTCGGTCTAGTCGTCGGTAATATACAATGTGATGGATATAATTCAAAGACATCGATATATGTAAAATTGTGGCACCTGTGCACAGGAGTAGAGGAACAGCAAGACATTGTTAGACTTGAATCCAGGCTAAGTTGCATGGTGCACTTTATTATCTCGGGAGAATACCCAGAGTTCATTTTAAAGATTTCAGAGATCATGAAACAGAACTGCCATGCGATTCTAGATTTTAACGTACTCCAACCCTTTCAAAAAATGATGTCGCCCTAAAAGCGTTATCAAATCTGGCAGATGATTTAGGTAGTCCACCCATTATTAGATACCAAACACTTTGTGTATTTTTTCCTCCATCTTCAGCGTGTCCCGTTACATTGCAAGTCGACAAGGGTATCCGAATTTTAAAAATCTGGATATCCTTGTCAATGACCGATGTCACTGATGACGCCAAAGATGGACGATATTTGGCATCTATTGACGAATGAAACATACCACAATAGTTATGTGACGCAAATAATTATCCAAGAATAACTGATATGATTAAGCCTTCATCATTTAGACCTTCTGGAACAATACTTGTTGTTGAGCCTAGCTGTTGAGGGAATAGAAGAGCACGCTCATTTCTTAAGTTCTTTCCCATGGGTGTATTCCCATAAAATGTAATTACGTCTCTGATTCTACCAATTAGTCCAGGGTTTTGTGCCCTTAAACTTCACAAATGGATGTGTATGCTGAGAATCTCTTGTATCGACAAATATTAAGATTTCCAAGCAAATGATCGACTCTGTTTGTGTTGTCATAGGATTAAGGTATATTTTTTATATGAAAGCAAGCGATTTCTGCAATATTGAAATACAAAAGCCAATTTTTTTACTTTCATATATTTCGGCATGCTGCACAAAATACTGACCAATCAAGTAAATAAAAACACGATCCTGTTCGATTTCCTGAATTAAATCACATGATCTGAGTTATGATGCCAAAAAATGTCTGCAGCTTTTAACATACGGATTCACTTTTATATATGGTACAATTATACTCCCATACAAATGAAAGATACACATTTGATTACAACGAAAATTGTTATTGAATGAAGAGTTTTTAGTTATGTTATTATAAGTTGGTCAGTGCCCAGAGGTTAGTCAGGTTTATTGTCTAGAGGATAGCTAAAAGCAACTACAGGGTCATAGATTTCTTTATTTATGCAAAAAGAGTTCCTTTGCGCCAACTCCACAACCCATTAGTTCTTAATTAACATAGTAAGAATTAGCTATCGATCGTTTTGTCTTTATAATCTGATAATCACCAATAACATAATGTAATGTTTAATTAAAGATTGAGAGATTTTCATAATTAGAGATAGGCCTACATAAAGAATCATTTAGTTCAATTTCTAAAACAATTAAAAGATTATTGGTTACAAAATCAGAAAGACCCAAAGACTTAATCTCCTGTTGTCTCTAATGAAAGCATGTACATATCTAAGTAAATACATGTATTGATACCTTCATGGGCACTTACGACCTTTACATATACCATAATCGCATACCAGAACTGCAGTCAGACTTATGATTGTGATATTTTTTCCATAAAATGGAATGATCCGTTCCTAATTACATTTTATAAACATGATCGAATGCTCTCGTAAGTCCACCATATGTAATCACCCAAATTGCAATAATGGAATTTAACGTTCGGTTTACAGAATGAAACTACACCATTTATTAATGAACGAAACGTGTTGAAACATAGGCCTATTTATTCTTACCTTGAATGTCTTATGTTCGTAAGATAGTGAAATGACCACTTTCAGCTGCTGATTATGCTTAATTTCTGTTTTATTTTGAATCTTGTTTTATTTAATTGCACTTTTTTATGACTAGGAATTCGTCAAAAGAGGCATAGATTTGACTTACTGATGTTGATATAAGCTTTACATAGTTCTAATGCTGTATTATTAAAGCAATTCTTGGCCAATGAAATTCTAATTATATTTTAGGAAAATGCATCAAAAGCCATTAAAAAAAATCACGAAAATAATATTTTTAAACAAGAATTTCCAATAAAACATCATAAAAGTATCGAGACTATCAATTATGTGAAGTTCGTATTGCTACACCAATGTTTGTGTTTTTTTGTATTTTTTTTTGGAAAATTTACCCCACCCACGTTTAGCTATGGCTACAAGGGTAAGCCAATGACTAATTTTGTAAGCAAATATATATCAGTAAACAACAGATGTCTAGGCAATTTTTAAGTATAATGTCATTTATCCAAACATACCGTTGGTATTTTTTAGGATTTTTTTACTTTTCGAAAAAAAATATTTTTGTGATTTTTTGGCCATTTTTTGCTATATTTATCAAAATTTACAAATACACAAATTCGTAAAGTTTCATATTGTTATTTTAAGTAACAGTACTAATCGTCAGCTTTATTTAGGTACCAAAAGAATTGTTTTAGCTTAAGAAATGTGTAAGTAATGGAGTATTTTAGGGGGCATGTGTGAATAATGTACCGAATGACCTTTGACCTAGTTTATTTCAACCAATATCGCCTGCTAGAGGCGACTACCGGGCCAGCCGTACGTACCATGCCTTGAAAATATCATTGGATCTGGTAGTCGCCCATGTTCAGAGAATGCCTACGAAAGTCACATTTTTTGACTTTGTAGGCAGACTATCATGGCTGTTGCCATGGATATGTCTTTAAAGTGTGTTATATCACTTTGATTTGTTGGATTTGCTGTGTTTTCTACTAGTGTTTTGTTAATATCTTGACTGGAATCATGTGATTGTTCGATGTTAGGTGTTTGTTTTGTTTGTATTTTCCGTCTGTTTTCTTGGGTTGGTATTATGATCTTTCCGTCCCTGATGACTGCGTTTTTGTTGTGTTTTCGTTTTTCTTGAAGTTCATCCAACAACTCTTTCCTTTCTGCTCTTTGTTGTGGGGTGTAGTCAGCTGTAATTATCACATCCTTTAGGAATCTTGGTGCTTTGTTTTTAATTTCTTTTGCCTTTTGTAATAGATCTCTTCTATCTTTCTTTTGTTCGAATACAACCTTGAATGGTCTTGTTTTTTTGTTGTTACTTCTATTCCCTATTCTGAAAGATGCTTTGACTTCAATTTCGACTTCTAAACTGTTGCAGATTCTGTGGAGTAGTTCATTGTCGTGTTCTTTTCTATTGGCCGATGACTCATCATCCAATTCTGGAAGATTGTAGATCATGATATTAAGACTTCTGGTTTTCCTCTCGTCATGTTCTTTAATTCTGTCATCCATTACGTTTAAGAGGTCCTTTTTCATTTCATCTCTAACAATGTCTGTCATTTCCGTAGTTTTTTCCTCTACCTTACGGTCGATTTTCTGATCTACATGTTTCATAGCGATTTCCAGTCTTGATAGTCTCTCTTCATTTGTTTTTCGTATTTCTGCTATAGATTCATCTAGTCTAAGTAAAGTAGGTTTGATATGTTTACATGTTGCACATGTCCAGGCTAAATTTAAGCTGGGAGTCTTTATTAACCTGAACTGATCTTTTGGTATGTCTAAGCATGCCCGGCAGAATGATAGGTTGCAGTGTATACATTGTAGTGATTCCACATTATTAATTGATGCTTTTTCGCATAACGGGCACACTTCATTGTCAGATCCTTGGCGACTTCTTTTCCTCGAGTTTTCTAATCTAAGTTCTTGTGGTTGTATTGGTGTGCTTGTACTGAAATTTAGTGTTCTCCTACGCTCGTTAAGAGGGTTGTATTCAGCCATTTTTTTCTGGTAGGGGGTATATAACCACTTTTCGATATTTTTGTTGATGTAGACGTTTCAAACCTTAATTCACTGCTTCTTTTTATTTTTATCCAGTATAGCTTGGGGATCCCATGCTGACTGGTTATTTAAAGTGATTGTATATTGATAATGTTTGTTGATAATGTTTGTTTATAAACTAAATTGTGTTTCAGTGTAGCTCGGTAGCCCGTGCTGACTGACACTTTTATTTAGTTTAACTATTTAGTTGTACAACAGTCCTTTTCAATTTGTTTAGTAATTTTTTTCAACCAAACTTTAGCTAGAAGGCGGTCAGGGTGAATACCATCGGCTAATAATTTATAGTTGTAATAGTGTCTTTTTGCTTTTGTCCGTTTATCCCCTTTCTTATAAATTGATGTTGCTTGTAGATCTACATTGAAGACTGGGATCTGTGAACATAGTGTCTGATTTATTTCACGAATTCTTTGGTTCAGTTCTTCGATGTATTGCACTAGTTGTATTTGATCGTCACTGAATATATCAGGATTTTTATGACCTTTACTCTCATTCCATTGTACTATTGAGTAGACTGGTATTTCAAGTATTGTTATCTTGCAGTCGTAGAATTTACACAAGTCAACGATTCTTCTATAGTAATTTACTATTGTATCAAGTAAGTAAAGGTCACATGACAATGCAATATACTTATTGTTTTTGTTTGTCAGATCGCATGTCCCTAGCCAGAGATATATCCAAGCAGGTTTGATAGTTCGTATTTTGTTGTGTAGATAATTTTCTAGCCACTCAAGACAATTTTTAATTGGACGTCCGAAAGGACGTACAATTCTTATAACCACTTCTTGACAGGCGAAATGAGTTTTCATTACCAAAAAACCATTTCTCAGACTCAATTGCCAGTTGACCAAAATTCAAAACAGATTTTGCGACCATACAGGAAAACTGTCGTATCTTTTCCTTCTTTCTATGTGTTCTCTAACAAACACTATAAGATTCATTTGCCGATTCAATTCATGCCACGTCTTAACCAACTTTACGATCTTTTTTCGATTTAACCATTTTGTTGTAGTGATTTGACTTTCGTATCGTAATATTGTGTAAAGGGTAACATCTTTAGAAAGCGATACATGCATACACTATGTTTATAAAGTAAACAAACGCCTTATATCATCATCAGCAGCGATAGCTCAAATGGGAAAGGATTAACCTCGCAACCTTTTTTAGTATGATATTTGGAACGCCGTTGGTTCGAAACCTTTTCGGATAATTTTTTCTGTATAATGTTTGTTAAAAAGTTTGTTTTTCTTGATGTCTTTACTGAAAACAGACATTTTAGGATGATTACTCAGTTTAATGAACGTATTATGTATGATCGATGCTTTTTCTTTGATCATTGTTGTTTAAGTCTTTGACATATTTAAAGGAACGGGGTTTCCACGAGACGTATTTTGGAAACAGGGTTTTCAAATTGATTCTCAGGGAGTGAGTTCATTTCGCAACTCGGGTTCGACTCGATGGCAAATCGGGGTTCCATCTGAACAGCCTCAGATGAGACGCTAGTGATATCCACCTATTCAGAAAAATAGTTGCTCTTACGAGTTTTATTTTTTTTCTTCAGCATCTGTATCACTGATATTCGACAGTATCATGACCTATTTACATACTGATCAATGATCATGACAACAATGATTATTACTAGTCTATGATCGAGTGACAGCGATCTGTTTTCATCACGTTTAAGTGAACCGTTTACGTGTATTGTACTAAGAAGATTAAGCAATGGGTCTGCAACAATGACAATGGAACATAGATGATCGTATGAATATGTGTACAGATATGGACATTGCTATTCTCAAATTTTCGTTGATAATGATATGAAGATTTAAATTGCGTATTGTACTCCACTGCCATTTTCCCGACGGCACGTTCCCAATTTCTTCTTTGTACGCACATCTGTAGATGTAAGGATGTTGCGGTAGTACTGGTATGTAGAATCCGTGGTTAGGTGCTCCAATTCATCTGGTATTTAGTTTCAGGAAAAGTGTGTATTGAATTTGTTTTGTAACCACAACCAGGGGAAACTGCTGCAGTGTTTCTTTTCTTTTTTTTTTTTACTCTAAACACAAATAGAAATCAAAGTGCTTGGAGCACTATATTTAGACGTCTCTGATTGATTGAGCGGAATTGTATGTAAATGATCGGCGTTTCATTACTTTATGTCGTTGAATTTGTGTTTAGATCGATTCTAAATCACTGCGGTCGTTTTATCCCTAACGATGGTGGAGATAAAAGTCGAAAAGAAGATGATAAAAAAGAACAATGTCTGAGTAGAATTCGAACCCAGGGCCTTCCAGATATAGACATGTGTAAAGAGTACAAGGTGAGTGCTCTGCCAAGTGAGCTATCGCGGCTTTCATTTATGTGGCGCGTTGGCTTACATTTTGAATAAATTGCTTTGTATCGTCCTTTATAAAATCAACGAAAGGTGTAACTGACGACAATACTCATAGTTAACCGAAACAAGAAGACAAAAGTGCTAATCACATGACCTTAATTGAATTGGGTAATCATATTAATAGTGATTATTCATAGAGACAAATCAGTTGTCTTGAAACGGCAATCAAATCATTTGAAGCCTGAGAATGGTTTTCTGGTAATAAAGCCGATTTCGTATGTCCGAAACCGATCTTATAGAATTAAACACTGAAGAATGAATAAAATATCTTTCGTTCATGTAAAATCCCGCTCAATCAATCAGAGACGTCCAATTACAGTGCTCTCAGCACTTTGATTAGTTCTGTAGCCACTCTCGCACCACCAGCGTATCTCCCTTTTAATATTGTTATTGTACACACTTTGCCTTTTCAGCCAGTTCCCTTTGCTATCAGAAATTATAATTGGATTGTTTATTATTTTACAGTGATGGGGGACATCCTATTCCTTCGTAAGATATTTTCTTAACTTGCTTACAGACATTTGGCTACTTCATTTTTCACAATGTTTATGAACGGAGTTCTTAGTGACATTTTCAAACCTAGTTATTTTTGATTTTGCTAATAATTTTGCAAATGTTTATGAAATTTATCTATTTCTAGGTTGAACAGTTGTTGACTTCAATATTTAACTTGTTTGAAATTCCCGGTAATCATCCGCTGTTTGAAGAAGTGGGTGGGGAACGGGGTACAACGGGGTCCAATATTACAACCGAGTCAAATTCAATTCAGATGCCAATCGATCACAAATTTTGTACTTCCCTGCCGGAATAAATGTTTATCTTTCATTTGAGATGCCTTGAAACATCGGATGCATCACTGTTGGTTTAATTTTACACAGATTTTATTTGTATGTGTAAGAATACACTCTCCAAATTTTGTCTAAAATCAAGGTATATATAACTGAAGGAATATACGCAACAGGAAACGATTTAATCCAGTTACATGTAGTCGTGACCTTATTTCGGACAAGCATATTATAGTATTTTGTAGATCTATGCGTTGTTGTAAAATCTCTTAACTACGGCTTGATTCAACGACTTGGTTCAAGCCATAGTTACGAGATTCTGTATCAGCTTTTCAGCACAAAATGCATTGCTATTGAAGTATAACAAAAGATAACGGTAATTCCAGTCTATTTTTAGCACAAAATGCATTGCTATTGAAGAATATCTACAGCTGCAACTCGTTATGTCGAAGTAGTACTAAGTAGGGGTGTTATCACGGTGTATAATTGCGTGATACAACAATGTCAGAAAATCTTCAATAACTTTGTAAATACTGGGCCGATTTGAATACGGTTTGAAGCAAGGAATGTGGACAGACGTCACGCACTAGATGGACCTGGCTGATTTTTGAAAAATCAACTGATAAAAAGTTATTGAAGATAAACCAAAATTTTGGTTTATCTTCAATAACTTTTTTATCAGTTGATTTTGCAAAAATCTAACACGTCCAGCTTATTTCTGGCCTTTTCCCACCTTCTCTGCTTCAAACCGAATTCAAATTGGTCAAGTATTAAAACAGATATTGGAAATAATCGGAAATTCTGAGTCACGTGATTATACACCGTGGTTATTGTTTCTCGAGTTATCCGGAGCTCGACTATTTTTTCGACAATTTTGTTATTCTCGATAGAAATAAGATTTCCATTTAGTTGTTCAATCAAGTTATCACGTAGGCTACAGTTCTCTCAAGCTAATATGATGTTTATAAACAAACCTTTAACCTATAGAAAAATGTTATTGTAGAGACGCATGTGCAAATGGTCTCGTCGATGTTACATCAAAACACTCATTCAATATCATCAATATGGTTTCGTTATGATCTGTATAACCTATGATTTGTAAATTTCTTTATTTTTATCGTTAAGCCGGAATCAGAATACTCTCTTAGAACGCCGCTCAAACGATTATAGTACACATGTTAAATGATAATGAATTATGACCCCTGCTTGGAGGGTAGAATCAGAAAAGCGTGGAACCAATATATGCCTGTTATTGAAAAGTAATAGGAAAGTAAAAGATATTGTCCATCATGAGCAATTTCTCTCGTTTTCCTGCCTTATTTCAATGGCTATACTTTTGAAGTCCATTAAGGAGAACACCACCAAATTTTCACTTCTACGTAAGCAGAAATTCGACTCATCCGAAGTCGATACAACGAATTTCAACAGAATATCTACATAATATCTAAAATCAAAATATATATACAAATAAAAATGTACCTTTACAGCTAATCCTCCGATCTGCACTCAACCCTGGTCAACTTAATAATAGATTTTGCCAATATCAATTGGTGTAAGTACACTTATCCGATATCCGTTATGACAAAAGGAAACTAGTCAAGCGTTTACCGCTTTTGAAATGGGTGGTAATTTCAAAATGGACGTGACAAATTGTCACATGATAGACAAATCAGGAGAAAACGCTAACCCATTACCAGACCGCAACATTTTGGATAGATCCAAATACAAACATGTTGCAGAGGACAATTTTAAGTGAATAAAATTTAATCTTTTAATTTTTTTCGACAGAAAGCATTGTGGGAAATGTAGAAATTGCTTGTTCTTCATTTTCCATAATGTTTTCCGAAGCCTTGATCTTTAGAGGAGTCAAAAATGGCCATTTTGTGGTAATGGGCTAATCTTCGGTTGGGTGAGCAAATCCTATTACCCCGCGGCGATGGTTGCATTGTATTTCATCTACAAAACTGTTTTTGCATACGAATAAATATGGCGTAGCCTACTAAATGGACCCAAAATCTATATTTAGCACAATAATTGCGTATTTGCATGGTGGAGATCGTGCATGATGGAATGAATAACAAGCACGGGCAAAAATAATCTCGATTCTGGTTAAATATGTTTTACAATAACTTTTTTTTATTTCTATTTCAGTTTTCAAAAGCTTTGTCGCATGTACCCGGCCTTTCTGAGCCTCACTGAGCTCTTTCCGCAGACATAATGGAATCATTGTGGAATCCTTTTAGATTTTCAAAACATTGATCCCAACTGACCAGAAAACGAAATGATTACAACCAACGGCTAAATCAGCCACGCTTCAGGTAGGGGAGACCGGGGCTATTTCGGCCCCCTAATTTGGATTGCTCATATTTTGAATTATATGAAAGTTATTTTGGCGTGATTTATATATTTAAGTTCGACAGGCGAAAGCCTTTCAAACTGCGTCTGTCCTTTTTATATTTTTCTTTTCAATAAAGAGAATTTCAAATTTTAGAGTTTTGATCGTGGTGGCCGAACTTGCCCCATACATGGGGCAAGTTCGGACCACCCTTGGGACAAGGTATGTACAGACCAATAAATCCTTATATTTGATTTTTTGACTGTTTAAATTTAAAGGAACCTGTAAACGACTTCCAAATGAAGGTATAAATTGAAAAAGCATTGTTATAACAGTCAAATCATCGTGAGTAAGGGGACATTCGGGATATCAAGTAGAGGCTGGGGCAAGTTCGGCCTGTGATTTTGAATTTGTCCATTTTTTACATTTCTGTTAGAGCTAGGCCTGAACAATTGATATATTCGGAGTCGTCAAGAAATGGCAATTCTAACAGCGATTATTCTTTTTATTCATGGGCAAGTTTGGTGGTGGCCGAACTTGCCCCAACCCCAAAGGCCGAACTAGCCCCAGACAGACCTGGTGTCAACATCACGCCATATCTTCTTTTAGATAACATGAACACTTCATCTTTAGTTTTGATATGAAAGAGGACTTAATTGTCTTCATAAATATACAAAAATGAAATCTGAATCCTGGCGCATATTACTATAAATTAAAACTTACATAAATGTGGAAAAATACTGAAAGTGTCTAAAAATCAGAATCGTGTTCTAAATTCTATGTTTTTGTATTAAATTCGATCAAAAACCTTCTGCGAAAAACTTTCGTCATGAGTGACATTAAAATCCGGGTCAGAGCTCTCTATCTCTGTCGACAGGCTCAAAAGAGCCACTAGCCGAACTTGCCCCGGGGCCGAAATAGCCCCGGTCTCCCCTAAGCCATTGTGCAATAAGACCGTGCAATAACTATCATTTATGAGTCAATTGTCTAGCGATTTGCTGCATGTAGGCCACCCCGCCTTATTGAGCTCTTTCCTCAGATGTATGCACACCCTATTACCGGCTATCACTACAGCAGTTGCTAACCTTGGGCAGTATCATCTATAAATAGCGGGTGAACTGGGTAGGTCATACTTTTTCCATATTTGTTTTGTGTAAAAGCGTTTCTCAGCTATAATTTGTAGTGCCCTTGGCTTGCCATACATATGAGCACCTACATGTCAAATATTACCACAGAGAGTCCTCAAACAAAAAAAATATTTCACCAACAAAGTCGAAACTTCAAATATTTGCATATAAAATTCATCTTTCCATGCAAATAGCAGAAAAACACTGAAGCAAAGGTTAGAAATTTTATTACCCAATGGATATCTAGTATATTATCTACCAACTAATTGCTTGTGAAGACAATTAACTATTCCGTTATGTCGTTATAGTCAAACAAAGTTTGGTGAGCTACAAATTTATGCAATCACGAACAGCACATAGGGGGATCACCGACAGGAGATTCGTACTTGAAATAGGCAATCACAGACAGCATAAATGATACTATTTTGCTTGTCTATGTACAATTCTTTTTCATTATCCAAGTGATCATTGTGTGAAATATTTAAAATTTGCTGATGATAATTACAACAATACATGAATGCTGGTACTTTTGTTTGATAAAAGAGCATCATATAAGAATAAGCTATGTATGAAGCAAGAACTTCCCAGGAATCCACGGTTAGGTGCTCCAGCCACTGCAATATAGCCATAGCGGTTTAAAACGGCCTTTACATCTCATGAAATCAAATCATAGCCCGATTGTATCAACGCTGTTTAGCACAAATAAAATATTTCACTGATTTGTTCAAATTTTCCGATGTGAATAATCGAAAAATAACCGAAACAGATACTTGGCCATTTGGTTAACTCTAGCCGGCGTTTATAAAATCGGGCACAGACTAACTTTAAAAAAATACCTTCAACATTAGATCCTATGCTCAAAATACCATTGCGTTATTCGTCTATTATAGCAATATAAATTTAAGTTTTAAAATTGTGAGTTTCCGCTTTATCTAATTATTGCTTATGAACTCGATTATTTGCAGGGGAATTTAATAAGAGTTTTAATTATGAACACTATTTGGAGGATAATTACTGACCTTGACCGGGTAATTATACTAGCCAAATATCAGAATGGTCATTTATATTGTCCAGTAAGATTAACCCGAGACATCTGCGTATGTAATGACCCCACTTGTTAAGGTTAAGGCACTCAACTAACGGACTTTGCACACGAAAATAAAGTTGTCCCGGGTTAATTTGGGTGGACAATACAGCGATGTCGTTGTTATTTATTTGATATTAAAATCAGATAAATGGAGAATATTTTTATCCAGTTAACCGTGGCGCAATTTTGGTGAAACAATAGTGCATCGTATGTGTTGTTATAAAATCTCGTATGTGGCCATAGTTGCGAGACTTTATAACTAGGCCTACACTGACGGTTTGTCAATACTTATAACGGTAAATCTAGTGTACCTTTAGCACAGAGATCATTGCTATTGATAAGATAGGAAATGGAATCTTATGGTTAATAGGGTTAAATCTTACGTTATAAATAGAATGGTCCAGGCGGTTTTAGCTGTTAAAAATCTCGTAACCACGGCTTCATTCAAGCTGCAGTTGTGTGGTTTTAGAATCATACGGACAAAGCACTTTTGTTTGTCCGAGATTCCGTGCAGTTTGCTTTATAAAGAGTATTTGCTGCAACATGTATCTGTTTAAGCCGAGTCCAGTTAACGTCGGAGTCTGTCAATCCAGGGGTCGCGAGTTCGAACCCCAGGCCGACCAGTATCCATTCTTACATTTGACAAAAGTCATTTGTCTCTCACCAACAGGTGTGAATCATCTATGTGAGAGCGCAGATGGAGGCTGGGTACTTTTATTGAGAGGTCTACATGTATTTGTCCAATGACCACTCGGCTTTACTTCACCATGCAAGGTGAAACATAACACAGAATAAAGAAATAAACATTTGTAAACATTTCCAAAAAATGCCTCTTTTTACGCTCCTTTTAAAAAAAGCTTGCTATCTTGTACAAAGTTATATTCTTTTCAGCATCCACTTTGTCTTCTGCAACAGCCTGTCAATTTGGGCATTCACAATTTTGTCCGTATACATTTTTGTAGTTATGGTCCAATATAAAAATGATAATCTTACAACCCTAGGTGTAAAGAACCTCGATCTATGGATAAGGCGAGAAATCTCCCTAAAAGGCTCAGCTCTATGGGTCAATTTTCAAAACTTACAAATTGAGAGACAAAATATAGCTTTATGGTTAGGTAGATAAAAAAAATGAAATGAATACCGATTTTATGCCATTTAAAAAGTTCTATAGGTGCAGATAACTCTTGATTATTTTACCCACCTAAATGGTTTTCATTTTCTTACACTACCTGTATTCATAGATGTAAAATGAAGTTTCTTTTTGTTTTATTCCCAATTTAATTTCTACAGATACAAGGATAAATGGTGTTGACTTTATATGGCAGCTTTGGTTTTGTCCGTATTGCGCATACGCACCACTGAAACAACCTTAAAAACGCACTTTCCCGCCAAAAACCGATGAATACCTACCTTCCTTTGGCTGGCAAATATCGTTCCCCCTCTTGACCCAGCTTCCCATTGACATATGTTTTGTCACTTGATCATAGACTTCCTTGGTAAAAAGGATTTCCTGGGTCACTGGGGGGACATACTTTTATATCAAAAATAGTGCTCATATACCAATTGCCATATTTTTGGCGGGAAGATGTCGCCTTTAAACTCATTTCAATGGTGCTCATGCGCACTAAGGACAAAACAAAAACTGGTTTGTGATTTCAAAACAAATTTTCCTTACATTTACAAAAGAAATATTGCTGATAAAACAATAGAAAACTTAATTCTGGTTAAAGAATACCGGTGGGGTAAGAAAATATAATTTAAGGGGTAGGTAGAGAAACCAAGAGTTATCTGTACATGTCGGATCGTTTTGATTGTACAAAATCAATTTTCATATGATTTAGGTATAGATCTAACAATACAGCTCGAGATATATACTCGGCAAAACTGCTAACGCATCAGTCAGATCTTTGTTAATATTTATTAAACGAATCTACAGCATGCGTTCAAAATTTGCATATGCCGACTACCACCAATTGATAAGAAGCCTATGCAATTTCATAGTAAATGCAACAGTCTGTTCTGAAATAATGAACTTTTAATAAGGACACCCTTAATTCTAAAATTCATAAAGTCTGAAATTTGATTAAAATGGGAAATTCTCGCGTAACTTTCAAACCTTTTGTATTGGCTGAAAGAGTTCCTGTGTAGAAAAGTTACCCATTGTTAAACAAACCGACGACTTTAACACTAAAGTGGGCGCGTAATTTATTCCCGCAGATGTAATGTTACATCACTAGTGTCGTTTGTGTCATTGTTGGCGTCGACGGCGACGTCGGCTACGTAGACAAAAACGTATCGGTCAATATCTTCTGAACTGTGTGAGATGCAGTCTTGATATTTCACACATAGACAGGTCACACCAAGACCTTTCATCTGAGACCATAGAATTTGTCCTTGTGACCTTGACCTTGAAAATTGACCTTTTCTTCTAAAAAGGTGCGTCTGTGCGAGCTACGTTGTCCGCGAACAGCCCTTGTTACGTTAGATTAGGAATTGATTTTTTCAGACTTCAATCCCACAATAAACAAACTTTCAAAATGAATTTAAACAAAAAAGATCAAAAGTTACACGAGCCGAAAAACTGATTTGGTCCCCTTTTCGCATGACGCGGTCACATAAAAGACAAAACTTAGAAATAGTTTAATGGATGAATGCAAAAACTTGTGGGATAAATATTTGCAAAATTATAAATCTAAATCTTTCACAATAAAGACGTTATGCACATTTAAAAAGTGATGCGTTAGCTCTTTTGCTGAGTATATATCAATTTTCATGTTTTGAAAATTGACTTTTCCATATGAGACGTTTAGTTAGATTTCTCGCCTTATCCATAGAGATCCTTACCTAGCTGACTGATCTTTGATCCTTCACTAGTTTCTGAATTCACTTACCTAGGCTAGTTGCAATCATGTGCTTTATGCAGACAACCTCGATGTTTTATCGATATCAACAGATTATATGAGAAACAACAGGAATCCATGGTTAGGCACTCAAGGTGCCGCGATATAAGCATGGCAGTTGAAAACGGCGTAAAACCCCAATAAACCAAATCGTTTCGCAATGAAAAATACAAATTTGCACCGCGCAAAACATTCGATCGAAATGTTTGAAGATTCATTGACCGACTTTGAAATAGCAGGATTCATATACATATATTTGCGTGGGTTCCATCTATTTAAGTTAAGTCTGACTAAATGAAATTTAACCCCATTAAAAATATTACAGTCATATTGTGTGCCTGAAACAGCGACGACATGATGTAATATCCACAATTTTCACTGTAAAGTATGTGTAGTTTTTTAAGGTTTGTAACCCATCATTGGCACTAAAGAGCCAGAGGTGAATTTGATAAGTGCCAGTAATTCCTAAACTGTGTAACATTTCCATTCTAAACATAACCATTTTGAACGGTTTAGAATTTTGAATCAATGCATACTTACGGAAATATATGACAGAAATGTTCAAAATTACCTCCGCTGCTTATGAATATAGAGTAAAGTAATATTTTTAAATTATTTTCCGTTTGAAGCATAATCTTGAAATCCGGCACGTTGAATCAACTTATAAGAAGTGTATGTACACATGTGTGTAATTTGATGTATTTCGTACGGCTAAAAAGTGGTGTTTTTAATGATGGGATGTATACCTTAACCGACAAACTATCATCTACAACTAATGGCTGCATACGTCCTTCAATTGTGTGTTACTCAGCTTCAACCATATTTAGATGAAAGGAACTTGCACGATTTCTATGTCTATAATTCAGAAATTGGCTAGTCTATCAAGAAATGGTGTTAATTCATTATTTATGCTCCTTTCAGGCAACTTCTTGTTGAAAGAGATGCCGCTTTTCCAACAAGACATATTGTTCTGTGTTGCCATCAACTTATGTCCGGGTTTGCCATTCAAATTTTCAATATGCTGTTCGTGATAGCCAAATCGGCATCAGTGTTTAGTTTTAATCGGTCAGTCTGAAGTTAATTCAATTCAGACAGTTTTCTAAATTTACACAGTGTAAGAAAATTGATTGACTATTTTAATAATTATATTAATTCTAATGATCGTCTTATCATTTTCTCATTATATGGACTGAAAGTTGGATTTTACGTAAAAAATTGTAAAGTTACTACTTTGTCGCTGAATAATTTTGTTGTTTAGGGATTCTTTGGGCTAATATTTATCATGTAGGTGCTCAAATGTATGGCCAGCCAAGTGCACTACAAATATAGCTGAGAAAGGCTTTAACACAAAAACAAAGATGGAAAAAGTATGACCTACCCAGTACACCCGCTATTAATAGATGATACTGCCCAAGGTTAGCAACTGCTGTAGTGATAGCCGGTAATAGGGTGTGGTATGTCTTATTTGAAAATTCCTCATACTTTTCTTAATGATTAATCCCCACCCCAGGAAAACGACCAGAAGCTTTTTTGTCGTTTTTCTAGTCGGTTGGGATCAATTTTTGCAAGAAGTACAAGGATGTTTCATGTAAGTTATATATCAGAGAAATGCGTTCAGTAAGGCGGGGTATATGCAATAATCCGTTTGAAAATTGACGCAGAAATAATATGAGAAAGTTAGGCCTATTGCAAAAGGTCTTACCTGAAGCGACGAATATTTGTAGGCCTATCTTTAATTACCGGTATTTTGAGATGGTAATCACTGTTTTCATTGACACCGGTAACTCTGCCATTGTCCAGAATCCATCCGAGTTACACTGGTCTTGCTTCAGGCTATGTATTTGTGACCCATCATGCTAAAAGAGACCTTATCGGGTGAGTGAAAAATATCGACCCTAGTCAGTCTGCGCAGTCCGCGCAGCCAGACTAGGACCGACACTTTTCACTTGTATGCAATTTTTGATATCTGGAATGTTTTTCCTATCTTACCCTACGTTGATTTTTCGAATACAGCATCTGGTTAACCCTTTCCCAAACAACTAAATTTTAGGGTGATCCACTTCAGAAACTGCCAAAGATGACAAAATGGATGTTATTAAAGATATGATTTGTGTAAAATATGGCACTGAAAATAATGAGACAAAAGGAGAAACTGCTGGTTATCAGCAGTTTCTTCTTTTGTCTCAATGTTTTCCCAAGCTGTTTCTGTTAGGGACGTCAAAACCAGGTCTTGTTTGGGAAAGGGTTAACCTTTGCTGAGTCTGACAAGTTTGTCAGAATTTGGATTTTTGGAGTTCGGATAAGGTCCCTTTTAGCGTGACGGGTCACATTTATGTTTCTTGTTACGTCACTTGAAAAGTCAAGTCGAAAAAACCATTGTAAACGTTATGAAAGACCTACACGCATAACCCTCCCCTTAGCATCTTAGGCCATGGGCATTTTTTTCTTCTTTTATATATATGTTTTGTATAGCATTTTTGTTAGGGACACCGATACAGATGTGTCTTAAGGGGGAATGTTCCAGTTTCCTAAATTTTTTCCCAATAATAGAATTTATTTATATTTTGTATGTTGAAATTACATGTTATTACCAATTGAAAAATGAAATAAAAATGGATGGTCAGCGATCTTGTTTGAATTTTATAGGCATTCGTATCACATACCCCTACAGCGAAAAAATGCACAATTTCTTGCACCTGTCCGAGGTCACTAAAATGCTAATAAAATGCTGCATAACCATCGTTTAGTGCCGAAAACGCATTTAAAGTAACGTCTTACGTTTAATAAGAACAGAAAACCCACAATATGTGCTATTATAAACGCATAAATATATAAAACAGCACGCCCACGCGTTCGGTTAGATCAACAAACTGGAGTGTTTTATGTCAAAATTTGCATATTTTTGGAAATGTTTCAAGTTCTACATAATAGAATTTAATAAAACTCCCTCACTGTATTAAGCAACATGTCCTGGTAATAATTCAAAAAGAAAATTTATAGGTCAGGGCACTTATTAGTGAATTACAGCATTTTTTATCAGCTACACACGAAAAAAATGACGCAAAACAGTGCTAAATGCATGCACACTTACGACTTTCTTGCTCTAAATAATCGATTTCCATCTTGATGAAATCAGTTTCGCATAATAAATACACTTTTACCGTCGCAAATGGTAAATCATAATGAGGTGATATATTAGTGAAAATATGGTAGCTAAACATATTGGTACGAAACATTTAATTTACTACAGTAATGACCGAGTGTTCCGAAAAACTGGACCATTCCCCCTTAAAAAGTGATGGCTCAATTATGACATAATACATGTAGTGCATTTCCTATGATAGATACAGTCGGTAATTGTCGGAAAAGGGGGAAACTACAGCTAAACGCTGCTTTCAACAAAAACCTCGTGAATACAGATTGGTTTAATCCCTTTCCCAAACGACAAAAATTTAGGGTGCTCTACTTCAAAAACTGCCACAAATGACAAAATGGATGTTATTAAAGATAGGATTTGTGCAAAATATGACACAGAAAATATTGAGACAAAAGGAGAAACTGCTGGTTATCAGCAGTTTCTTCTTTTGTTTCAATATTTTCCCAAGCATTTTCTATTAGGGACGTCAAAACCAGGTCTTGTTTGGGAAAGGGTTAGGCTGCAGTTACGTGTTTTTCATGAAAAGTGACGCTAGTTAAAATCATGCTATTCTTATAACGAAACTGACGATACATTATGTATCGATAGCAACCGCATTTCGGAAATAAAATTCGACAACGATCATTCTTTTACAAACCTGTATTGTCCTTTCAATAATAATCGGGTACCCTCACCAGCTCAAAACCGAGACTCAAAACCGTTTGATATCCTCTCGTAGTTCCAACTGTTTCCACACATTTTTAATTAAATTCACCCTAACCCATTCCCACACATAATTAACTCCTTTTGACTCTCCCACAGAAAAAGGCTTTGGAAAACATTGTGGAAAATCAAGAAATTGCTTGTGACAAGCAATTTCTTCTTTTCCCACAATATCTTCTACCCCAAAAGACCAAATTTGTTATATTTCATTTGCTTAATATTGTCGTCTGCAACATCTTTCAATTTGGACGAGTCAAAATTTTGTCGTTTGGTAATGGGTTAATGATCTTACTCTAACAAGTTATAATTGTGCCGTTCCGGTCATGTATAAAACGCTGATGTTAAGCATTATTCTCTTTTTATTATACCTACCATACTTAACTAAAATTCCGTCGATTTGGGACGTCAAAAGCAACTGTTTGGGAAATAGTTACGCACTACACAGTCCACAACTCAACGTGTATAATAGTGCATACTGTATACTGTCAGTTTTGAACAAAAATCTCGTAACTGCAGCTTGTTTGAAGCTGTAGTTAGGATATTTTCGTTGAAAAGCAGCGATACGATCATGGATGGTCACATGCGAGCATTAAGGTATAAATGAAAAATGACCATGTCTACACGCATTGTTTTCAAAGGTCGTTATTTTCTTTTTATCATAATATGTGATGTGGTGGCAAAAATGGATTCAATGGAAGGACGTAATTGGAATAACCTGGTTTGATAGTGCGCCCCTAATGAGCTTTATGCAACGTCGGGATTTAGGGCGACGTCGTAAACATTCAACTATGGAAAGTGCTGGTATTTTTCTTATCCGTTTAGATCGAAAAATCCAGACATTGCTTGGATCTAACTAAGATTGACTACGGTAATGTAGGCCCTATCATTTTTTTCTATGAATAAGTCCTCTTTAGTATAGCAATTGATTTCAACGGAGACTTACTGCATTTTTTTTCAATAAAATCTTTGAAATCCCAATTTTGTTAACCCTTTCCCAAACAGGGCCTGATTTTGACATCCCTGGAAAAACATTGAAACAAAAGAAGGTGATACTAATATTAGCATTTGTTCTTTTTGCCTCGGTGTTTTTGTGCGTTGTCCATAAATGTTAAATTCACCATCAATTCAGTCGTCTGCAGCAGCCTTCGAATACGAACAATCCAAAATTGTGCAGTTTGCGAAAATTATAGAAAATACATGTATGTATTGTACAATACGATAGCGATTAATGTTGTGCTAAAAATAGAATTGGTTTACTGTTATGTTTTGATAAACCTTCAGTGTTGTTATAAACTCTCGTAACTACGGCTTGAATCAAGCCGTAGTTACGAGATTTTATAACAACACCCACGAAATACTATTGTTTGTCCGAAATTACGTCACAGTTAACTGAATAAAATCACTCCCTATTCACTTCTTTCATCCTACCAATTCTCTTTAGAAATCGAGAACGTGGGTCTTTGTAACGCACTTCTTTCTTATAAGTAACACAGGGGAGACAATCTAAGGCACAATTCATTTTAAGAGTGATTTTTCTAGGTTGTCTCCCATCTACATAATCATTTTTAAGACACATTATAGGCCCAATTGCATTATTTTGTTCAGTTAGCTATTTAATTGCTTTATCTAAAAAACCTCCAAAAGTCGCCATTCTAATTATGATCGTCATGAAACAGAAAATCAGAAGTTGTTGGTTGATGTTCGATATTTTAGGTGAAAAGCAATAAAATCCACACACATTGCGCAACATTTTTACTATGAAAGTGTGTATAGGTCCCGATAAATGACATGGCAGAGCATTTCTGGCTAAAAGCTAGAGATGCTCTCTAATGCCATTTTACGAGACCTTTACAATGTCTTCTTTGCGCAGTCTGCATATTTTAACCCTTTCCCAAACGGCAAAATTCAAGGGTAGTCCATTTAGAAAGCTGCCCCAAACGATAAAATAACTGTTGATAATAATAAGATTTGTGTAAAATACTGCACAGAAAATATTGAGGCAAAAGGAGAAACTGCTGGTTATCAGCAGTTTCTTCTTTTGTTTCAATGTTTTCCAAAGCCCTTTCTATTAGGGACGTCAAAACCAGGTCTTGTTTGGGAAAGGGTTTATCCATATAATGTAATGACAAACAAACCCACGGTACTGCGATATTAATTCACAAAGGATGCCTGCTGTTTAATGATCAAATGCACTTTATTATAAAGATCCAGTTTCCATAATTCATTACCGCACGGTGACACCTTTTTACACCTCTTAAGGTAAAGGCTTTTGAAAACATTGTTGCAAATGAAGAAATTGCTTGTGACAAGCAATTGCTTTATTTCGAACCATTTTTTCTACACAAACAGTTCAAAATGTAAAAAAAATATTCAATTGAAATTGTCGTCTGTAACATCTTTAAATTTAAAACAGTTTAAAAATTTACGCCTGGTAACGGGCTTAAAGCTTACCTTTACCACATACTAGTACTGAATTAGCCCTTTCACAAATGATAAATTATTTTGACGTACATAATGGTAAACGTTTGACACGTCGAAACAAAAGAAGAAAGTGCTAATGGGCCACAAAAACGATACTTTCGGTATCGAAACACATGCAAGAGACTACAAAATTACAGCATAGTATCGAAGCTCGACCTCAGACCAAAACACGAAGTTGATCCGAAATGGGTTCAGTGCTTACTTATGTGTGATAGGGGGCGATTAACGATTATCCAGTTAAGTGAAGTAATTTCGGACAAAACAATAGTATTTCCGTAGGTGCTGTTATAAAATCTCGTAACTACGGCCTGATCAAAGCCGTAGTCACTAGATTATATAACAACAGCGACTGTTTATCAAAATATAACGGGGTTAACCCAGTCTATTTTTAAAACAAAATTCATTGTCATTCATAATTCCGATTTTCCTGGTAAGATTAGAATATCCACTGCTGTATCTGAATTACTTCATCTGCATCACAGAATGTCCTGTCGTAATACAAGAAAACATATCGCTGTGATTTGCTGTTTCAAACATCAGAAAATCATACACAGTAAGTAAAGTGATCTGTAATTCATGCTCATTTGCACGTGTCACTATGGCTTTTTAAGCAATTTAATTAGGCATTATTTAATGAACTGTGTAAAATTGTAAACATGTGTCAGAATTTCGTGACTGCACAATAGTTTCTGTATTCATCTAACCAACTACAAATTGTATTGGTATATCATCGTAATGTATATCAGTAAACCAAAAAGTATGGCGCTTGGAAAGTTCCTGCGTGCGTGCGTGCATGCGCGTATCGGAGTTATAGGTCATCGATTGTCGGTTGTTACGGAAATAAAAATTGTACCCAAACAGTATCTGGTACAAGCCTCCAACATCGCTCATTTGTGATCCAGATAATCTCTTTATCGATGCTTTTCAACAACAAACCTCGTAACTGCAGCTTGAAACAAGCTGCAGTTACGAGGTTTTTGTTGAAAAGCGACGATACGTATATGGGGATATTTCTAGAGAGGCCTAGTTGTTTCTTAGAATGAAAAGGATTTCTAAGGATTTCTTTCTGTCATTGCACATCAGAGCCGAGTAATGTATTGGTAATATATGGGGTGAAAACGTGCATACGCATTGTTATAACATTTTTTTACTAATTATAATTGTGGATGTGACGCATTTGTCGCCTTCCTACAGAATTTGATATTGTAATTCTCGAATTGACAAAGAAAAGTGTGAATTTGTGATTATTGGAATTAATGTAACTGTTGGAAATACAATGCGTTTATCTAGGAATGGCAAACGACTCTGGTCTTCGCTAAAATGAACATTGTTATAGAACATATCGGCGCTTCTCTTCGAAAACCTCGTAACTGCAGCTTGTTTTCAGCTGCAGGTACGACTTTTTTTTTTATAAAAGCGACGATATAGCATCATACCGGTATTTTCCTTATATGGAAGAGAAAACGTGTGATTTTGCAATAATTGGAATATCCAATGGACCCATGATTATTTATTTTAGAATGACAAACGATTGTGAACATCTCTAACAGGAATATTGGTATAGGAAATTTATATAGAAAAAAGACGAAAAACGTATCTATTAAAGTGCCGTGTGTGAAGTTAGATTAATGCATAATTGGTTTACAATATATCGTTGCTTTTCAAAAAAAAAAAAAAAAAAAAAAAAAAAAAACAAAAAACAAAACAAAAAACAACAAAAAAAAGACAAAAAAAAAAAAAAAAAAAAAAAAAAAAAAAAAAAAAAATCGTAACTGCAGCTGAAAACAAGCTGCGGTTACAATATTCCGAAACTTAAGCAAATATCCAGCCCGATGGGCCTATCACCTTTTGCTGAATCATAACATCGTGTCTCTGATCAAAATGATAATTAAAATTTGGAAAATGCTTTTGATGAACGTCTAGTGTGCATACTACCTGATTCTCAAACCATTGTCCAAATATTATTTTGTAATATAATCTTATTTTATGACAGTTATACTGAATCGGTTTGCATGAAAAGTCTTATAGAAAATATGCATTAATTGTATAAATATTTGATATAGACATGACGTGGATTTACAATTATTAGAACTTCTGCTAGTATATGAGTTGTGATTATTCGTTTTGGATTAACATGGCGTTGTGACCCTTCTTTATTACTGTTGTAGAAAAATGTAAATCTAATCATACTATGTGATTTTCTCTGTTTAATTTGTGGTGGGAAATTAGTATATGTAACCCGTCACGCTGAAAGGGACATTATGGTAAGTGTGAAAAGTGTCGCGCCTAGCCAGTCTGCGCAGTCCGCGCAGTCTGACTAGGATCAACTCTTTTTACTCTAATATACTCAGCAAAAGAGCTAACGCATCACTTTTTAAATTTGCATAACTTCTTTATTGTCAAAGATTTAGATTTATAATTTTACACATTTTTATCCCACAAGTTTCTGCATTTATTCATAAAACTATTTCTAAGTATTCTCTTTATGTGACCGCGTCATACCAAAAGGGGACCAAAACAGTTTTTTCGGCTCGTGTAACTTGTGATCTTTTTCAATCATTTCTGTTTGAATTGATTTTGAAAGCTGTTTTATTGTGGGATTGAAGTCTGAAAAAATTCATCCCGTATCTAGCGTAACAAACCTTGCTGTTTGCGGACAACGTAGCTCACAAAGACGCACTTTTTTTAAGAAAAATGTCAATTTTTCAAGGTCAAGGTCACAAGGTCAAATTTTATGGTCTCAGGTGAAAGGTCTTGGCGTGACATATCTATGTGTGAAATATCAAAACTGCATCTCACAGAGTTCATAAGATATAGACCGATACGTTTTTTTACGTGGCCGACGTCGCCGTCGACGCCAATAATGACACCAACGACACTAGTGATGTAACATTACATCTGCAGTAATAAATTACGCGCCCACTAAAGTGTTAAAGCCGTCGCTTTGCTTAACGAAGGGTAAATTTTTTACACGGGAACTCTTTCAGCCAATACAAAAGGTTAAAAAGTTATGCGTAAATTTCCCATTTAAATCAAATTTCAGACTTTATGAATTTTCGAGTTTAGGGTGTCCTTATTAAAAGTTCATTATTTCAAAACAGACTGTAGCATTTCCTATGATATTGCATAGGCTTCTTATCAAGTGGTGGTAGTCGGCATATGTAATTTTTTAATGCATTCTGTTCATTCGTTATATAGATATAAACAAAGATCTGAGTGATGCGTTAGTAGTTTTGCCGAGTATATAATTTTATGAAAGTAGAATGTTCCACCTATATCTTGGTATATGTTCATTTACCAAATATGACATCTGGTTGACCTCTGCCGAGTCTGATCCATTTCTTTAAACGGGTCACATATATTTTTAAAAGTTATAAGCAGTTGTAATTTATACTCCTCACAAAAAGTTAAGCAACAAAAGTAATTCTCTCAATATTCTTTTTATACACGCGGGAATTTTTGCACAGATTTGTTATTCGGACAGCCATATCTATGCTTAAATACACTTAAAGGAATACTGAATGTTATCGTCTCCAAAAACAGCTATCACGTGATTAGAACACACTCACCCCCAAAACATGCATGCAAAATGTGCTGCATATACGGATTTCAAACATGGCATTAGCTCCGTATGTGCTTAAAACGCGTCGATTTGACAACTTTGATGTCATCAACATTTAAATCATGCCAATACGTCACTTGACTCCAATTGAAGTGGCTCAAATTGTTGGAATGCTACAGGGTGGGGCAACCAAGACTGCTGCTGCCATTCACTTTAAATTTCATCGCAGTATTGACTGAAGAGCAATAACCCGATACAATCAAACTGGACAGATGTCAGAGAGACCACGTTCAGGTCGTCTAAGAGTAACAACACCTTGTGAAGACCGTTATGCTGCAACATTAGTCCGTAGGAACTGGTTTACAACGGCCAGATCGCTGAAAAATGACCTTCAGAGGGTGTCAGGAAACAGACTTTCCATCCAAACCGTGAGGAACATGTTTCACACAGAATGTCTAAGATCCAGGATACCACTTCAACGGGTCCAGCTTCCCCTAAAACATCGACGGCAAAGGTTAATATTGGAACATCGACATCAAAACAGAGGGTCACTCGTTGGCGTCACAAACTCTTAGCTGACTCGTCAAGATTCTGCCTTGGTTCTAATGATGGCATGACACGTGTGTGGAGAAACGGTAATGAACGGTTAGCCGACTGTAACATCGCTGAACACGACCAATATGAACGTGGGAGTTTGATGGTCTGGAGAGGCATCAATGTTTGCCAGAGAACAGAGCTGGTTGTCATCAGATGAGGTTCAATGACTGGTGTAAGGTGCATTTACGAGATCATCACGCCTGTTGTCATGCTTCTGGCGCAGTAAACAGACCCAACTGTTTTGTTAATGGGTGGTAATGCCCGTCCCCATCGTTCTGGAATTGTGACTGAAGTTCTGTGGACCAACAACATCAGACATAAAGACTGGCCTGCTACGTCTCTAGACCTTAATTCGATAGAACATACATATGACATTCTTTGGGGGCGTGTCTATGGTCAGCATGTTCGCCCACAGACTCTGGATGAACTGCAACAGGTATTGCAGACAGAATGGAGGATCAATCCACAACGGACATTAGACAGACAAATCTGCTTGATGCCAAGGTGTGTTCGGGCATGTGTTGAACATCTTAGATGTCATACCAGGTACTTGATGCTCGATCATGGCCTGAAGCGGCCGGAAAACAACTTTTTACAAATTCTGAAGTGCTGGCGAGTAACGTTTTGCACCATTGTTTCGTCGGGACGGTTTTCGAGGATCTGTAACTTTGTTATTGGTTGATGATTTTCCCAATCATTTAACGTAATTTGTGTAATAAGACCCCAACTTTGTATTGTATAAAACATAGATCATTAGATGTGATAAAACACATTTGAGAAAGAAAAGCATCTTTGTTGCTTAACTTTTTGTGAGGAGTATAGTTTCCGCATACTTTAGTTTATGAAAAAGTACAATTGTGTGGGATCTGTAAAGGGAGTACTTATGGCTTATGAAAACCATCTTGGTTGAAGATTAGTCTGCGTTAAGTACGATCAGAATCTCAATAACAATAAATGTCACAAACGAAATAAAAATGTAAACTAAAAAGTAAAACTAAATAAATCTAACATCCATCAAACATATAAAATCTTGCAAAATTACATCAAACTTTTCCAAAACCAGTTTCAGGTTTGGCGCCCCTAATAGAAAATGCTTGGGAAAACAATGATACAAAAGAAAAAAATGCTGATATCAACATTTTCTCTTTTTGTGTCATTTGTTTTGTAAATTATGCAGAAATCTATTCTCTGTCAGAATTTGTTTTGTTGTCCGAATGAGCTTTGTAATCAAACAAGCCTAGTTTTTGCTGTTTTGGAAAGGTAAAAACGATGACACAATTTTACGAGTTCACACATCCGTCTTTTTTTCGTAAAAAATAGATTCAGTAAATGTTCCCCAAAGACAAAAGATCCGACGCGTTGAGACAAAATATCGAGTTCATGGCGACACAAAAATGATTTGTGTCACGCCATCAACCAACCTCAAAGGGACCTCGACTTTTTGCTAGAATACACACGCATGTTAAGTGCACAAGAACTCTGGTATTAATTGGTCAACCTTTATAGTCTTTCCCTGATCAAGATCCCGTTAATTATTTACTAACGATATCGTGTAAACTGTACAAGAAGACAAAAGAATGAGGAAATATCTATTCAAGGGCAGATAACTCAGTGAACTTTTAATTTGAATTATGCGGTGGGGGAGAAATATATTTTCATTTTTTTTCCAAATCAAGAACATTTACTGATTGTTCACGATTCATATCATAACAAATCATTTGATGTTTTGCAATGCATAAAATTGATATATGATATTAAGCACTATCATTCGTATTTATTTTGTAGGTAATCATGATTAAATTACAGCCATTACAGTTCCGGAACCTTAAGCAAAAAATAACCGTTCGTTGGTAAAACTGGACCCTAGTCATCATGTCTCTGTTGGAAAGGGCTTGAGAAAAAATAGAGTTATGAAAAAAGAAGAAAATGCTGAAAACCAGCTTTTTCCCATTGAAGCTGTAGGGTCAATACACTGATTTGTTTGATGGCATTATCACGGTGGATAATCACATGATACAGCAATTTCAGAAAATCTTCAATAACTTTGTTAATATGAGACTGATTTGAATTGGTTTGAAGCAGAGAAGGTGGAGAGACGTCACGCACTAGATGGACGTGGTAGATTTTTGAATCACCTTCAATAACTTTTTTATCAGTTGATATTTTGAAAATTCACCCCGCCCAGGTTATTCCTGTCATTTCTTCACCTTTTCTGCTTCAAACCAAATTCAAATTGGTCAATTATCAACAAAAATATTGATGATTTTCTGAAATTCTGAGTCACGTGATTTTGTACCTTTATTATTTTTATTTCTTTTAATACGCAGTGGGCTTGGAAGAACATCGAACGTTGTACCTGCGCTTTAGTTCCTTTCGTTTTGGATCTAGATGACGCGTTGTGGTGTGGAATTGCGCATGCTTTGAATGTCCCTAATTTGTTGTGGTGCCTAAAGTATGTGTTCCTTATATGAAGGGCCAATTAGTAGTTTCAAATTGATTCGAGAGTTTTCAATTATCTGGACATGATTTTCCAATTAAAACTATCATGTAATTATTTGTCAAAGTTCTAAATGTTTTGCGACAAATCTGCATGTAGTGTTTACCATATTTCGCTGTTTATCAAGAACAACCTCGTAACTGCAAAAATAAGCTGCTGTTACAAAATTTTCGTTGAAAAGCGAGGAATTTTCAGACTTTGTTCCTGTATGAGACCATAAACAAAGAATTGAGAGCTGGTTTTGGATATGACCATTTCGAAGCATTATGCTTTATCACCTGAATTTCTAGATAAATTTCATTAGGGAAGTGAAAATCAGGTCGTGTTTAGGAAAGGCTTAACCCATTGGTTCCTTCAATTTGAATGTGTATGCATTCAAATTTAGTATCCTACTTTCCAGACAAGTGTTAATTACCCATAAAAATCGACGTCTGCTGGATATTGAGGTTCATTGGACTATTTCAAAGGGCGTAAAAAAAAGGCATTGGAAAATATTGTGGAAAATGTGCCAAGCAATTTCTTCATTTCCGACAATGTTTTCTAACAAAAAAGACGAAACGATGTAAAATTCCATACACTCCATTTTGTCGTCTGCAACATCTTTGAATATGGACAAGTCTAAAATATTTCCGTTTGGTAAAGAGATAAAACGTAGTATCCTACTTTTCGGACAACAGTTAAGAAATCATTAATATTTTGATGGCTGCTGATTTTTTTCTTCTGATGCCTAGGTTTTCAAAGAGATCTCCTGTTGTGGTTCATTAGACGGTTTCAAAAGACGTAATGACAAGTTGCATTCTTACTAATGGATGTTTATGACAACACGAAGTTGTGATTATTATAAAAAGGTACTGTAAGCTATCACGATTTCAAGGATTGTACAACGTCATTATATCATTTGTTGTGCAATGGTGGATATATTAACATGCATATTCTGAAATTGCTTTGCGTCATCTTTGTACAATGTTACGTCATAAGTTGTGTAAATTCTACATGTTGTGTAAATATTACGGTGGCAGTGCTCGTAGAAAGATCCGCCATTTTGGATTTCCCGTTTTCAATCAATCGTACGAGCGGTTTAATTAATATTGCGATTGAAAAGTCACGTGAAATGGTAGCGGATGTGGCAAACTTGGATTTTATCGTTGTTCCATGTGATGTTCCGACATGCATTGCTCTGAAATGGGGAGCACTTTTTTCGGAAGTTTATCATCAGTATAAACCAGACGCAGTGATTGGTCCAGGTAAGAGTTTTACGTAAACGTTGCCGTCTTCAGATATTAACCTTTTACCAAAACAACAATTCCTGACATCAACACTGTTTTCTTTCTCTCTTTTTTTTGCAAAGTGTAGTAATTGACCATAACATACAAATTTGCTATGTTCCGTAACATTGGTTATATCTTTTCTTTCTATTTGTGCCAATTTAATTCATTATAAAATGGTATATATATATATATATAATTTCAAACTTGCCCAAATGATGAACTGACTCCAGATAATGCAGACGTTAGTTTAAGTGAATAGATATTTACATTTTTTGTACTTTGGGGTAGAAAACTTTGTGGAAAATGAAGAAATTGTTGGTCAGAAGGAATAACTTGATTGTCCACAATGTTTTCCAAAGCCTTTTTCTTGTGGTCGTCATAAAGCAACAATTCGAGGTAATGGGTTAAAACTTTAAAGCCAAGAACAGCATTACACTAATTTGGTGTGTTAACGTAGATTATTGCCTAAAAAGTGTGTTTTTGGGCCGTTATCGACATTGAATAACGAAAAGAAACCGGGCGGATATCCAGAGAAATCGTGCATTAATCGGCAGATTCACGTGCGATATCGGACCGGTTTTTCACTCAAATA
This sequence comes from Fragum sueziense, assembly GCA_963680895.1. Classification (NCBI taxonomy): domain Eukaryota; kingdom Metazoa; phylum Mollusca; class Bivalvia; order Cardiida; family Cardiidae; genus Fragum; species Fragum sueziense. The sequence goes on along the minus strand of OY804605.1, from coordinate 3,227,518 downwards.
TCCTTGAGTTGACCCTTCAAAATAAACAATTGTCTCTTTTCCCGCAAAAATCTCAACGTCTTATGTTAAATAAGCGACGTTCGCCTTTTGGCGCCAAATTATGACGTAACGTTGTTTTACCGACGTCACGCATAACAAAAAATTCTCGGAAGATTTATCTGAACAAAGCAACAATGGCGGACATTTTCTTATCTCACCTCGGTTCATTTTTCGCACATATCAAGGGGTTTGGGGTAAGTAATTATTGGAATTTTATGCTTTTTATGCAATAATAGCGTCAATTCACGTATTTTTCGGTCGTTAACATTCGCAGAGGCCCGCAAAATACGAAAACGACCCTCCTGCTTCGCAGTCGGGCGTTAACGTATTTTTTGGGCCTCTGCGAATGTTAACGACCTCAAAAACGTGAATTAACCCTATAATATCCGTAATGTGGCCATTTTTAGATTCATAAAACATCGGATTTTTTCGAGTTTCGTCGTTACATATCCGAACTTATTCGGCCGCGGTCGTAAACATGCGGCGGTGGAAAGTTCCACCGCCGAATGATTTCGACGTCGCCCGAATAATTCCGACGTCACACGAATCTCATTAGGGATATCCTACCTTAAATTACCCATTTTCAGGTTGCACACCCTCAGTCCAGACCGTATCTCGGATGGCCGTGGCGTGGGACATCCCCCATATAACATACGTGGGTACAGACAAGTCACTAGGAAACAAGAACGAGTATTCCATGTTGACGCGGCTGTCCTACACGATGAACGTGTTCGCCAAATTTTACGTTGACGTCTTTGACGCTTTTAGATGGACGTACATTGCTAACATATTTGATTCGGGGGAGTATCTGCCGAATCTTGTTGGCCTTAGTTTACAGGTATATCCTATTGTTGTTTTTTTTTTCATCATAAAGGTAGAATACTTGTAATTTGGCCATTTTGAGATACATAAAAGATCGGCTTTTTTCGAGCGGCGTCGGTACATATCCGAACCTATTCGGACGCGGTCGTAAACATTCGGCGGTGGAAAATTCCACCGCTGAATGTTTTCGACGTCGCCCGAATATTTCCGACGTCTCGCTGATGTCATTAGGGATGGACTACCTTAATTGCCAAAGAAAATGAGAGAAAACAATTCTCAATTGTCATAAGGTCTGTTTTACGATATTGTAACTAAAATTCATTGCGAGAATCATAGATTTCTTGCACTTATTTTGAAAGAAGGAGTGTCTAATTAATCGAGAACTGTCACTTTCATGATCATTAAATTCTATAAACAGGAATTGGAAATAAGAAAAAACACTCTATTTTCATGTAAGTGTTATTTTGCCGTTTATAGTCTTTAACCATTTCTCAAACGGCAAAATTTTAGGGTCATCTTATTTGAAAGCTGCTGCAGACGACAAAAAAGATGTTGAAAAAAAAACAACAACGGATTTTTGTATAATATAGGTAAGAATATATTGAGACAAAAGGAGAAACTGCTGGTTATCAGCAGTTTCTTCTTTTGTCTCAATGTTTTCTCAAGTCTTACTAATTAGGGACGTCAAAACCAGATCTTGTTCAGGAAAGGGTTAATTATTGCTTTCCCACGTATCAACATTTTAGACTACTCTTTTTTGAAAAGTGTTTGAAAAGTGTTTGAAAAGTGTTTGAGTTGACGAAATGGATGCTGCCGAAGATAGCGTTCTTTAACTTTATAGCGAATGAAATATTGAGGCGAAAGGGGAAGTGCTGGTTATCAGCATTTTGTTCTTTAGCATAATTTAAAAGATTCATACTTACAGTAACTTACTTATTTTCGGGGTAATTTTCTGTAAAAATAACTGTACATGATTAAAATATGGCCTTTAATATGTATCTGTGCAAAATTTCAGCTTTGTCTGACCTGTATTGGCTATGATTACTGTATGAATCTTGTATTATGTCATATACAGTCTATAAACGATGTGGCAACATGCTAAAAGCCAACTTTTGTGGATCATTAGAGATTTAGGCCTGGGGATACTAATGTACCTTTAAGCCTCTGTAGAGATTGGCGTCTAAACAACGCTTGTTCGGTAAAGGAACAATATAACACTAAAATATGTTGTTGGTGAATGTGATACATTATATTGTTGAAAAACATCTTTACGGAATGTTATGCCTAAAAAGGTGGGATTCAGGTTACTTGACCAACATCATTTCTTAAACCAACATTTCATTATTATCATCATCATTTGTACACCGAAAGAAAAATAACAACAAGAAACAACACCAACAGCTATGACGACGACAAAAACAACACACACGCACACACGCACACACACACGCACGCATGCACACACACATTTTGGTTTATCTTCAATAACTTTTTCATCAGTTGATTTTTCAAAAATCCAACACGTTCATCTAATGCGTGACATCATCTGTCTACCTTCTCCGTTTTAAATCGAATTCAAGTCGGTCCCGTATTAACATTTATTGAAGATTTTCTGATATTGTTGCATCACGTAATCATCCACCGTGAACATGCAGTGGATTCTTCAAAAACGTTTTGGTCAAACATACGTTAAGTGTATTTTTTCACGCCAAAATATGGACACCGGAAATGATGGTCGCGTGTACTCCTACACCCAAAAGACTTCATCTAGTAATGATAAGAAAGATTGATGCAGGCTCAAATAGTAGAAAATATGTCACTCAAAAGTATCCAATGAAAATCTTTGCTTAGAATCATTCATGCGGCGAACAAGGCCTGACTAAATGGGGGGTCCATTTTCTTTAAAAGAACCGTTTAGCCTAGGAAGTATTTGCATGGGAGTCCTCATACCAACACCCCTCCCAATAAAAGCCGACTTTTGGACCATTTTATTCCGCACGTAGCGTGACCACAACACATACTTCTGTATTTTTCCTTGCCAGACAGTTTTTACAAATTAATATCACGACTCAAAAAATTTTACAGTATAGACATTAATTTGTCAAGCAACAATTTACCTTGAAAATTCCTAATTTGTTCCCAGGTTTGCAAAGACATAAATAATCAGTTATAAGAGTTCTAAATATCAAACGTGATTTATAATGTCAATTATTCGTCGCTTCTTCTTCAAAAACATCGTAACTGCAGCTTTAAACAAGCTGCAGCTGCGATGCATTTGGTGGAAAATGGCAAAATAGATAACAGAAGAGAATGTATTTGTGCAGCTTCACCAATATCCATAAAGTGAAATTTGAACAAGAGTGTAGCTTGGAACTTGATCGAACTTCACTTATCTAGATGGGTGGTGGCCTCTAATATATAAATTCACATACATGTAATTATCTTTGTCCATTCTGATTGAAGAACATACGATATTATTTGTTCGATATCATTTGTTTACAATTGCAGAGATCATTCGAAGAGGCACCACATATTACGTCATATCCGCTTCCGTTTGACCCAAAGGTCGACAACATTGAATCGGAACTCCTCCGTGTTCTCCGGGAAGCATCAACAAAGAGTAGAGGTAAAAGCTAATTATACATTTTCCCCGTGTTGAAAACATCGTGGCAATGAATAAATTACTTGTGCTTTTGACTATAGCTTCTATTGTGTCAAAAAAGGCGTCAATAGGTGAAAATGGGTTAAACAGAACTTGATAGATTGTATAGGAGTTCACGCTGCATTGAACAGTCAAAACTCGAATACGTATCAACTAATGCATCGCATCTGATTGATATCATCTGTGAGTGACAAATTTCTTCTTTCCTCTAAATGTTTTAAAAAACTATCTCAAATACGATCCCGTAAAAACCACGACTTTATGGTAAAGGGCTACACGACTTTATGAACTGCTTGGTAATCGTGTTTTATTGTGGAACCATCTACATTTTTTTCTATAAAGTTATTATTTTAATCGATATCGTCGATTCAGTAGAGAAAGAAAAAAAGTACGGGGTGTCATCTTAAAGGTTCAGAAATTATTCTAAATGGAAAAAAAAAGAATGAATATTAAGTTCAATGAACTACTGGTAATCATAACTGGGAATATGTTTCATAATTAAACATGAGTTACCGACAAGAGGGATTCAGGCTTTTTTCTAAGCCAAACATGGTTTATTGTTATTCAAATCCAATTGCGTAGGAAATCATTGGAATCGTCTCATCGAGACGACTACAAAATGTACCCACAACATGAGATTTGGATATTAAAGAATTAATTTCTTTAAGACTCCTTTGCCCTTATCTGTTACTTTTTATATCTTAGACTATGTTAGAATCCGTTGCATATTACAACATAAGGTTTGGATAAAGAAATAGAAATTCTTCAGAATGTATTAACGTATTAGATAAAGGCTGTACAGTAGATTCTACGCGAAATAAACATTCAAATGGGCACAGCGAATTGAATGTTTATATCGCGTAGAATCTATTATACAGACTCTATCTGACCGCTATCGGTTCATTTGAGACGGGGCGTGGCTATGTATAGACGTCACATAAACCAGCCGGCAGCTCGTTCATGCAAAATATAGTGGCGAAATTTTAAAATATACAGCAATTTCATTGGTCCAAAAAGTAGGTCGAACACTAACCTTATTTACTGCTCTGCATACCTTATCCTACATTAGAATCCGTTACATATTTCAATGTTTCGTCAGATGGTCCTATTTGCTCGTCGGTCTAGTTTTCTGGAAGACGGAAAAAATGTTTATGTTCTTTTTCCGATTTCACAGCGACCCTCCCATTACTTAAAGTCAGTATTCAGAGCAACAGACAAGAAGGGTTAAAAACTTGCTATTTGTGTTTTCCAGTGTTTGTCGTATCCTGTCACGGGGACGTGTTTCGTCAGATGGTCCTACTTGCTCGTCGGTCCAGTTTTCTGGAAGAGGGAAGATATTTGTTTATATTCTTTTTCCAACTTCATGGCGATCCGCCCATAGGGAAGTACGACTGGGAGAGAGGCGATGAGTTAGATAACGTAAGTATGCTAAATTAGACAGGAGGTTATCAAGAAGTTATCAGAGTGCCTATCCCATTGGACTATTTAGAAGCGTGCATACTTTGAAGGGTCCGATGTTTTCCTGACAATTTCCAAACAATCACGCGGGATAACTTTCCAGGTTATAAGGCTATTAGAAAATACAGAAAAAAGAATGTCTGTTTTCTTTATGACTGGAAATAATACTATTGAATAGACCATTTAAAGCTGACAACAAAAAATAGGAAAATGAACATTTTTTTTCAATAATACTTTGATACTTTTGAAATAAAACAAATAATGAATTATAATTCATTACTTATTAGTCTGTTGAAAGATGATACCGTTTTCTTGTCAAATTGACATATCCTTTTTCGACAGATGAAAACACTGTACCACTCAAAAAGAATGAACGATCTCTTGGTAAATCTATTACAAAAAAAACACTTGATTACAAATATAACACCTGATTTAATGGCATAGTCACATACACGATTCTACGTCCACATCACTGACGGGGCACGCCTAAAACGGGTGTCCCACGCGGTATAACTTTTGACGTGATTTGGACTCGAACTCGTATGTGACCGGGTCTTTAGGACTAACAATGAAAATTATTACACAGGAAGCCAGATTGGCTTATGAGTCCGTGATGGTGATCCGACCAAGACGCCCGATAACAACAGAATTCTTGGATTTTGAAGAAGAAGTAAAACGGCGAGCACAGACGGAATATAATTACACGTGGAGAGAGGGGCACGAGGTAAGAATGTCATTGGAAATAATTGGTCTTAATGTAGTCTACCCCTAACGAGATACGTTGGAGTTTTTTCAAACACACAAAAAATGATATTCGTTACATATCCGAACCTGTTCTGGCGACGTCGTAAACATTCGGCGGTGGAAACTTCCACCGCCGAATGTTTACGGTGTCGCCCAAATAGTTTTCACGTCCATCTCCAAATAGTTTTCACGTGCATCTCATTAGGGGTGGACTACCTTAATGTTGATTACTCATTATAAAGATTCAAATGGTGCAGGAACTTACGAGCGACATCGTAACTATTCGGCACCATAAAGTTACGTACAATTTAGTATGTAAATGTAATCTGTAACCGTGTCTCAATATTTAGGCCTTGTATGGCAATTTTAAAGTAGAGAGGGACATAAAAAGTAAATTTTGAGACAGAGCTATATAAATCTTAGTACAATATTTCTAAATAAGAATGAATTTCTTTGATATGTGTTCCTTCAATTGATATTTGCGATGATTATTCTTTGCATTCGTCCATTTTATTTATTAAAGCAATTATAATTATGCGTTTCTTATTCTGCTGTCCGAAACATTTTATAAAAATAAAAGTACCAGCTATTCATTTGCCGCTTTTGAAATCAATTACTAGTAGGGCCTGTTAGATATCGAAATTTCATATTTAATCTGGGAACGACGTGGTACATGTATCTTGTCACAAAATAAAAAACAAGTATGATATCGTCGTTTTTCATTGAAAATATTGTATCCGCAGCTTAAAGCAAGCTGCAGATACGAGGTTTTCGTTGAAAGGCAGCGATATCTGACATTTAAGCTGAAACACGTGGGTTACAAGTAGTTTGTAGTTTTATTGTAATTTTATGCCTAGTTCATTATCTTTCCAAGAAAGTTCTAATAGTGAAATGTCCGAAAAAAATCCATCATTAGATACAACAGATTTCGTGCAATTTCGAGCGTCGCCCATGGCAACATAAATAGACGAGTGTATCCTCGTCAATTTCCGTTGCAACGGATGACACCCAAAGTTGCACGAAGAGTTTGGTTTCTAATGAGTGGTGGAATGCATGTACCTAAACCACTTCATTGATTTCATGGAAATCAATAGAACACGACTTAGTTGATAAGAAACGACAAGTTCTCTGTATTAACCCTATCCCATATTATGAAGCTTTATGACTCCAAACAAGATATAGGCTTTGAAAAACATTGTAGGAAATGAAAAAAATTGATTGTGGCAAACAATTTCGTGATGTGTGATAATGTTTTATACCAGAAATGTTCAGAATTTCAAAATTGAATTTACTTGAAGTTGTCGACTGCCACATCTTTGTATTTGGAAAAGTGTGATACGTTTGGGTAAGGTTTAAACTCTTCTTTTTGTATTTTAGGTCAGCATATACAACATCGGTCATTACGATGCATTCATTCTTTATGCGCATGCGCTAAACGAAACGATTGCAGCCAATGAGGATGCGCGGAATGGTTCCAATATCATGAAGCGAATGTGGAACCGAACCTTTCCGGGTCAGTATATTTAAAAATGTTTAAAAAATCATAGTGGTAAAAACTATACCAGATATACGACTTTTTTTATTCGAGGTATATGTCATGATATTCCAAGCTTATTAAACATTTTTAACTTTTTTCCCAGACGACATTGTTTTATAGAAGTTCACAATTAAATGTGGTACTGACAACAAGATTGCTATTTCTAATCATTACAATATTTTATGTGCATTCCATAGCATGCATGGTTCCTTGTCCTTGCAATGGTTTGTTGTCCGTATCAAGATAGTTCATCCCTTATAAGAGTCATGTGACATTGGAGTTTTTCGTACGACGTCGTTAACTTTCGTTAAGTATCGGAACCTATTCGTTCCTCCGCCGAATGTTAACGGCGGCATTCGAATAAGTCTGATGTCGGGTGGACTACCTTAATCGCATTTTGTGAGGTCAAAAAAAGATTTGTTTTTGATGACAAAAGTCTTCAATTCTGTACCTACATAGTTGTTTGCAAAATAGCATGTTTCAGACTTGGTTAAATCGAAACTGGTTTCTGTCAAATAATTGAATACATTTTTTGTTTCAAGTTAAAAATAGTGGATCCCTGATTATCAATTATAGCTTTGTATCTTCTATGTTTTACAAAAAAACATCAACAGAAAAATACATCGTTTGTCTTGTTAAGATGCGTGATTAGTTGCTGTATGAGAAAAGAATATTTTTGTATGTAGATTAACACCTACGGGTATAATTTAGATGATAAAGCGGAAGATGTACTAAGTAGGATTAAGTCGTATCATTATTAAAAGAATTGTCTTATAACATATTTAGAGCTTAGCTAGCCTAAAGCAAAACTGCTGTAAGGGTGGATGTGAATTATATGAACTTACAATAGCTCAATCCTAAGAAGCCTACGCAAAGTATGTAGGTTCGTCAAAAGTTCAAGATTCCTTATAAAGTACCATGTTTTTTGCCAATTAGTAGAAAAGTGTTCTTCAATATAATTTAATTAGGCTTAATTAGGAATAAATGGCAATTCTTTTAATACAAAATGCTTTGACGTGATTTATAAACGATTTCCCGATTTTATCTTTATATCTGTAAATAGTCGTTTTTCAACAAAAAGCTCGAAACTACAGCTTGTTTATCGCTGCGGTTACTGGTTTGTTGTTTAAAAGCAGCCATATACATGTAGTTTAGAGAGGATAACATATTCTTTTTTATAATACAAGCATGGGACGAGAAAAAACTGTCCATAATGCTATTTGATTAGAACGAGGATCTAAATCAGCCTGTGTATTCGTAGTCTGATCTTGATCCATAACGTCCTCTAAAACTCAATGATAATCGATTAATAAGTCGCTGCTTTCCAAAAAAAATAAAAATAAAGATAAAAAAGACTCGTAACTGCAGCTTAATACAATAGACCTTGAGCCACCAATAACCCCTGCTCCCCCCCCCCAGGGGGAATTTTGAAGGGTATGATTTTCTGAAAGCTTATAACAAATGCTACAAGATGAGCGTTGTTTGCACTCTGGCCGTTGGGGCTTTTGGCTGTAACCCTTATCTAAAACCCTTAACCCTTTTATTTTTTTTATTCAAATATACAAGTATTTATTTGGTCATATCTTCATTGAATTTTGGCCTACATATGTCAATATGGTATCAAATAAAAGCTTATGACTTGCTCTTTCATTTGTAGTTATTTTATGCAAATTAGCTCATTTGCATATTCATGAATATTAATGATTTTCCTTAAAATTGTCAATTTTTTATTAAAATTTGGTTAATAATTTCCAAAACAAGGCGTTCCTGTTCAGGGGGAATTTTGTAAACACGGTTAATCAGTAAGAACACTTTATTAGAAACAATTTGAGCCTTGTTTGCACTCTGGCGGTTGGGGCATTTTGGCGTGACCCTTATCTAAACCCTTAACCCTCCCAAATTGTTCATTCAAATTTTGAAAATGAATTTGGTCATATCTTGGTTGAATATCTACACACAGATGTCAGAATGGTATCAAATCAAAGCTTATGACTTGCTCTTTCATTTTAAGATATGTTATGCAAATTAGCTCATTTGCATATTCATGAATATTAATTATTTTTCCTAAAATTGCGATTTTCGACCAAAATCTGGTAAATACTTTCCAAAACAAGACACTTTTTGTGCAGGGGAATTGTGTAAACATAATTAATCTTAAAGTTAATCATATATGAAACATTTTGAGCGATGTTTGCACTTCGGCTGTTGGGGCATTTGGCCAAAACCCTTACCTAAACCCTTAACCCTATAAAATTGTTCAGTCATTTCAAAATGTTTTTTATCATATCTTGTTTGAATATTGACCTACAGATGTAAGAATGGTATCAAATGAAAGCTTATGACTGTCCCAATAATTTACCATAAATTTTATGCAAATTATCTCATTTGCATATTCATGAATATTAATGACATTACTAAAAACTGTGACCTTTTTAGCGGGTATTTGGAAAACACTTTACAAAACATTGTGTTTCTACTCAAGGGGAATCATGTAAACATAGTTTATCTTAAAGAACATTTCATTAGAAAAATCTTGAGCAATGTTTGCAATCTGGCGGTTGGGGCTTTTGGCCGTGACCCTTATCTAAACCCTTAACCCCATCAAATTTTTATTTGAATTTTCAAAAGGTTTTTGGTCATATCCTGATTGAACAGTTACTAACAGATGTCACTACGGTATCAAATGAAAGCTTATGGATGACTCTTTCATGTGCTACTATTTTTTATGCAAATTAGTTCATTTGCATTTTCATAAGAATTTATGATTTTCCTTAAAATTGTGATTTTTCAACGAAAACGTGTTAAATACTTTCAGAAACAAGGCGTTTCTGTTCAGGGGGGATTATGCAAACATGATTTATCTTAAAGAACATTATAAAAATAACATTATAAGCGATGTTTGCACTGTGGTAGTAGGAGCTTTTGGCAAAACCCCTTATCTAAACCCTTAACCCTATCAAATTGTCCATTAAAATTTTCAATATGTTTTGGTCACATCTTGATCAAAAAGTGACATACAAACGTCATAATGGTATCAAATGAAATCTAGTGAATTGCTTGTATATTGGCAATTTGCTCATTTGCTTATTCATGAATATTATTGATTCTTTAAATGTTTGGGATAAAACCACATTTATTGTGGAAAATCCATAAAATGTATTCCATTTGACAGTGCTAACGTGTATGTTATATAGTAACCCTGTAATGTTAAGTACAGAGTAGCCCTGTTATGTTTAGTACAATAAATGTTGATGATTCTTTGCATTGAATAGACATTCTAGTGTTGATCTATGATAACCTAGCCAAACTCCCAGAGTGTAAGTAATTCCAAGATTGCCACCAAGTGTGATGTTAATCATTTTTGGTCAAATTGTCCTAAAACAGTGCAAACAGTAAGTGTCTTAATATGGGATTTCATATGCTGATCTAAACCAGGTTTTAGTTGTAGCATTTAAATATCAGGAAATTATTGAACTGAAGATATCTATGGCTATCGAATGCCACCCTTGAAAACATATGCCATATTGAAAGATATTGTATATGTATTGCAAGGGAACTATTTTCAATCCATTGTGTGGTTATATACTATGCTGAAAGCACATATAAGAAATATGTATAGGTTCGGAAGAATGTGAATGTACATTCAGCATGGGCTGTCTGTAGTATGGATCAGTTCACATCTGTTCTGATCTGATACAGACAAATAAATGCATCGTAAATGACTGCAATAATCATTTGATCGCAATTGTTTATTGTCTGCACCCTAGCTACATACATACAGCGAGTACATTTCTTAATTTATGCATCTGTTACGTAGGTTTTACATATGGCACCCCAAGCTGGAATTATCTGAAGTTAAAATACCTCAATAGAGCATAAAGGAATGGTAACACCAGTGTCCCTGATCTGTCAGCCACATATCAAATACACTTAAGGCCAAAAAATTGACTTGGCTATGAGGAATACATAAGGAAGGGCTCTCCAGATGGAACAAAATCATGCTGTTTTCTCAATGTGAATGGCAAAAAATGGAGCTTGACAAATGCTTAACAATGTCATTCTGCTCTATGTATGCAATTTGTCTACATTCCAGGATCTCTATTCAGCCATAAAAATTACAAAAATAATTGAAATAATTAATTTTATATGTGTATTAGAATAAAGTCCCGCAGGTTAGACACCTTGTATCATCATATGGCATTTAATAAAATGTTAATGTTCAAAGTTCTATTTTGCGGCAATTTTGGATTCATCAAAGGATAACATTTTGTCAACTAAACTAGATATAAGCAAGAACACCAGTACAATACATGTAATCAATTAAACTTATTTGCACTTAAACAATAAAGATTTTAAAAAAATCAAATGGAAACTAAATGCATACATTGATAATAAGATTTATAGGAACAAAATATGATGGGTTGCACACTTTAAAACCGCAGTTACTTCCAAACAAAACATCAAATAGATCTCAAACAAGGCTTAGATGTTGTTAAAAGAGTGAACATGGATATCAGATGGTTAAAAACTCACAAGAAAGAAAAAAAATCCCACCTTTTGGTAGGTATTTAACTTGAAAACAATCACATATTGTAGACAAATCATTAATATACATGCATATGCAAATAAGCCAATTTGCATAAATTAACTGCAAATTAAAGAAAAAGTCATTAGCTTTCATTTGATACCATTCTTACATCTGTAGGTCAATATTCAATCAAGCTATGACCAAACACGTTTTGAAAATTCAAATGAAAATTTTGATGGGGTTAAGGGTTTAGATAAGGGTCACGGCCAAAAGCCCCAACCGCAAGAATGCAAACATTGCTCAAAATTTTTCTAATGAAATGTTCTTTAAGATAAACTATGTTTACATGATTCCCCTTGAGTAGAAACACAATGTTTTTGAAAGTATTTTCCGAATACCCGCTAAAAAGGTCACAGTTTTAAGTAATGTAATTAATATTCATGAATATGCAAATGAGATAATTTGCATAAAATTTATGGCAAATTATTGGGGCAGTCATAAGCTTTCATTTGATACCATTCTTACATCTGTAGGTCAATATTCAACCAAGATATGATAAAAAATGTTTTGAAATGACTGGACAATTTTATAGGGTTAAGGGTTTAGGTAACCGTTTTGGCCAAATGCCCCAACAGCCAAAGTACAAACATCTCTCAAAATGTTTCATGTATGATTTTCTTTAAGATTAATTATGTTTACACAATTCCCCTGCACAAAAATGTCTTGTTTTGGAAAGTACGAGGGACGGTCGGAAAGTAGTTGGACTTTTCGTGCTGCTGTCTCTTCATTTGCAACTGTATAAACATATTATATATTGATGGAATCTACATCCATTTGCCAATAATGTGGTCAGTTTATTTTCAAAGATAGTTGTATATGTATGCTATTCTGTCCACTTATATGTGATATGGGTTTTATGTACCATAGACTATTTGTTAGAGGAACAACAAGGGTAACCAAAACAAAAGAACATTCTAGTCATTTTAATCGCAAAGAAGTTAAGTTTTTTAACTAAATTATCACTGGAGATTAAATAAGGGTCCATAATTCCGAACTTGGGATAAAAAGCCAGTCAAAGCAGTCATGGAAACCAGCTGGTTCCCCGCCCATGAAAAGATTAAGCTGTTTCCTTCGGCTGGTTGTCATGTTTGTTGCTTTTAGGGATTCACGAGGATTGATAGTTACTCATTTCATGTCAAACGGTAAAAACTGTCATTGCCAAGTACAATTCTGAAGTAATTCAGAAAAACCAAAGAATAAATGCTGAAGTAAACGCCCCCCAGATTAGCAAAGAAAATTCGTTTCTACTTTACGATTACGCACGGTCCCATACCACCGCATATACAGTGGAGATTATCAACTATTACACATGACAAAAGTTATTTTGCTCTTCTTATAGCCCTGACCTCGCCCTACGTGACTTTTATTTGTGTCAAGGACTGATGAAAATGCTTGCTGGGAAGAAATTTGAGACCAGGGCGCCTTTGATAACGGTGGTTACACAGTACCTAATACAGTGGGTCTACGTCATGGTTAATAGTGGGAATAGTAAAGCTCCTACAAAGATGGCAAACATACATAGACATAGATGGACAATTTGTTTAAACAGTGTAAAAAGAATTTTGTTAAAAAATTAAATGGTTTTAGAGAACTAGTCAAAAGTCCAACCACTTTCCGACCGTCCCTCGTATTTACCAGATATTGGTCGAAAATCGCAATTTTAGGAAAAATAATTAATATTCATGAATATGCAAATGAGCTAATTTGCATAACATATCTTAAAATGAAAGAGCAAGTCATAAGCTTTGATTTGATACCATTCTGACATCTATGTGTAGATATTCAATCAACATATGACCAAATTCATTTTCAAAATTTGAATGAACAATTTGGTAGGGTTAAGGGTTTAGATAAGGGTCACGCCGAAATGCCCCAACCGCCAGAGTGCAAACAAGGCTCAAAATGTTTCTAATAAAATGTTCTTACTGATAAACCATGTTTACAAAATTCCCCAAGGACAAAAACGCCTTTTTTAAGAAAGTATTTATCAAATTTTCGCCAAAAAATGGAAATTTTAAGGGAAATCATTAATATTCATGAATATGCAAATGAGCTAATTTGCATAAAATGACTACAAGTGAAAGAGCAAGTCATAAGCTTTCATTTGATACCATTTAGACATCTGTAGGACAATATTCAATGAAAATATGACCAAATAAGTATTGTAAATTTGAATGAAAAAAATGATAGGGTTAAGGGTTTTAGATAAGGGTTACAGCCAAAAGCCCCAACGGCCAGAGTGCAAACAATGCTCAAAATGTTTCTAAGATATTGTACTTTATGAAAAACTATGTCTACAAAATTCCCCCTGGGGGGAGCAAACATGTTTCTGGCCCAGGGACTACAAGCTGCAGTTACGTGTTTTTTTATTGAAACGCGACGACATACTCTTTGATTCACAGTAATTATGCTTGCAAAGCTGTATCGTAGTACTAGCTTTCTTTCAGGGATCGGTGGTCTAGTCTATATAAACTCCAATGGTGACAGAGATACAGATTTTACACTGTTAGACTTGAACCCCGTAACAGGCGATTTTCAGGTACAGTAAACACTTGCTCATTTACTTATATCGATATCAACAGATCCAAATTTTAAAATTGTTTAGAAAGTCGAATCAAACTGATTATTGGGATTTTTTCAAGCCCCAAAAGGAACCCCCTGCCACCTGGAAATCATGGGCCCCTTCAGGCAAAAATATCTTGGTCCACGCATATGTGTCTAGTAACCGCTAGTTTGACATTACGTGAATTTTGTTGACATTATACATGGTACTGACACAGCTTTCAAAATGGACCAGTTTATTTTGGCGGTTTGAAAAGGTTTATGACCTTTCCATATTTCATTTATGAAGTATGAACTTTAAGATACCGGTACTATTCGGCAAGGAAATCGCAACAGAAACTTCGCAATAGGAATCTTCCTGTTTTCATTAGAAAACCTATTTTAGCACATCGTTTTTTTTATGAAAATGTTTGAACGTACCGCGAGCAAGATAGGTTCGCAAGTCTCGTGCGTAAGTTCATTATACACCCGGGGATATTCTAATGTTGCTTTTGTTGCTTTTGATTAAACTCTAGTAGAATCTAGGTTGAAAAGTTCGCCACAGCACGCTTTGACTATTGTTATCTATACTAACGCGCCTTAATTTACTTTAGAATACCAAATATGGTAGTCTACATGTATAGCTGATTAACCAG
The DNA here is from genome assembly GCA_963680895.1 of Fragum sueziense. Classification (NCBI taxonomy): domain Eukaryota; kingdom Metazoa; phylum Mollusca; class Bivalvia; order Cardiida; family Cardiidae; genus Fragum; species Fragum sueziense. The sequence goes on along the minus strand of OY804605.1, from coordinate 3,212,471 downwards.
CTTTTGTTAATTGCTAATGGCGTATTGTATTCCCATGGTAACCTTACAAAAATGAACAATACCATTCTTTGAAAAGTACATATATAAACCATTTGAATGGCCTTTTGAAAGTCACATATTGAATTTTGCTCAATCAAAGCATAGTTTTGGCGACCCTCATAGAAAACGTTTTATAAAACCGTGGAAAAAGTAGGCTAAACGAGGCCTGATTCGATTTTTCGGAGTCTATTACGCTATTTTTTTCTGTCTAATATAAAACATGTTTCGACGTTTGTAACAGATTTATTACCGGTTTATATGTATTTGGACACATTCGAAAATGCCGTAACTACAGTTTTTTTTTTTTTTAATCTGTAAATACGTTGTTTTCGAACTCAGCCAAAGGCATGACGATTGTCCAGATGATGAACATGTATTCCGCCTTACTGGGCTCCTTTCTCAGATACATGAATTATTTGAGCCAGGATCTGGAAAAACGTCCCTTATAGCATTTGTCAAAATTGAGTTTCAAGATCGGCCTGTTGTCAAATGGAGTCCAATATGCATCAATGTTGCTCTCTTTAAGTTATTACAGGTCACTAAGAAGCTATTAGAGAACAACGATGATCCTGATCAGACTGTGCGTATGCACAGGCTGATCTGGATTTTTGTTGGGCTCAAAAGCCTTAAGGGACGTTTTTCCAGATCCCGGCTCATTTGTTGAATCCTTTCATTTTTTCCAAAAACCGATCCAAACCGACTATAAATCGAAATGATAACGACTACGGCCTTAGGCCCACAATAACCACGCTTCAGATAAGGAATTGGACAATAACTTTCTTATTTATGAGTCAATTTTTAAGCAGGTTATACCCCATATACCGGTACCTCCTTTCGCCAGACATATGACTTATTTGAAAACATCTCATATTTTCTTTTTGAAAAAATTGAATTCAAACCGACCAGAAAAACGACCTGAACTTTTTTGTCGTTTTTCTGGTCAGTTTGGATCAATATTTGCAAAAAACTGCAATGAGGATTCAAGTAAGACATGCGTCAGAGGATAAAGCTACGTAAGACGGGGTACATGCAGCAAACCATTTGAAAATTAACACGGAAATGGGAACGTTATTGTTACATTTCTTATAGAGTATTACCTTAAGGACAGATCCTCCAGTTGTTACTGCGCAACTTACTGCGCATATCCTAAATAACGAAATAAAGCTGTTTCAGTAATTGGCCTTTTTCAGCAAATGTATTTTTTACATTTTGTTAATGTTTGGCTGATAAATGACAAGACCCTTTTCGGTTATTTCAATTTTCTCTGTTTGGTCAATCAAAGTGTAATAGTACTCGGATGGTACATTTCGCTTTTTGTTAGGCGTTCAACATGTTGCGTAAGCGATAGGAAACGGAGCAACAAAAGCAAAGTGGTGTCTTTATGAGCTAGTCCGCTTCAGATGGACACAAAAGATGACACTTTTTATTATCTAAAGCTGGTAATAAGAAAGAAAATGGATAAAAGTAGTGAAACAATTTCGGACAGAGCTGCAAAAAGTCAAATCAAATTTTACTTATAACTAAGAAAAACGCTTGGTTTGATATATTTTTCTTGTTTTGTTTTTGTAGGTATGACCAAGCACTATGTCTATACCAAAAAAAGAAAAAATTCTTACCGCTGGAATATTTTTTATTATCAGAAACGTTGCGAAAAAAGAGCAATTTCAGCTTCTTTTGAAAGAATGTTTTACTAAAAATTTCAAAATCATCACTTAATTTTCCCAAATTGATACTCATTTAGACAGAATTAAACATATTGAACACAATAAAGACTTATTTGTGTAATCCTAGTCATTTCAAACACCTTTTTTGTGGATATTTAAGTGATACCTCATTTTTGCAATTTTAGACAAGAGTAGTCTCCCTTGAAATCCAATAACTTTTTAATTCGCTTGGTGACCTATTGTTTTTAAGTCATTTTTTTACTTCTCATATGTTTAAATATCAGTACAGAAAAATTAAAAAAAATCTTACCGTAGGAAATAAATGGAGGATCTGTCCTTAAGCGAGGCAAAATTGTCCGTAGATTTACCCCTTTCACAATACATAATCTCCATCGTGTTCATTTAGAGTCACTAAATAAACTAAACCTACTTTTACCTACACGCATGTTCCTTTCTGTCTATAGTAACATTTATGAAAAACTGGGCCTTGGTAGATAATAAACACTCGACAATCTGTAGCATGTTTACCTGAATTTAGCAACCAATTGGGTCTTTTCGTAATTCCGGTGATACAGAGTTGTCGTTCCTGCGGGACGGTATGTTTACTACCATTTGCCTGTAGGACAAGCGGCAACTTTAATATTTTTCATCAAAACAATGAGTAATTAAACGAAAATGATTTTTATTGTAACTTAATAATGGAATCTAATGATATACCTCTGCACCTTCCATAATTTTTAAACCATTTTGAGATCTATAACAAAAGAAATCTCCCATAATCCGATGGTAGGTTATCATTGAACATATTTATCCCCGTGGAGTGCCTCAAATCAGGCAATTGTCGATTTGTGACGTCATGACTATGCGTTACTTACTCTAGTGATATGACGTCATAGAAATAAAAAGAGGGGCAATTTTGGGGGAAAAAGGTACATGTATATAGAGATCTATACATTTAGGCTATGAACGAGTTTTTTTTCAAACGAATTGTTTGTAATCTCTTGAACATTCCGCTCCCACACGGTTTTTCACTGTCGGAAAAAGATAAATATCGAAAATAGAATAAGTGAATGTCAAAGCACAGAAAATATTGAGGTAGGGGCCTAAGTGGCGATATTTCTGACTATCATCAAATTGCTTCCTTTTACTCAATGTTTTTTCCAAACAATCTACTGAGGTCAAATAGCCTACTGGACTTTGATATTAAGAAAAAGGTTTAAGAAAATTGAAGAATTCGATTTTTAAATGTGCCGAAAAATATGGTCCTTTCCAAATTAAGTCATGCTACTAGATCTAGATCTAGTTGTCAGAAATTCAGAATGATACTGATTTTGCTATTTGTGGGTATCAAAACAAAGAATTGGTTAGGAAAGGGTTAACATAATAAACCACCATTTCAAATTTAATCCAAATTTGAAGCAGGCTGTTGACTATTATACGTAGATCTACTAAGGAGAACAGTTTGGTGTAGATTGTTGAATAAGAAATATTGAGGGAAAAGCAAAGTAAACATGTTTTTTCTTTTTGTTTGTTTGTTAAAGCGTTCCAAAACGAGGCCTGGTTTTGATGAATATTAGATCTACTTAAGAGAAAATACTTTGGGAAACATTTTGGCAAAATTTAAGAGCATCCTGATAACCAGCATTTTCTCCTTCTGTCTCAATAGACTAGATCTACTTTGATATGCAAGCGTTTAGTGTGTTGTGACTATGTTGCGATGGGTTCTCTCTTCTCTCTGCTGAGATTCCTCTGTTGGAATCTCCCAACGATCTACGCGTTTCGGCTAACACTTTCTCTCAGACTCGGGTAGGCCTAGGCCAGATACGATGTTGTTTAGTTCATATTCTTGCGACTTATTACACGAATCCAAGCTCGTCTTGTATTTGCCGCTTTCGATAAAGTTAGTGCAGTTCAAAATTTCCAATTCTATCCGCGAAATTATGCCATTCATAAATGCAGTAGCGATTCTTTCCCAATGATAGCGCTTGTTTACATTGACACCGGAAGACGGCATACCGTCCCGCATGAACGACAACTCTGTCACGACGTAATTACGAAAATCCGGAATTGCACTAAGGGTATTGTATTTCCATCGCATCGATATCAACAATGGTGGTCATTGTAATTTATATAATATTTTTTTTGTTACCACCTGAATGACATTTTTAAAGCAACATAAATAAACTAATTAGTAGATTTGCGACTAAAATTGAATACACGGCCATTTTTGTGTGAAGGTTGTGCGTCACTTATTGTTTGTAATAGGAAAACATGAGAAAAAGTATTGACCAAGGTTGTGGAGTCCAAATATTGTTTGTACCACCTGTAAACTACTGTATCGTTTATTATTTATCCGGTTTATTCTTCCGAAACATTCAACTGGTGTCGGTTTTTGAGTTAGCCAATCGCTATTGAGATTCACGCGACGTCGGAATCATTCGGCCGACGTCGTAAACTATCGGCGGTGGAAAGTTCCACCGCCGAATGTTTACGATGTCGCCCGAATACTTTTGGATACGCGATGAAAGCGTTGCGAATAATTACGACGTCGCGTTAATCTCATAAGGAGAGGACTACTTGAAGGATGAACTGTCCATTTTCCATGTCCTGACCCGAATGTATTCTACTTTATTAATTATGTAGGTTGTTGCCGAATATTTAGGCTGGAGTCGTGAGTTTGATTTTATAGACGAAGTACCCATACACTGGCCCCGGAATATGGGCCCGCCACCGAATGTACCTGCATGTGGCTTTACCGGCGAGCTCTGTCAATCATTTTGTAAGTATTTAATTTACTCCATTAGTCCAATCGGCGACCAAGGTTTTCATAACATTTTAGCAATTAAAACATTGTGGAAAAAGAAGAAAGACTGTCCCCGAAATGCGGGCCCGTCACTGTATGTACATGTTGGTGGTTTTACTGGAGAGCTCTGTCAATCTGTTTTAAGCATTGAATAAACACAACTACAAGTATTCAATCGCCCAATATAATTGAGCACATCATTAAAATGCTGAGGACGAAAAGTATAATCCTAAAGAAATATGTGTAACAGGTGGTGAAAAACACCACGGCCCGACCGGGACTCGAACCCAGGGCCTCAGGAACAGCGCTCCCACACCCCAACCACCGAGCCATCGAACCACACGTCGACACCGCCATACGATATAATTATCACCAAATACCTGTACCTGGCTACATATGGCTTATTCACCAAGTATTCTGACATATGTTGCCTGGGAGTTTGGTTGCTTTCTGTGAATAACGGCATTTGGTATTTATATGGAAGTACACTTTGTTATTTGGAAAATGTAGGCTCTACTAAACTATTTGTAAGTAAACAATACCCACATGGTATATTAAAACCTTTTCACTGCCATAGGCGACTTTTGTCGACTACAGGGGGTCCTGCCATAGGCGACTTCAGTCGACAAATTTATGGGGGCGAAATATATGAGTATCCACATGATAAAAAAAGAAAAAAATATTGTCCTTTCATAAATAACCTTTAAATTTTGGTCACATATAGGTGCTTAATTTGTCTGTATGTGCTGAAAATTTGAAAGGAATCCATAAAATGAGTAAAAAATTATGCATGTTTTGTGTACAAGGTATCAATTCTTGGAAATTATTTCAGCAGTGAGAAACGCGTCCGAAATAAATATTTAGCAGTGAAAGGGTTAAGAAATTTTTAAAAACAGCCATTGCATTATTTCTATAATCGATATTAGACAGAGAAGATGTCACATCTGGAACCAACAGAGATTACCATGGTTTTGATCAGACTGTTCTTATTCATATTCTACGATGGCCATATTTTTATTACCAGCTTTAAACTATTACCACTAAATGGCTCTCTTTGACTCCCCATAAAATAATGATTCAGGAAAACATCATGAAAAAGAAGAAATTGCTTGTGACAAGCAATTTCTTCATTTCCCACAATGTTTTCCATCCAAAATGACTTACAAATTAGAAATTTCATTCAAATGAAATTGTCGTCTGCAGGATCTTTCAATTTGGACTGCCCTAAAATTCTGTCGTTTGGTAATGGGTTAACTGCACGTTTGCTATTTTTTTCAGCGCTACCACTGTATGCCATCGTCGCGATTGTTCTGGGTGCTGTCATTATACTAGTGATCGTAGCAGGTCTTTTGGGATACAGGTAAATTCACAATTTCCAACAAAAATGAAACATTAATTTCCTATTTGAAAGATATTGCAGAGTGCAAAAAATGTGTCGATACAGAAACGGGTTATCCAAAACAAGTTACATTTTACTATATGAATTATGGAGGCAAAGCGGGAGTGAGTCCAAAGAAGCTTCCATTTAGTTGGAAAGACCTTGTAGATCAAGTATTTTCTTAGCACGTATTATTAACTTGTGACAGACAACATCGTATGAGATCAGCCAGCATATATGCTCAGTCTGATCTCATTTATGGCTCTCTGTAAATATATAGAGATTAACTAACTGAACAAATGTGATATGAAAATTATTTGACGAGAATGGGGTGTGATGCGGTTGAAAAAAACGAGTCCGCTAGGACGAGTTTTTTAACCGCATCTCACCCTATTCGAGTGAAATAATTTTAATATTACATTTGTTCAGTTAGTTAATCTATTTATTACATACCTATTTTGGGAATTTAACCCTCAATTTGGGGTAAAATTTTTTAACAAATAAGGTTCTTATTCCAATCTGATCCAAGGCTTTACACCGCGCATGTATACATGTTCTTTGTATATTCAGAAAAAAGGCCGCCATTTTGTTTAAATTTTGAAGCGAGCAAAGAATGAAGCATCTATCTGGACATTAAATCATCAAAAATAAATGTAATGAACGAATAAAAAGCAAACTGAATAAATTTCAATCTTTCTAGTCTAAATTTTCCAAAAGTCCAGTCTAAGTTACCAATAAAAACAACAACAACAACAAAGTCAACGACTGGATTGACAGATGTGTTAAAGAAACAGAATTTTCAGCGGAAAACTATTGATTTAGCGTGTTATAGACAAAAGGAATGGTATAGCAACAATCTTTATCCAATTCTGTGATGTGTCGTTCGGTTGCTTTGAGCAGACGTGAAAAACAACAGTCTGTGCAAGTGATTTGAATATAGGCCTATCACGGAACAAATTTCGTCATGTTTCCCTTCAACACTCCAGCGCTGGATAGATCTTCGCTTCCATGATAAAAATTTGGAAAAAGGGCGAAAACAAAGAATATAGATTAGTTCTCTTTAGATGTTTTTTTCTTTTTTGCAGGTAGATCTTATTTGATATACATTTACGATGTTATGCATACATGGAATCTGTAAAGGATTTAAAATGAATTAATGGGGAGAAAAGAATAAAAAAAAGTAGTTTCGGCAGGAGTGAAATATTTCACTGCAGTGAAATATCAAAATTTATTTCACTGTGAAAATCCAGGATTTCACTGCTAGGAATGTAATAAAATAGGTTTATTACAGACGGATGAAGGCTGAAGCAGCCATACACAGTGAATGGTGGCGGGTCAAATCAGAAGATATTTCCACACAAACGGCATCCTCATTCTTCTCACAGAGAAGCCGGGTAAGTAGAGAGCCTTTATATCGTTACTTTGCAACAAAACAAACCCCTCGAAACTGCAGCTTAACCCTCTCCCAAACAAGACCTGGTTTTGACGTCTCTAATAGAAAATGCTTAAGGAAAACATTGAAACAAAAGAAGAAACTGTTGATAACCAGCAGTTTCTCCCTTTGTCTCAATATTTTCTATGCAATTATTTACACAAATTATATCGATAAATACTTCCATTGTGTCGGTTGTGGCAGTTTTTGAAGTAGATCACCCTAAAATTTTGTAGTTTGGGAAAGGGTTAAAAAACAAGCTGCAGTCACGAGGTTTTTGTTGAAAAGTGTCAACATGTGATTCAAAATATTGCGTCCAGCTTCTATAAACAATAAATTAAACTAATAAAAAAATTCAAGAACATTTAGCACATTTGCACTCGTTTAATTCAATTGCCAAAACACAAATTAGTGTCATGGTTTTAAGAAGTCCACGTAAACAGACATGTAAATTCAATTTATCAAAAAACCATCGTATAGAAATATTATAACTATGCAAAATCTAAAATACTGTGATGATTACACATCTAATTGCGCGAACAAAAAGAACGCGTATTGCAATTTCTACATTTTGCCTTTCAGACCCACATATCCGAGGACGAACGTTCACTATCATTAGCTACCCATGCTGCGTGTTTCCAAACTGTCGGAATATATAGGGTGTGTACACAGCATATTTTAGCTCACCAGAACAATAATTTGAAGATTATGAAATGTCTAAAATAGCATGATATATGGCGAAATGCTGTCACGAAACCACAACAGTTAAATTGTACTTCAGAACCCAGACAATTAGAAACAGACAAGTTCACGAATAAAACATATTTATTACATTAAACAAGTCATTGTCAGATTAAAGAGAAATGGCTTTGTGATGCAGATTATATTTAAATATAATGTCCAGTAAACAAAATGCTATTTGCGATTCGGTGACAAAAGACAGAAAGTTGAAACCCTTTACAATATCATTTTAAAAGTCATATTAATAATGATACACATTTCTATCATATGATTATGGAATTTTGGATGTCTTTACTTATTGGTCAAATGGTTATTTATTAAACCATGTTCAAATGCATGTCTTCAAGAAGATGCGGTGTAATTTTAACACAGTGACTCCTTTTGACTCCTCACAAGCTATTGGCTTTGGAAAACATTGTGGTAAATGAAGAAATTGCTTGTGATAAACAATTTCTTCATTTCCCACGATGTTTTCTACCCAATATAACCAAAAAAATGTTAAATTGCATTCACTTGAAATTATCGTCAGCAACATCTTTAAATTTGGACTGGTCCAAATATTGTCGTTTGGTAGTCATCATCGCCGTTTACATTGTTTTTTTCAGGGATCTCAGGTGCATATTCGGAAACCCAACATAAAATCCCTGACAATTGACAGGACGCTCCTGCTGGAATTAAAACAGGTAAGGTTCCGGATAAATCGATCCTACATATTTCCGGATAAAAGTTATGCAGCATATTTCCGGATAGAAATTATCTACCATATTTCCGGATAAATGTTATCCTGAATATTTCCGGATAAAAGTTATCTAGCACATTTCCGGATAAAAGTTATCTACCATATTTCCGGATAATAGTTATGCAGCATATTTCCGGATAAAAGTTATCTACCGTATTTCCGGATAATAGTTATGCAGCATATTTCCGGATGAAAGTTTTCCAGCATATTTCTGGATAAAAGTTATCCAGAATATTTCCGAATAAAACTTATCTACAATATTTCCGGATAAAAGTTATGCAGCATATTTCCGGATAAAAGTTATCTACCAAATTTCCGGATAAATGTTATCCTGAATATTTCCGGATAAAAGTTATCCAGCAAATTTCCGGATTAAAGTTATCTTCCATATTTCCGGATAAAAGTTGTGCAGCATATTTCCGGATAAAAGTTATCTACAAAATTTCCGGATAAAAGTTATCCAGCATATTTCCGGATAAAAGTTATCCAGCATATTTCCGGATAAAGTTATCCAGCATATTTCCGGATAAAAGTTATCCAGAATATTTCCGAATAAAACTTATCTACCATATTTCCGGATAAAAGTTATGCACCAAATTTCCGGATAAAGGTTATGCAGCATATTTCGGGATAAAAATTATCTACCAAATTTCCGGATAAATGTTATCCAGCATATTTCCGGATAAATGTTATCCAGAATATTTCCGGATTAAAGTTATCTAGCATATTTCCGGATAAAAGTTATCCAGCATATTTCAGGGTAAAAGTTATCCGGAATATTTCCGCATCAAATCGCGGCTATATCCGGCAATTCGGCGACATTTGGCCCTATTATATCATTCATTCCTTGAACCGAACAAGTTGTTTTCATTTCACTCATTCTTTAGACACAAATATAAAGAGGATACAGAGGCAATATTAATCAAATTTGTATTGCAAATTCAAAAGTGTTGTCGCTGACGCCAAATTCCACATTAACCCTTTTCCAACTAGGTCCCGGGTCCCGTACTATCAACGATCGTACGATTTTTTTTTAGTAATTACATGTAACAACATACCTGATTGGCCCAATCTGATTTCTCGTGCAATCAGATGGTCTGTTACGCAGTTTATACAAAAATGTGGTCGTAAGATCGTTGATAATACGGGCCTCTGGTTCTGACTTCTCTAACAGAAGCAAAAAAGTTTTTTTTATCTATTTTGCGTAAATATTTTAGCGTGTTATAGTGTACACAAGTCACATTTATATATTAAGAATTGTTTCATCTACCACAGCAGTTATCTGGGAAAAAAATGTTTTTTTTTTAAATAGTTTTAGTTCGTTAACTATATAGCACTTCGTAACAATTTTCTACACACTTTTCTGTTGCGAATAATTGCTCGTTCACGCGTATTAATTCACCCCTACATTTTACTGACTAAAGGTACTCAATTCTGATGAATTCTATACCGTTAGCGGTTTACATAGCCAATCCAGGCAGTGGCAGTAAAATAATAGAGTGAATTCGAAAATCAGGAAATAGCATCAAATGTGTGCCTTATACAAAGGTTACCTTGGTAACATTTTCAATTTTGTAACAATTAGGAGAATGTGTTGCGACTGTTTCATAACAGTTCATGGACACCCATTTAATTGACGTCCGTGTGCAAAAACGGCATAATAGCTGTATGTTTTTTCTAATGAGACATGCAAGTACAAACATTAACCATTTTTCAAGCGGCAAAGTTTTACGGTCTTATTAAAAAGCATCTGCAGACCAAAATGTATACTGATTAAAGAATATCGGTGAGTGCAAAATAACATGGATTATATTTAGGCACACGCACAGTCTGATCAGAATCCTTGTTTTTCTCTTAAAACCTCTTTTTGGCCTGTAGTGACTAAGATATTGCAGCATGGATCCTTATTGAAGTGTATTTGATGATAGGTCAATCCGTGGTTCAATTATATACTTATGTAAGCCATTCTAATACAAATAGGTCGCAACCACGTTATTAAGTAATAAATGGATACGCAACGGGGCTTTTCCCTTATTATTTATCTTTTCCAGTCTTTTGAATATGGATAATTACACAAGAGACGGAAATTTAAAGCTCAAAGATAGCTCTATATTTTTGTTTACGTTTTCTCGAAGGAACCCTCGTTGTGAATCTTTCTCTTTCACTCGACCTCAATAATAAAATCTTACTCTGATTAAGGTGAGATTTCTGCGTTGTAGATTTGTTGTGAATTCCTACATTAAACAAGAGGACCATCCTGGTGTTATATCGCTCACCTGAAACAAGATAATATGAGCCACAATTCTGTTTGAAGCAATTAATATTTGCCGCTTTAAGATTGAAAACAAACTTATGGTCAACAATATTGTGTCCAAGTTTTGTCTTGATTGGTTATTATTTGTGGTTGCTAGAGTAAAGACAAAGTCAAAAACAGCAAATATGTCAATATGAAGGGCAGACAACCTAGCAAATTATATTCTGATTATGCTTTAACCCAGACGTATCCAAGATCTTATGGTAACCAACATTATGGCCAAGTTTCGTCTTTATTGTTAAATGTTTGTAATTGTCTCAGTCGAAAACAGCAATTTTGTCAGATCCAGGGGCGCATAACTCACAACTTTACGGGTTTCCTGTACGACACCTTTTAGGGTCACAGGAAGGTAAAAATGCATGCATGGATGCAAAGGTTTCAATCTTCAAGGCTATTTTTGAAAGGGAAATAATAACCAATTTACACGTGCTTGTGGAAATCAAACGTTTTTCCTTAATGTTTTTCAAAACCATTACCGAGAGTAACATCGAAATCATTGCTTGTTTGGGAAAAGGTTAATATGTATTCAAGTATTGGGTTATTAACTTATTACCCTATTCACGACACCTTTTAAATATTGAAAGCTGCTACAGACAACAACAAGACTAATTGGTGATGCAAGTATCATGTTCGATGCCAAATTGATTTGCCAGAATCTGGTTGAAAATCAAATCAGCTTAAAATGTTTTACGACGTGAAAAAAAATACTAGCAATCAATAAAGTTAAAAGGTTTGAGAAACCCATCTGTTTCACCAGCGATACACCAGCCTGGTCAGTATGAGATGACCTCTTGATATTATGCAAGTTGATCAACCCAAATCGTATGTGTAATAAGGTACTCGTCATACTTTCATGTACTTTACTGGGAACTTTTATAGACGACAGCGATTCCTACGAAAATTTACACTATACCAGTGTTCTGCAAACGATAAATGCTTTAGCAGCCACTCATTGAATAACTAAGCGCCATTACTAATCTGGTCTTACCTAATGAATTTGTATTTTTTACATTTCTACCTGTAACACATTATGTTGAATTTCGACTGCACATTTATTGTATCCAACAACGTTTGATATGCATAGACATTTAAAATAAACGATACTGTTCATTACCACGTGTGCACATGAAACTATTCATTACCCCTTTTGCATGTACAAATTGACTTTCCGGTAGCTAATTTGAATTTGTATACCACAATATGCTCGACGTTTCAGGCAATAAGAAAGTTGAATATAAGATCGATGTACACAATGTAGCATAGTAAATATTTAGACAAAAGAAGAAAATGCTGATCACCAGCATTTTCTTCTTTTTTCTCAATACTATCCTATACATTGATTTATAGATGCAAAGTCATAATTGGAAAAGGATTGATATGCACTTAAGTGTCGGGTCAGTATTGAATCATTAACACAAATAGATAGCACATTATGATTTTCATTCACACTTCGTGATGGTTTATAAATGACCATATTCTTCTATTAATTAAGAAATCTTAAAATGACATCCAATTTCTGCCGTATACAATAGTTACCGTGGTAACGTTTTCATTTGTGCAAAGCAAACCCCATAAATGCAGCTTCTTTTCAGCCGCATTCACGGGGTTTATGATCAGTTTGAATGCGAAGCATCCTTATCCGCCTGTACCACTTAACCAAACATTTGTAGCGAAGGGCGAAATTGTCAGTGTGCGTTGTCATTTTATTCGGTGAATTTTGGTTTTCAACGATTGTGTACCGACCATACACTGAACACGTAACGAACTTGTAACGACTGAGTCGAACAGCCAACGAAGTTTCTCCGAATTATACCCCAATTCGTTCCCAAACATCAACGAACCCCTACCGTTTGAGTAACGAATAAAACTTCATATTCGGAATGACATCGTGAGGATCGGTGTGTTTCGTTAGCGGTTCGTTTATCTTTTCGGCCAGATCGGTAAATTAATGCACCTTCATCGAAGTGCAAACGCTAGTCCTTCGTTGAGACCATGACGAACATACCGAACAGGAATTCGTCGGCGAATTATTACCGACACCAAAACAAAAGTAATGTATGCCAGATAGAGATAGTTTCGTAAACTTAGTACATCAAAAATAAGCAAAATCTGAGATTGACAGAAGGACGAATACAAAAAATCAACAAACTAATATACATGATTAATGATTCCAAAAATCTTCTGTCCCTAGTAGATCTACATTGTAAGTACCTACAAAATTTTAATCTGATCTATACACAAAAAGTTATTTAACTTTAAAGTAAAAATTTGCTTCTCATGTCAATTTACCCTACCCACTTTGTTAGCCATTATCTCCAAAAATAAGCCTTCAACAGAATTTGTACACATACAAATTAAAGATATTATGTAACCCTATCAATTCGCAGAATTTAAAGAAAATCTATTCTTTGAGCAATTTGAACCCTTGTTGCGACCCATCCTTTGGCAGTCTATTTAGCAATAACCAAACACGCACACTAAAATCTGCATTTTCCTTACACCCAAAACTTGTCGGTACATTCTGTGCTTCGATTGAAGAAAATCGTATTCTGAAGCATTCGACCAATATCGAACTGAGTCGTTTTGAGAAGGGTTGAACTATTCTTGAAAACGTGTTGGTTCGGTAATTGCAACGATTGATAGCATCTCGAAACACTTTTTCTCCTGTATCTAATTACTCTTTCTCTCTTATAAGATTCTAATTAAAAAATCAGAAAATAGCAATAAATTTGTGCCTGCTGCTATGGTTACCTTGGAAACGTTTTCAATTTGTTAATGATTATTAGAATATATTGCGACTGTTTCATAACAGTTCATTGACGCTCATTAACTTGACATGCTGGTGCACAAACGTCATACATGGCTGTTTACTTTGTAAAGACGCGTTCATGCTTGTAGCCAGGAATTTTGTAAAGTTGAAGCCCAAGGCGTATTTTGCAATCCATTTAACGCATTTTGGAGGCCAAAAATAAAAAAAAGATCTAGAAAGTATTGTGGAAATGAAGGAATTTATTTAGACAAGCAATTTCTTCATTTCCGACAGGTTTGCTATCCAAAGAGACCAGAAATATAAAATAACATTGACTTGACACCGTCTTCTGTAACATCTCTGAGTTTGGACGAGTAAGATATTTGTGACATGGCGATGAAATGTGGTGGTTTCGGTGCATCTAAGGGTATATTTACACATTTTTTTGGAAAGACCACTGCGCACACTTGACAAAATACAGTAGACACTCGTTATCTCGACATCGGACGAGTCGAATTTTCGCTTAAGTCGAAGTAGGGGTCTGGTCCCGTCATTGAAAAAATGTAACTTCGTAATAAAAATATCCATTGAAATTTAGTAGGAAAAGGATAGAGCAATTTCTTTTCCTTTCCTACTATATTTCAATTTGGAACGCCCTTGATGAACAACAAAAATGGTCAAATGTCATTAAATCGTAACTTAAGGAAATCGGATTAGTCGAACTCCGGATATGTCGATGTATTTTGGCCGTCCTTCTGACTTCGACATTCGAGAATTTTTTTTGCAGGAAATCGCCTCTTTTCAACAACAACAAAAAAAAACCCTGTCGCATGCGTATACAGTTGTAAATATCTTTCCTTTTATGTTCTTTTCTCGACTCACAAATGTACACTTGTAATTATTCTGCCTTAAGCGAAGTTGACAAAGAAGAATTGTCCTTGTTACTTATCCCCAAATTCCTGACAGTCAGGTTATGTAAGTCGTTCTAAAACAAATAGGTCACGTACACGAAATAAAGTAATAAATGGATAAGCCACGAGGACTTTTCCATTCATACAAGTATCGCATCAGATCATTTGAATATGGTTAATTACCCAAGAGACGGGAATTAACCATTTAGCAAACGACAATATTCTAGGGAGATCTAACTTAAAAGCAACTACAGACAACAAAATATGTGGGATTAAAGAACGGGTATATGTATAATATAGCCCAGAAAATATTGAGGCAAAAGGAGAAAGTGCTGGTTTCAATGTTTTCCGAAGCCTTGTGTATTTAAAGCGCCAAAATCAGGCCTTGCTTTAGAAAGGATTGAAAATCAAATATATTTCTATTGTTCCGTTAATGTATTCTAGAAAGAATCCTGGTAGTGAAAACCTATATACATGTACATGTAAAACAGGAAAAAATGAGACGAAAGACGAAAATGCTACGATCAGCATTTTCCACATTTTAGTCCCTATATTCCACTGAAATAGTTATCATTATGTAATTACCCTTTCCCAAATGACTATATTTTGGGGTGATCCACTTCAAAAATTGCCATAAATGACAAAATAGATGCTATCAAAGATAGGATTTGCGTAAAATATGGAACAGAAAATATTGAGACAAAAGGAGAAACTGCTGGTTATCAGCAGTTTCTTCTTTTGTTTCAATGTTTTCCCAAGCCTTTTCTATTAGGGACGTCAAAACCGGGTCTTGTTTGGGAAAGGATTAACGAGTATTTTGTCGTTGACAGCGCTTTACAAATTGGAACATTCTTAATTCTTGTCATGCAATGGCTTGGAAAATGTTCTTAGATGGAAAATTAAGTACTGTGACACGCAGGTATCTTTATTCTACATTTGAATGAACTTGAAATAGATCCATTAGCAAGATCTACTTCTGATTTCGACCCTTACCGAACTAAAGCTTGTTTCGATTCACTAAGCAGAGATGCTAAGTCTTTCTCAGAACATTTCAATGATATCACTTAGCATTTGCTTAGTTTTATAGAAAAGAAGGCGATGCTAACTTGTCATGTCATACGTCGTTTGGAAGAGACTTAAGGTGGTCTTCCCTTAATGAGATTCGCGCGATGTCGGAATTATTCGGGCGACGTCGAAAACATTTGGCAGTGGGACTTTCCACCACCGAATAAGTCTGGATACGGTAACGACGACGCTGGAAAAATCCGATGTTTTATTAATCTAAAAATGGCCACATTACCGGTATTCTACCTTAACCCTTTCCCAAATAAGACCTGGTTTTGACGTTCCTAATAGAAAAGGCTTGGGAAAACATTGAAACAAAAGAAGAAACTGCTGATAACCAGCAGTTTCTCCTTTTGTCTCAATATTTTCTGTGCCATATTTTTCAAAATCCTATCTTTAATAACATCCATTTGTCATTTGTGGCAGTTTATGAAGTGGATCACCATAAAATGCTGCCGTTTGGGAAAGGGTTAACCCATTAGTAGACGTAGACCGGTACAAATTCAAAGATAGTGCCGATTAGAATTTCGAGTGGAAGCAATTTTGTATTTTGTTGTTGTTATTGTTTTTTTTTTCTTCTTTTTTTTGTAGAAAACAAACAATTTCCCATCTTCCCACAATATCTTATTGAACATCTATCTTATTACACATTAAAAGCGGTTATATCTTAGAAAGGTTCAAACCGTTTATGATGAGAAAAAGAGAAAATGTTTCATAAAAAATGACTTTAAAGTACGATCAATTGTTACTCGTGAAAGTCGTTTTTAAATGTCAAACCTAAAACAATATTGTTTTTCCTAGTAATTGGTATTGATATTAACTTGGAAATCCAAGTTGTATTTCTGTCAAAGTCTTTTTGATTCTTTACAACACAAGACCTGTTTTTGACGTTCTTAATAGAAAAGGCTTGGGAAAATATAGAAACAAAAAGGACATATTGCTGATGACCAGCATTTCCTTCTTTTGGCTTAATATCCTGGGCCCGTATTCACCAACGTTTCTGAATTGATTTTGGAAAGTAAAATTGCATTACAACCAATCAGAGTGGCCGAGACAAACTTAAGCAAAAGAATCGGCCACACTGATTGGTTGGTATGTAACTTTACTTTAGAAAATCAATTTAGAAACGTTGGTGAATACGGACCCTGTTGCAGACGTGAAACTTAGATTAAATTAGAAAACTGAATTCCCAGTTGGAGTTGATATGGGTAGGATTAATTTACATGTATAGCACAATGTTACGACAAAAGAAGAACAGTTGGTAACCATCATTTGCTCCTTTTACCTTCGTGTTTTTTTCAAAACATTTCTGGCTTTAGAAAGGGTTAAAGTGCCAAGGTATACCAATTTCCGATCCGTACGTAGAACATTGTTAAACATATCCCAAACTCGGCGTCTAGTTTCGACTTCACTTGGTAAAAAGCAGTGTAATCACAATTATAACACGCCATATTGGTCGAATCAGATAGGTCAGTACATAAAATTGTCACATTTTTGAAAGGTTTCTTTTCTTTTTTCCCCATTCTTTTGCACCAAAGGAGAGGCATTGTCCTAGAATACGTGCACCAATGTCAATGTCATGACAGCAAGTCGTTATAGGACTAATTGCTCGTGTTTTTCTGTATCCAGTTAGAAAATAACATGTCTTTGCAAATTTGACACGTTGAGTTGTACAAGTATAGTATCAACACATGGCATGTTGGTTTATGAAATAATCCTGCTTTTGCAGACAAACGATGCCTAGTTTAAAATGCTGCGAAAGAAAATGTATAGATAAATATCATTTCTTTCATTTTAATGTCATGATGTATTATGATGAATATGCCATTCCAAATATAATTCATGTTTTTAAACAGAAACTTTTCTGAGACTGTAGCGGATTGCAATGCATACCAAGCTAAATTTCTGTCGTCTTGGAAATAGTTCATTACATTACACCTGTCTATACCCAATTAAGGGCAAGTTATTTTAGTGTTCAGATGTCTTTAAAATGCTAGTACTTGATTTAATCCGTAAGTCGCATTTTCTGTCAGACCAATTAAGAACTAGATCAATGAATATTACGTACATCGAACGTTTCAGTCTTAAACCATAAATAATAATTTATGTCATGAAAGGTTTCATAAGAAAATGAGAAATACGAATAAACTGTTCATTGCTAGATCAAATAAGCTTATTGTATTTCCGAATATTTCCAGTGCTTTAATGTTAAGGATAAAAAAATAAGATTACAGACTTGGAAATTATACCAACTAAAACGTTAATTCTCTCTAACTCTTTTTCTCTATCTATCTCTTACTCTCTCTATCTGTGTATGTTATAACCCAATGTTGTACAAACTTGTACCTGGGTGAATAAACAAGTTGTTCTTTTCTGTTCTGATGTAATCAAGATCTTGGAAAAAAGTTATGGTGCAAAAACGGCTGTCATTGACGGAGATAATGTTACTTTGTTCCGTAACGATCTGTCTGGAAATTTGGACTTGACAATAGAGTTTTCTTTTTTAAATATTTTAGGCACATGTTATTATTTGTCAAAACCTCGCACGTTTGGTTGGTGTATTTCCAGACACAAATAACGTGAACACTATATCCTTACAGAAAATTGTTCGGTGTCGTCTCTTTCATACACTCATTCATAAATGGTAAATTATAATTATGTTTTCAGATGCACGACATCACGTGTCAGAATCTGACCCGTTTGATTGGAGTATGTCCGGACGTTAACAACGTGTGTATCATCACAGAATATTGTTCCAGGGGTAATCTTCAGGTAATCATGAAGAGTAACCAGTAAATGTAGTTGTTAAGTCTTTATTGTATATGGCTGTAAATTGCTCTATAGTATGCTCTATATGATTAAGACAAAGCTTATTTCTTTAACTGTTAAAGCGTTTTGCATTCATTAAAAGATGAATATTAAAAACCTTCACACAATTATTACGTGCATTTGCATCAGATACATATATCAAACGCAAGTAATACTGCTGATGATAAGCAGTAGGAGTTTGGGTCATTCTAGGAAAGGGTCTAAATGGCATTGACACCAACATGTTTCCAGATCAGCCTATGCATACATTCGAATATTCTCGGATCTTATCGCTTCTCAAGATCGCTCGAACGTATTACAGTGGCCGCCATGGGAGAATTTCTACCATAATCACTCCACAAGCATAACAACGGAAGCAGACCGAACAACTATTTAAGGTAACGCCAGAAAAATATTTGAAGCAAACAAAGTTCAAAAGTCAATTATATCGTAATAAATGTGATAAAGTTTTATCAGATGAGCAATCGATGCGATTTGGCGATTATTTACGATATATTTACAACATATTTCACTTGAATTATAACGTTTGCAAAAATGATGCTTGGGTTTGATGACGTCATTTACGCGCGTTTATTTTCACGTTTAATATGGCGGTCTCTGTATTACGCTCGTGATCAAGTTGCAAACGGGTTTTAACAGTCTCGAGAGTCGCGATTGCCTGAGCATATGCACAGTCTAATAAGGATCTATGCTGTTCCCCATTTGTTCATATCATAAAGGCAACTGTTAGACAGATGTATGGATCCTGGTCAACATACACTTATGTAGAATAAATGGTAATTGAAAGGACCTTCCTCTTCCCTGGCTCCAGACCACGGCTCATTTATTTTTGTGCGTTATCAGCAACATTATTTGTACATTACAGGATATCTTACAAAACGAGTCTATACAACTGGACTGGGCATTCAAGCTGTCCTTAGTCAACGATATTGTAGAGGTAGATCTATTATTATTTGTTGTTTCACTTAAATTAGAAGTTCTTTTCAAATCACATCGTTCGAAGTCGAGGAAGATTTGCCAACTGAAAAGTAATTTAAATTGACTACATTAGCACTCTCTCTAAATCAAGATATCTCAACGGACAACTTTTGTACAATTTACCGACTGTTTCCTTAGAGCCCACATGATTTATTAAGCAATTTAAGTAATTTGAACAATCTTTGGCGGTTTAATGATCTACGATACATTTTGCGCGTCTACGTTTTTCTTACCATACTTTACTGCAGATCTTTGAATATAGTTATTTTGGTATATTTGACAGGGTATGTATTACTTACATACAAGCCCAGTTGCTGTTCATGGTCGGTTAACAAGTTCTAGATGCGTCATAGACAGTAGATTTGTACTCAAGATTACTGGGTTTGGTTTGAGAAGTTTGAGTGAAGTGAAATATAAACGAGACAAAGGAGCATATACTTACTGTAAGTTCTAAATGGCATTTCTTCTTTAGAGAAATTGTTACACAATTTACACAAAAATACGTTAGATACTCATTATCAACATATTCATCCCTTAAACTCTTTAAAGCACACGTACAGGAAGTGATGTCACGATTGTCATGTATGTGTACTATTGTAGTATTTTGTTTATTTCTCTGTGTTTGATAGTATCGGTCATTTTGAAACAATTAATAGAACCGACATTTCAAAGTGACTTTCATAAAATGACCTCATTTAATTGACGGTATGATCAATATGTAAATTAATAAATATCTCTTCGGTATGTTAAATATCAACATTAACACTTAAAAGGTAGCACAAGTTGTCTGTTTACTTTTACAGCCTTTATGCCCGAGTTACTCTGGATGGCTCCCGAACATCTGCGCTTGTACCCACCACGTATTTGTACTCAAGCCGGGGACCTGTACAGCTTTGGTATTATATTGTATGAAATGTGTACAAGGAACGAACCTTACGTGAACGAAATATGGTATCGAAGTCTTGATGGTACGAATATTATTTTCCTAGTTTAAACTTTACAACTAAAAGGATTTCAACCCTAATTAAATTCACGCGATGTCCGAAATTTTTCGCACAACGTCGCTAACAATCGTTACTTATCCAAACCTATTCGGAAGACGTCGTAAACATGCCGCGGTGGAACGTTCCACAGTCGCCTGTTTAGACGTAGACCGAATAATTCCGACGTCGCATGAATCTCATTAGAGGTTGACAGCCCTAAGTTATCACTTTTAATAGAATAATAGCGAACAAAATAGATAACATTTCATACCACCGTGGCTATATATCAGCTGTAATTTTTACCTAAGAAGAGCACGATCGAGTGTCATTATTTCTATGCGTAATCAAAATTTCCGAAAGCAGTGTTGATCTTGGCCAGAGTGCGTGTGTACGCAGGCTGATAAAGATCTCGTGTGGCCTAAAGCATCGTGAGAGCTTTTTATTGAGCTATAAGTAGTATCACGGATGAGATTGAAATGTCATTATGAAAACGATTAGGAGGACAAATGATCACGAACTTCTGAATTTACGATCAAACTATTCGACCAACGTTCATTTGATGGTTCCTAGCAATATTCAGAAATTGTCAGCTACCATTATCAAAATGATATTTGTGAACGAACATTACAGGGATCCACTTTTTTTACTTATTATTCAAGATACATATATTTATATCACAAAGAGAAAATACAATTTCGGTGGTAAAATTAATGTCTCGACTTTGTTCAATGTATGAAAGACAAATGATAAAACGTTAGCAACATCGTGAAACGACAAAAATCAATTATACACATCAGAATAACTAATCCTTGCATCAAGACACATTTTAAAAATGAAATTAGAATGTTATGTACGTTTAATAATTTTATTCAACAGATACACTAGAGAAACTGAAGAAAGGTGGAAACACACCAACACGTCCAACATTAACAGAAGATGGCGTCCATGATGACCTCATTCGCCTAGCAGAATGTTGCTGGCATGAGAACCACACCGAAAGACCAACGTTTCTTAACGTGAGACGGGTTCTGAAGCAATTGAGGATGAAAGGGTAATTTAAAGTTTTATATTGTTAACGCTGTATATTTATATTGGAATATGATGTGTTTATTTTAAATCCATTGCCTATTCGTCCAGATCAATCATGGATAGGTTTGCTTTGAGATAGAATACAAATATCTATTTACGGTTGCTAAAATGTGCATTTCTGAATTAAGTAAAATATGTAAAACATAATATGCTGAGTCAAAAAAGAAAGTGTGCACAGAGAATAACTGGACTTTCTATCGTAATTTTGACCCGTCGCGCTAAAAGGGACCTTATCGGGTGTGTGAAAAATATTGATCCTAGTCAGTCTGCGCAGTCCGCGCAGCCAGACTATGGTCGACACTTTTCACGTTTATGTTATTTTCTAAAGCCGGAAGGTTTTCCCTGTCTTACTATAATTATGTTCATTTTTCGCATACGGGATCTGATTGACTTATGATGATTCTGACAAGTTTGTCAAAATTTGGATTTTGGGTATTCGGATAAGGTCCCTTTTAGCGTGACGGGTGATTTTGAAAAAAATGTCTTCACAGAGGTACATCCGAAGGCCAGAATGTACTAGACGTGTTACTAAACAGAATGGAACAGTACGCTAACAATCTAGAGGGACTTGTTACGGAGAGGACACAGCAGTTTCTGGAGGAGAAAAGAAAATCTGAGGAACTCCTTCATCAAGTATTACCAAAGTAAGTGAAATTTGGATTAAGGAATATGCCTTTTAACACTTTCCCAAACAACACAAGTTTAGTGATTTTCAATTGAAAGCTGATGGAAACAATAAACAAATGTTACTAAGGGTAAAATTTGTGAATAACATAGCCCAGAAAATATTGAGGCAAAAGAAGAAAATGCTGATTATCAGCATTTTCTTCTAGTGCCTAAATGTTTTCACAGGCCAATTCTATAAGGGACGTCAAAACCAGGACTTGTTTTGGAAAAGGTTAAATAAGATTTATATCGGTTGAAAAAACTCTCAGCTGCATTACTTTAAAAACGTTCACTTTCTCGACAAAGTGCATTGCTTGGTATCACCATGACAGCACAGATACTTTCAATCTTGTACCTAATCATACTAGTATACACTTAAGGGAAAGCGTGATTATGCGTAAACTATTCTTGGCGTAGTATTTCAACATCCTGGTCGCCAATTATCAATTTATTGTTCATTGCAGGAGTGTAGCAGAACAGTTACGCTGTGGTCACGCAGTACACCCAGAAGCCTATGACAGCGTGACCGTGTATTTCTCTGATATTGTTGGTTTTACCAATATCGCTGCTCAAAGTTCGCCATTTCAGGTAGGTTTGTGTTTTGTTCTTAATTTTCCTAGATAAAATGATTAAATCTAGTTCTGTTACTTTACTTAAAATTATATATTTGAATACATTGGTACATGTATCCTCATAGTCAATTTTCCTCCCGACGATACTCTACTGATAAACATGAATTTTCAATTGCAGGCCAAATTACACCCTCGTCTTATTCGACGTTGGTATTTCGGTCCACTCCCGATCCTTAATCTGCATGCCCTTCAATTTGTTTGTACCTTACATGTACTGGTCAACTGATGTTTTAACAGTTATTGCTTTTCGTTTGGTTTTCCTAGCAGTCGAATGATAGCATTAGCGTAAATTGAGTTCATTCGAATCCAACAAAAACCAATGCAATTATCACACTTCGTTAACTCCCCTTTTTTACAAGTAGCCACAACTTCAGAAAGCTTCAATTAGTCGTTTTACCCTATCACACATTTCAATCTCTACATTTTATATCGTTGACTTTCTTAATGACCTCGACACATGTTTTGATTCCATAGTCGAGAATAGTGAGTCTTTGTATAGCTAATGATAAATGACCTGGCAGAGCATCCCTAGCTAACAGCTAGAGATACTCTGCCAGGCCATTTATTCTGAGCTTTAAGATACAAGTAACCTTATCATTCATTCCAATCTCTACCTTTCAGATCGTTGACTTTCTTAATGACCTCTACACGTGTTTTGATTCCATCATCGAGAATTATGATGTTTACAAGGTAGGAACAATAACATTTCGTTGACAATAAAAAATTCGAAGCTATAGATTTTCTATCAGCATTTTGTTCTAAAGTAAATGCTCTTTCAATTCTAAATAATTTATAAACATTTTTTTTAAATTACATCACTTTATTTGTCTTCAAAATATTTGAAATATCTATAAGCCTATGCTTAAAACTGCGGTAACAGTTATTTTCATTTTCCAGAAGTTCCCGTTTAGCTTGATCGGACACATATAAGTATCTGGGGTCATTTTATGTGATGTTGTAAAGGGGGGTCATTTGCAGTTGTCGTGCCATTCCAGTCCTTAATGAGTTTAACATGACATCATTGATCCTTTACAAACATCAATATGTATGGTCAGACATTACTGGAAACTGAAACTGTACAGTTTACGAAAAAAGAGAACCTTGCACGAAATGTAAGAAAATGCTGACATCACATAAACATTTCACAATTTGTTTTCATCGTATTCAAACCTTTCGGTGTATAATCACGTGATTCATAATTTCCGATAATCTTCAATATCTTTTTTAATACTTGACCAATTTGAATTTGGTTTGAAGCAGAGAAGGTGGAAAATGCCAGGAATAAGCTGGATGTGTTGGATTTTTTAAAAAAATCAACTGATAAAAAGTTTTTGACGATAAACCAAAATTTTGGTTTATCTTCAATAACTTTTTTATCAGTTGATTTTTCAAAAATCAGTCACGTCCATCTAATGCGTGACCTCTGTCCACGTTCTCTGCTTTAAACCGAATTCAAATTGGTCAAGTATTAACAAAGTCATTGTAGATTTTCTGAAAATATTGTATTACGTGATTATCCACCGTGAGTC
Organism: Fragum sueziense; assembly: GCA_963680895.1. Classification (NCBI taxonomy): domain Eukaryota; kingdom Metazoa; phylum Mollusca; class Bivalvia; order Cardiida; family Cardiidae; genus Fragum; species Fragum sueziense. The sequence continues at coordinate 3,187,930 of OY804605.1, read as the reverse complement.
AATTTGTTTGTTTTATTGGGGTTTTACGCCGTTTTCAACTACTATGGTCATATCGCGGCGGCTGGAGCATTTAACCATGTATTTCTGGAATTTCTCCCACCAGTACTACAACAGCACCTTAACCGAGCTTCCAGCTGCCCCCACATAGGTTCACGATATCAGACCATTGATGGGTTACATTTTTGTCAGAAAGGCTATTTGCCGTGGCCGGGTACCGAACCCAAGACCTCTCGAGTGAGAGGCAGATGCGCTTCCAACTGCGCCATGGCCGCGTCTCCCTTCAAGTCAAGTCAAGTCGAACCAAGTCCATATCCATTTTATGGGCTTCCCACGAAGTCCATTTTAGCTTGATGGGTCACAATTACATTCTTTAAGGTGGAGACTATAGGTGACGCCTATATGGTGGTATCTGGTTTACCAGAGAGGAACGGTATCGAGCACGTGCGACAGGTGGCGCGGATGTCGTTAAAGATTCTAGATAAAGTCAGGAGTTTTACAATCCGTCACCAGCCTTATACGCCACTGAAGGCAAGGATTGGGCTACACTCAGGTATGAAATAGGGAACGATTTTATCCTGCAAATCGTGACGTAATTTCGGACAAACAAAGAGTCGTTCGTAGGTGTTATCATCAAATCTCGTAACCACGGCTTGATTAAAGACGCTGTTACGAGATCTTATAACAACACCGACGGCTTATCAAAACATAATAGTAAACCCTTTTAAGGGGGAATGCTCCAGTTTTTCGGAACACTCGGTCATTACTGTAGTAAATTAAATGTTTCGTACCAATATGTTTTGCTACCATAATTTCAATAATATAACACATCATTACAATTTACCTTTTTCGACGGTAAAAGTGTATTTATTATTTTGAAACTGATTTCCTCAAGATGGAAATCGATTATTTAGAGCAAGACAGTCGTAAGTGTGTATGCAGTTACCACTGTTTTGCGTCATTTTATTCATGTGTAGCTGATAGAAATTACTGTAATTCACTAATAAGTGCGCTGACCTATACATTTTCTTTTTGAATTATTACCAGGATATGTTGCTTAATACAAGGAGGGAGTTTTATCAAATTCTATTATGTAGAACTTGAAATATTTCCAAAAATATGCAAATTTTGACATAAAACACTCCAGCAAACCGAAAACGTGAGCGTGTTTTATACATTTACGCGTTTATAATAGCACATATTTTGGGTTTTCTGTTCTTATTAAAAGTATGACGTTACTTTAAATCCGTTTTTGGTACTAAACGATAAATATACATCATTTTATTAGCATTTTAGTGACATTAGACAAGTGCAAGAAATTGTGCATTTTTTCGCTGTAGAGGTATGTGATACGAATGCATATAAAATTCAAACAAGATCGCTGACCTTCCATTTTTATTTTATTTTTCAATTGGCAATAACACGTAATTTCAACATACAAAATATAAATAAATTCTATTATTGGGAACAAAATTAGGAAACTGGAGCATTCCCCCTTAATTTTTAGCACAAAATTCATTGCCATTGTAACTGTTTGAAAGCGTCAACTGTTTAAAACTGTTTAGCCATTGCAAGTCATTACAAAAATTGCGTATTGCAATGTCTTTTTGGTGTACATACTTTCTTTTGATGCAATTCCAATGGTGTTTTGAAATTAAATGAATAACAATTCAGCTGTGAATATGTGTCTGCTGTTTACATGCAGCTTTTCGACAGATTCTTTTCATTGAATTCAGTACGTTCCTTGATTTAAAAAAAAATCATGATTCAGTGGTTTCATGTTTATTGTAGGGTCAGTGTGTGCCGGTGTTGTTGGTAGAAAGATGCCTCGATATTGCCTGTTTGGTGATACTGTAAATACTGCCAGTAGAATGGAGTCAAACGGACAAGGTAACCATTGCACTGGGAAAATTATCTACGTACCATCATGATCATAAATTTGATTATGATAATAAATAGTAAATTATTAACTAAAGGAAATAATATAAAACATACCCATATCTTTTTGTGAAAAGCAGGATAACCTCGTTATTTTTCTTGTCACGGATAAAGGCTATCAAGAGGCATTTTTATCAAAATAAACCCAAGAATTGTGTTGAAGATGATATGATATCGTTTACAAATGCAACATACTTGAGTATCTTTGTTTCGTTTCAGCTATGTCCATACATATCAGCCAAGATACCAAAAACTTACTAGAAGCATTCGGAAACTTTGTGGTCGAAGAGAGGGGTATAATAGAAATAAAGGTTTGTGGAATTTCGTGTGACTAAGTACAATAAATGGAGTCAGATAAAAACTACAAACTATACAACAACTCTTAATTAACCACTGGCTACGTACATATGCTGGCCCTTTTTTATTTGCATGATTAGCTTAGAATGTTGGAATGTGTAAATAGAATTACAAAAGAGCACGATTTCTTTGATTATCTTTTAAATTTAATTACATTTATTTCAGGAAATTTGAAGTGTCAACGGACATAGTTGTTGTTTATAAGCAAACAAATACGCCCATATAAATCTGAACTGCTGTGGACATAAATTTGTTTAATTTCAGCACAAAATATTTGGCTAGAAATTTTCAGAATGCTCATAAGAAAATATGCTCTTAAAGAATGTTCATAAGAAAATATGCTCTTTCGGATTAACATAAAATTAAAATTTATGAAATAATATCTATGAAATGCCATTTTAAGGTGTATGGAGCTGTATCCAGTAAATTCCACTGTTGGCTCCTTTTATATGACTTGTCAATTGTAAGATGATAATGATGAAACATGAATAGAATTTGATTACATGTGTTTTAACCCATTGTCACACAGTGACTCCTTTGACTCCCCACAATATAATGGCTTTGGAAAACATTGTGGAAAATGAAGAAATTGCTTGGGACAAGCAATTTCTTCATTTCCCACAAAGTTTTCTACCCAAAAAGGTATAAAGCTTCGAAATTTCATCTCATCAAAATGTCGTCTGCAATTTCTTTCAAACTTGACTACCCCAAAATTTTGTCGTTTGGTAATTGGTTAAATGATCGCTGTACACATCAGAGGGAGTAACTTCACCAGTAACATGTTTTGAATTTGTAATACAAGTGGTTACTCATAAATTTCGGAGTTTACAATAATTTTTTCAGTCCGGTTCATTTTCTCTAACATTGACACTCTCACAAAAAGACGAGCTTTTAGTTGTCCAATAGAGAATGCATTGGAAAGAATTATAAAAACATTTATAAAACACTTTTTATTTATTCCACAGGGTAAAGGTCATATGACGACATATTGGTTAATTGACGAGATTTCCCGAGCACCGCCGACAACCTTCTACCTGAACAGCTTTGGACCTGAAGTGTCTTGTTGATTAAATGAACATTCAGCTATAATGTATTTATTTCATATCGTCGCTTTTCTACGAAAACCTCGTATCTGCAGCTTAAAACAAGCTGCAGATACGAGGTTTTTGCAAAAAAACGAAGATATGTCCCGATAGATGACCTGACAGAGCATCTCTAGCTTTTAGCTAGAGCTAGAAAAGCTAGAGATACTCTGCCAAGTCATTAACGGAGACCTATATGTTGTAAGGAAAATTCTGACAGTTTGATTGGTCAGGTCACCGTAAACAAACATTATTATTATAGGATAAATGACTTCTAACAGAGTACGTCATTTATTTTCCTTAAAGTGACATTTCACATTTTTTTCATTTTTTAAAAGTATGCCTTGATGCAAAGATTGTTTATTCTAATGGGTAGAAATACTATCAGTTTTTTGAAGTTGTTATTTATAAGCGAAACATACGCATTTAAAGTTGAGACAGAAATGACAAATTCTATATAAATCTGAACTGTTGTCTACAACAATTTGTTTAATTTTAGCACAAAAATATATATTTCTCGTAAACGATTTAATATTTTGTCTTGAAATTTTCCGAATTTTCATAAGAAAATATGCCCTTTCAGATGAAACATAAGTAAAATTTATGTAAAAATTATTCATGGCTAAATGATCGAAATAGTGACGAAACTTTGCCTGTACTTAATTAGTAAGAAGAGTTCTTGTTAGGGTACAAATAAACGTTTGAATGTAGAGTTTCGGTTTCAAGTATGTAAGTATGTCTATGTGTACGTATAATTGTATATGATCATCACTACATATTGTTGAATGAGTAGATATATTTAAATATAGTTTTGACAATAAATACGTGTACATAAATATAATTATGTATATCATTTATTTATTTCATTGAAATACATTACATTTCAACAGTCCCCACTACATGGAGACGATTGCTTCAGGACTCCCCAACAAAACTTGCCACCATTGGCCGTGCCCTCGCAGTCACGAGTTCGAGTCTTAACGCCGTAACTACCTTCTCCTATACCGTCACAGAAGCAGTCAGACCAGCGGGACCATTGCGAGAAAAATCCATTGGCTTAAAAGGAAAAAGAAAGGAAATTTGATAATAAATTGAAAAACAATTACACAGTGAGAAGAGTGACAGCTGAATAGAGCTGTTGTAAAACAACTGAGGCTGAATACGAAGAAACATATCGCTGCTTTTCCACGAAAACCTCGTAACTGCAGCTTGGTTTTAGCTGCAGTTACGATGTTTTCGATGAAAAGCAACTGTGTAGGACTTGAAGAAAATAGGACGTCTTATAACAAAAATAAAATGACTTCGTTATTACGCAAACAACCGTGTCTATAGAATCATCGAAACTTACTTGACAAATGAACAAGCTTGAAACTGCACGAAACAACGAAGAAACAAACGCTGTAGTACAAATACAAATACATATATGTACACGTATATGCTGCATTAATTACATACATAGTCGATAGATGTTCAAATCGAAATTGTTTCTTCAATTTCAAAACATCTATCTAGATAAGCTGGGACTAGAACACTATGATAACAAACTTACTAGGGCACGGGTTTGGACAGTCCATGATGTCTTCATAGATTCCCTCACAGTATTTACCGTCATAATATGGTTTTGGGTTGTCACATGAACGCTTCCTGTACGTCTGGGATATTCTGTCGCCTACAAAATATACACAAAGGTTCACTTATAAGATGTTTTTATCGTAGTTTATTCGACTGTGTTTTGGAATGAAATCAATGATGTTGAAAAGTATCTAAGAGGTTAAGAAGTTATTGACAGTAAACCTACAGATGGAACATTACTTAACTAGTATAGGTTACATGTGTTTGTGTAGTATAGCCTATACAAAAATGCGATATAGTTCGGTGAACAATTTGTTTCATATAGAATGTATAAAAACAATACAAAAATTATACCGAGTGAAAAAGCTGATCAAATTTAAGATAACTATTAAAAGCTTTCGGCAAAATTACCATGACTTGATAAATATAACATGACCTCTGCAACAAATCTGGGTCTTCAATCAGTACGAGAGCTACATATAAGTGGGAGTTAAGACATGCTAAATACGTTATTTCAATATAAAGCCCTGTGTTTTGGGAATTCGTTTCAATCGTCTCGATGAGACAATTCCTGTGAGTACCCTAACACAGGATTTGATTAACAATGAAATTATATTATAAAGAGCTCTTATCCGTAGCTGTGCAGAACAGTACAATACCGTCAATTAAAGTCGTATAACTCTTACCTCTATAACAACAATCTACCCAGCTAGACCAAGATCCCCATTGTCCATCTTGTGCCACCATGGTGTCGCCCGCTCCCCAGTCCTGGAAAATAGGGATACGAATATAATACTTTAACTCGTCATGCTGTTGGAAATACTGACATTTACGTACGTGAATATATGTACGTCATTGACAAGTTGCAAAAGAAAAGTTTTTGCGCTCTCACGAACAGGCGAACAACGGTGTGGTTACCCAAGCTTTACTAATGCCATTGACGATGTTTCGTCACGGCACGTGGCATGCAAAAGGTCAATGTCCGAGCAGAGTTGTCGTTCGTTACTCTCACATACATCTCTGCAACGGCCTGGGCGTATGAATGACAAGAATCTTGTCAGACCGAGGAAAACGTGTATTATTACTGTTTAACTGTTTCATGTGTAACATAATAAAGTAGACAAAGAAATGATGATTCTGGTTACATTTGAAAGGCACTATAACTGATGAAATAACCCATATACAATGGAACTATTTTCTCAAGCCTCCTTACCAATGGCAGGAATTTTGTGCTAAAAATAGACTAGGTTTAATGTTTTGTTTTGATAAATCGTCGGTGTTGTTATATAATATCGTATCTACGGCTTGAATCAAGTCGTAGTTGCAAGATTTTATAACAACACTTACGATATACTATTGTTTGTCCGAAATACGTCACGGTTAGCTGGATAAAATCGTTCCCTATCAGAATGAAACGTACAGAAAATTTGAATGAATGACATCAATCTAAAATCAAAGTACTGACAGTACTGTTTGGAAGCAAATTTTTCAAAAATTCAGGCCTGTCCAGGCCCCGGTTTCTCGAAAAAAACATAGGTATATTCTCATGAGAACATGCTCAACTTCAAAGGGATACTCTCCAACGTTGAAGGGTATTCCATTGAAGTTCACGTTGATTTCATGCGATTTGAGCACGGTGCTCAGATTTGAGCATGAGATTGAACTTAAGTTTTGTTTTCGAGAAACTAGGGCCAGAAATAGAGTGCTTTGATTAGGGACATTGATTATCCATTTGAATACCTTGAATACTTTGATTCGTAGCATACTTTAAGTACTTTGATTATCCAGGATACCTTGAATACTTTGATTCCATGCTGGAGTTGTATCTATTTTAGCACAACTTCATGCATACTAATCGTTTGTGTAAGCTGAATATATTTCATAGTTCAGTAAACTCAACTGACCCATTTACAAGGAAGCCCATTGGACTGATCTTTGAACCATAATAAAGCATATTACTACGTCGATCTTTTCTTCTCTTAGAGACATGATTAATTGAATGTTTCATTTTCAGTCACACAATTCAATATCTACACTGAAGTTCAGACTTACATATTGAATATTCGAATGGCTGTTACCTCTTTAATCTTTGCTTTTGATAGAACTATTTATAGTGAGGATGACCTGAAGATGTTGTGCGGTATGCAGAGAATGGTAAAGTGCAGAGACGCATGGCTGCTAAGAGAAGCAAATTTTGCAAAATTTACATTCATTCATGAAGATAACTTACTGAAAAAATGCACAACAGAAGCATCTTAATAGGAAACTATTTTATCCAGACAACCGTGATGTAATTTCGGACAAGCAATAGCATTTCATACGTGTTGTTAATAAATCTTGTAACTACGGCTACGAGATGTCATAATAACAACGCCGGTTTATCAATACATAACTCTAAACCCAGTCTAGTTTTAGCATAAAATTCATTGCTATTTGATACACTTTACATACCGAAGGTAGGCTTTGTGCAGGCATTTCGCAGTTCTCTCTCTTAATATTCTGTAGATATATGTCAGTGGTAAGCTGCAAAGATAAAAATGATGACATGTCTGATTGTAGACTATTTTAATTATCTTATGTGTTATTTGGGAGGAACTATTTTCCAAGAGTATAGCTCCAAAGTTGTGTGGTTTGCAAACAGCATTGGGAGGTGACAACAAAAGAGAGCTATGCACTCCAAAAATGGGTAGTGGTTCATAACAGAATATATATACAGGCAGTCTGAACGAAACCAATGCTGTTCTCTTATATATTTTTATCACTTATAGCTAATGTAAGGGAATAAGTTGGATGCTGGCAAAACTTCACTTAGCCAAAGGCTCATTTCGAAACACGATAGTCTCAGTTTAAAGACATGTGCTACATAATTACATAATGTATGCAGGTGCATAATGTATGCAACGTATTTAATGGCTCCAAATACTTTGTGTAGAGTGAGCTCACTGTATCCCGAATTTCTTTTTCGTCCTAGTATAACAATAACCATACCTCTTCAACCGTGGGGCTGTAACAGGGTGAATATGACACAGCTTGTTGTTTAAGTCGGATTTCAATATGCGGACAATATCTGCCCGGACAGTGGTCATCATCAAACTTGTCCCAATCCTTATTACGAACCATCTTCGAACTTATTCTTATATACATGAATCTGAAATGGGTCAACAAAAACACGACCGATAAACATATGGGGTTTTAGCAGGGAGAATATGACACAGCTTGTTGTGTAAGCCGGATCTCAATATGCCGACAATATCTGCCCGGACAGTGGTCATCGTCAAACTTGTCCCAATCTTTGCTACGAGCCATCTTAGAACTTATTCTTATATACATAAACCTAAAATGGGTCAACAAATAACATGGTCAATAAACATAATGGGGTTTTAGCAGGGAGAATATGGCACTGATTGTTGTGTAAGCCGGATCTCAATATGTGGACAATATCTGCCCGGACAGTGGTCATCGTCAAACTTGTCCCAATCTTTGTTACGGATCATCTTGAAACTTATTCTTATATACATGAATCTGAAATGGGTCAACAAAAACACGAAACAAATGTAAGTACTGGTTATCATCCACAACTCGGTCTAATTCGATACTACCGTGCGCAATGGTCGAATATGCACGGTGCGCAATTAATTAAGAGAATTACAAATTTATACGTCGTGATTTGTGGTTTTATTAAGAAATGGCAAATATTATACATCTTAATTGCTGTATGTATACTTCAAATTGCTTGATTCCTACACAAAAATATATACTCAGCAAAAGAGCTAACGCATTACTTTTTAAAATTGCATAACTTCTTTATTGTCATAGATTTAGATTCATAATTTGACATATCTTTATCCCACAAGTTTTTGCACTCATTCATAAATTCATTCCAAAGTTTTCTTCTGATGTGACCGCGTCATATGAAAAGGGGGCCAAAACAGTTTTTCGGCTCGTGGAACATGTGATCTGTTTCATTAATTTTTGTTTGAATTGATTTTGAAAGCTGGTTTATTGTTAGATTGAAGTCTGAAAAAATCAATTTCTTATCTAACGTAACAAGGGCTGTTCATGGACAACGTAGCTCGCATAGACGCACCTTTTTAAAATAAAAGGTCAAATTTTCAAGGTCAAGGTCACAAGGTCAAATTTTATGCTCTCATGCGAAAGGTCTTGGTGGGACCTGTCTATGTGTGAAATAGCAAGACTGCATCTCATACAGTTCATAAGATATCGACCGATACGTTTTTGTCTACGTAACCAACGTCGCCGTCGACGCCAACAATGACACTATCGACACTAGTGACGTAACATTACCTCCGCAGGAATAAATTACGCGCCCACAAACGTGTTAAAGCCGTCGGTTTGTTTAAGGAAGGGTAACTTTTCTACATAGGAACTCTTTCAGCCAATACAAACGGTTTGAAAGTTATGCGTGAATTTCCAATTCTAATTAAATTTCAGACTTTATGAATTTTAGAAATAAGGGTGTCCTTATTAAAAATTCAATATTTCATAATAAACTGTAGCATTTACTATGAAATTTCATAGGCTTCTTATCAAATGGTTGTACATGTAGTCGACATGTGCAAATTTTGAACGCCTTCTGTAGATCGTTAAAAAATATTAACAAAGATCTGAGTGATGCGTTAGCAGTTTTGCCGAGTATATATTTGTCCTAAACGGCACAATACGTTGGCTTGAAATTTTCAGAATTTTCACAAGACAATGATGCTCTTTCCAATAAGAATAAAACTAAAATTTACGAAAAAAAGTATCTGTGAAATGTCACTTCAACGAAAGTAAGTATGATTACATTTAAAAAAGGCAAAGTCGGTATAACAATGTGCTTCTAATTTTAAACTGTTACTATGATATATTCTGTCATGTTTCAAATCAATTGAAGAGAAAGTTACCTATCTTCAAAGTATAATCGCGTCATCGTTTTGTCATTCTTAACCTCCTCAAAAGTCTCGACTTCATAGAAAGCATTGTCACCCCACATGATGTCGTTTGGAGTTTGACCGTGTATAGTAATGTCTTCTCTCTTTGTTTCCTCAGGCAGACAAAGACCAATCAGTACACTCTTGCCTCTGATAAAATAATTAAAAGGAATAAGGATGCTTTACAATAAAAACCTCGTAATAGCTGCAGCTTAAAACAATCTACCATATATAGTTATTATATAATCATTATTATTGCCTAAAATATGTGTTTTCAGTCTGTTATTGGCATTGAATAACGGGAAGAAATTGGCCCGATATCGTGAAAACCGGTCGTTATTCGGTAAATTCTCGTGCAATATGGGACTGGTTTTGCACTCAAATATCCACGATCGGGATTTGTTGCGAGTGATTCAGAAAATTGAAAAATAAAGCCGTTCGAATTTTGTCATTTCCCTAAATTCCGCGATGTTAAACTCTTGGAAGACATCCTTTACACCCTAATAGATAAGAAACTAGTCATCTCCCAGTGTAATTATATCTGATGACGTAATATAGGCTTGGTGATGTAGTTTTCTTGGAATCAAAAAGTAAACAGAAGGGTGCCCAGATGACAGATTTTAAACAGTACTAAAATTGGATTTCGTTGACGGGGAAGGATAGATATCAGAGTTTAGTGGTTGTTTATCTTATTGTAAGAGAATGTTCTAGGTCCAATGTGGTGGTAAGCCTATGTGTTTCTTGTTTAAGTTACTACAATTTTTCCTTTTCAACTTTGTTTTTTATTGAAATGGACGAATTGCCCGAAACTAACCAGAGATCTACCTCGGAAGTTCCGATCTTTGTTTTTTATTTCTCGCACTGAAATGAACGTTAGGATATCCAGAGTATGTTTCCAAAAGAAAACTTAATCGAATTGTTACAAATTCGCCAACTAAAATGAAAATTATGTCAGTAAAAATGCGATAAAACTTGACTACATAGCTACACGATGAAAAGCTTGCGGCCCGTGTAATGGATTTCGTACACACACGATATATGTCAAGTCGAATGCCGGGAAAATGCGGTATCTGTCGGTGTAAATGTGGCTAAATTTTCACAACGTTTTTTAGTTATTCGTCTTATTTTATTGCATTTTTTGCAAATTATTCATATTTTATGCAATAATAGCGCCAATTCACGTTTTTTCGGTCGTTCAAATTCTCAGAGGCCCACAAAATAGGTTGTCGCCTTCGAGCTTCGCTCTCAGGCGATAACGCATGTTTTTGGTCTCTGAGAATGTTAACGACCTCAAAAACGTGAATTAACCCTAAATTATCATATGGTATTATTGTTATCATCACAATGATTGTTGTCGCAGTCGTAAAGGTATTCGTTTACAAAAAAAGCATTTTCTTTTAAAATTAGTTATGTAGCTACGATGTTTGTGAAGATAGACGGTGAAACACTCACTTCTCAACGCCATTTCCAGTCATTCTTAACTGTTTAGGAAACCCATGTTTAAAATTAAACTGGTAGAAATGGTCCTCGCTTCCCAATATCACAATGTACTCGTGTGAATGGATCCCATCGCTGTCTTCGTATGCCGCGTCAATATGAATCTCATAAGGGATGGAATATCTTAAGTACTATTGTTATCCACATAATTTATAAGTTATAACATCAATATGTTAGTATCATGCAGAATTATATCTCACGATAAATGACCGGGCAGAGCATCTCTAGCTTCAGCTAGAGAAGCTCTGCCAGGTCATTCTTCGTGGGCCATAAACCATATCGTTTGCTTAATTTTGATAAATTTTACAAGGTGGGAAGGTAAGCAGTAGCATACTCACTTCTCAACGCCATTTCCAGTCATTCTTAACTGTTTCGGAAACTCGTGTTTAAACTGGAACTGGTAGAAATATTCCTGGCTTCCCAATATCACCATGTACTCGTGTGAGTGTACGCCGTCACTGTCTTCGTACGCCGCGTCACTGTGATTATCGTAACGTACTCGACGCATCTCTCCCGACTTGTCATGGTCCAGAACGAAAGTTTCCATGACGCTAACTTTGATCTGAAATCAAATTACAATTAACCGTTTGAAAGTAAACCTTTTTGTTACGATGAGGCATGCATTTCAAGAGTTTATTTCTAGACAAAATAGAGCATCCGAGTGATCAATGTTTATGTCAATAGCAATACAACATTCTGAAACAGTTTATATCTACATGTATGTTATATTTTGGCCGAGTAAAATTTGATATGTTTCTCTTTGTTATATCATAGGACACACACTAATATCTAATAATCTAATAATTTGATATGTTTCTCTTTGTTATATCATAGGACACACACTATGTTGCATGAACGGGTGATTCAAATGTGACCCATTACGCTAAAAAGGGACCTTATCGGATGTGGGAAAAATATCGGCCCTAGTCAGTCTGCGCAGTCCGCGCAGCCAGACTTGGGCCGACACTTTTCACTTTTATGTAATCGTCTGAATCTGGAATGTTTTCCCTATCTTACTATATGTTCATTTTTCACATACCAAATCTGGTTGGCATGTGCTGAGTCTGACAAGTTTGCCAAAATTTAGATTTTTGGACTTCTGATAAGGTCCCTTTTAGCGTGACAGGTCACAAATTCTATTGCCTCCTCTAGACCAAGATACCAAAAGCTACAGGTAAGGAGGAGGGTAAAAGAAATTCTAAATGTGAATTCAATTCCTTGATACAATGATACAGATCTAATGAGTACTCGATAAACAATAAGGCGTCGCTTTTCAACAAAAACCTGGTAAGTGCAGTTTTAGACAACATTTTGTTGAAAAGCGACGAAATTAGATATTGTATTTTGAAAAGCCTTTACCCCCTCTTATCTATAGATCAACATACCTTTCCATAATAGTCTTTACAGATCGCCATCTGCCAGTTTTCTCTGTACGTACAGTTTTCCGTCAGTATATATTTCTCCGGTTTGACGACTTGTAATGGCCCTGTATAGTTGACGTCAGGACATAACGCCACCGTACCGTCACCGTCACGGAACGTCGCGACCTCGTCACCGTCAAAATGGCCAAAACCCAGAAGCTCGTCGTTAAAATTACCGTCAAATACACGATTTCCATCTTTCTGTAGATTTAAAAGGTTAATATTTAAAGCGATTTATAATTCATCAAAATTAATATTACCTGGTATTGATGCCAATATTATGAAAAAAGTATTGCCTACTCGTTCAATATTGTTATAGAAGAATCTTTGTAAGCGCAATCTAACAAACGAAACATCTAGTTCATAATAAGAAGCAATATAAATCTTTAAACACTTCTTCCTAAACTTATTCAAGCGGTGTTCTTGGGTGTTATTTTGAATCGCAGTCGAGTTCTCATTTTGAGAACCACCAATCTCTATTCCGTTTTGTAAAAAATCCTTTCATGGTAGGAACATCAGAAACAATTTAACCCTTTCCCAAACAAGACCTGGTTTTGACGTCCCTTATAGAAAAGGCTTGGGAAAACATTGAAACAAAAGAAGAAACTGCTGATAACCAGCAGTTTCTCCTTTTGTCTCAATATTTTCTGTGCTATATTATGCATATTTTTTTGTCTTAAACAAGGTCCATGTGTCTCCTGGAGCTGCTTTTAATGAAAATTTTGAGAAATTGCTGTTTGGGAAAGGGTTAAACTTACCCCATCAACAAATCCGAATCTGATGTTAGTGACGTTACTGACGACCGAACTGCTGAACTTGTTCTTCGGGTTGAAGCCCATCGCTCCCGCAGCAAAAGTACCATTGGAAAAAGACTTGAAGGCAGTAAAGTATGTGCTGTCGATGTAGATAGGGCCGTCATAGAATACTATACCCAGGGCGTGACCCAGGCTGAAACAAATAACGTAAGAAACTCAAGCATTAGCCATATGTCGAACAACAAGTACAATGTAACCAAAGTTGCACAGTATTGCACATACTAGATAAATGTGACCCATCACGCTTAAAGGGACATTTCGTTCCAATTTCAATTTTTTAAAGTATGTCTTGATGCCAATATTGGTTATTCTAATAAGTATAAGTACTATTAGTTTTTTAAGTTGTTGCCAATAAGCGAGAAACACGCATTTAAAGTTGGGACATAATCGATAAATTGCATATAAATCCGAACTGTTGTCCACAACTATTTGTTCAATTTTAACACAAAAATATAAATTTCTCGTAAACGGCACACTATTTTGGCTTGAAATTTTCAGAATTTCCATAAGGAAATATGCTCTTTCAGAATAAAAATAAAAGTAAAATTTATGACAAAAAATTCTGAAATGTCACTTTAAAGGGACCTTATCCGAACTCCAAAAATCCAAATTTTGACAAACTTGTCAGCTTCAGCACAGTTGAACCAGATATTGTATGCGAAAAATGAACATATAGTAAGATAGGGAAAACATTCTAGATTTCGAAAATTACATAAATGTGAAAAGTGTCGGCCCTTGTCTGGCTGCACAGACTGCGCAGACTGACTAAGGTCGATATTTTTCACACATTCGATATGGTCCCTTTTATCGTGATGGGTCACAAATATATCTAACTTATCATGCAAATACTTTAAAGAATGCGCTGTTTTGCTGTCACTCATTTGTGTGAGGGTAAAAAGGGACATAGAAATGAGACGGTTGTCAATTGCCTCGTTTCGGTGTTCCGTTCTACATTCACTCGTAAGAATTCTAATTCCGCTCACCTTTTTTACCTTATGACGAATTTACTCAAGAAACTGATAACGACGTTGAACTTGGAAGTGTAATCTTTACCTTGACGGTGGCACAGCATCTGGGTATCCCTCAATCTCCCCGTTTCTCTCCGATATTCCGACGAAAACACTTTTAGATACAAACTGTTGTTGGCGACCACCTCTGAGGAAATACAACAATAATGTAAAGCAGAAAATAAAATCCATCTTTCGGTAACCTCAAACTGTTTATTCATCAAACAATTGTCACGAATATGATATCTTTATACATGGTAAGCTCATTTTGAAAAGAAAGTTTTCTCTTTTTAGTTTCTTCAATTACTATGTATTAGATACAGACTGCATAGTAGATTCTACGTGAAATAAAAATTCAAATACGCGCAGCGTTTATATCGCGTAGAATCTACTATACAGACTCTATCTGACCTAGTGTTCGCTAGCGGTTTATTGGAAACGGGGGCGTGGCTATGTATAGACGTCACATAAACTAGCCGCAAGCTCATTTATGCGGAATATAGCGGCGAAATTTTAAAATATACTGCAATTTATTTGTTCCAAAAAGTAGGTTGAACACTGAATGTGTTTAGACTCACCTTGCTAACTGTATACCACGTTTGCTCTCTGCAGACCTGTAGGTGAAAGATAGAGATATAAAGCTGGTTGGCAATTGTATAAAACGATTCAACTAAGATGAATTACAATTTGATAAATCAACTTGCTTTTATAGTGCATAAAACAAAAGCAAACCTAATTCGAGAAATCCGGTCAAATCCCTATATTACAAACTCAAAAGTTACATACATCTACATACGTTATTTGAACAGGAACTAGACATAAATATTTCCTACAATTATTCTGGGTGCTTTCCTTATTGTCAGCATGTCACAGCAAGTATTCTTTTTATATACATGTATATACAGTCGACACTCGTAATGTCGACATCGGATAAGTCGAATTTCCGCTTAAGTCGAAGTGGAAGTTTGGTCCTGGCCTCCCCAATGGATTTAAAAAAGTTTAAATAAAAATAATTTCGAAATGAATATGGCCATTGAAATTAAGTAAGAAAATGATAGAAATTGCTCGTTTCGAGCAATTTCATTCCTTTTCCTACTATATTTCAATTTTAAACGCACTTGATTAGCAACAAATAGGTCAAATGATGTTCATACAAAAAACGATCAAAATCGTTTTACTCGTACTCCGGATATGTCAAGGTATTTTGACGGCCCCTCTGACTTCGACACAACGAGTGTCGACTGTATATCAAAAGACTTACGAAAACTGAATCACTTCGAAGCCGCCTCCCCTCAGCCACAAATTGATGTCTACATTCTTGTAAGCTGCAATGTACATAGGATGCACCAATAATTTTCACTATGGAAATGAGAAGAATCCTAAATGATAAAGGACTAATATCTTATTTATTTGAATTTATTTCAGAATTAGCATAATGATACCATTTATATAGCCATATCTATAAGGTAGCGTTATTTAAAATGTAAGAACATTGAACATGAGAAATCTGAAAAAGGTTTAGAGATGTTATCGGATTTCATACCTGTAAGACGACTGAGTTGCACTTTGACCCTGTTCGAGTTGATATTTTTAGGATCTTCTACGGGTGCATATCGTATACAACCACCGACTCTTCCGTTGTCATCCAGCACGATGTTGTCAAAATTCATACCGCCCTGGAAATATCGAAATTCAATACAAACAGTACCAATTGGTCGGTGTTACCAACGCTTAGTCAGATTTGAATAATTATTGACATCTACAAGATCCCTTGAAGGTTTTTGTCAAATCGAAGTTACTGCGATTTATTCAATGATACTTTTACAATCATCTAGGAGAGTGATACATACTTCACCACATTTCGTGTTTTATAGTATATACTGAGCAAAAAAAGTTTAGCACGTTTTTAAACACATTATTTTTTCAGTTTATGATAATTAAATGAACATTGCTTTGTGCTGTTTAGTTGTCCCGATCGACAACCATTACGCATACAGTGCATGTGTAGAGTGAGCATTCAGTGTATTGGACAATGTCTAGATTAGCAAAAGTCACGTGCGGCACATGTGCAGTGACATCGATAATGTCTAGCTTGTCCAAAAACACACGATTACACAGATCTGTTAGCAGAATAAATTTAACTGTTACAAGTTCTTTGAAAATGATTATGGGTAGGCGAGAAATGATGACGTAAGTTCGACGTCAGAGAGCTCTTTGCATGCTCCAAGCAGGTATGTCTGTTAGAGATGTCGCGTTGCATTTCATTTGGCTCGAATTGACAATTACGCGCCTACGGCACTTGATTTATGCAACTTTAGCGACCAACGACCGACCTAAATCTTGCAGACCGTATAAAACGACGTTCAAGGAGGATCGTTTCACAGCGACGTCATGACGACGTTTCGAATTCCTGTCTAGTAAGAATTTAGTGCTACTCCTCCAGGACGTCACAGGGTATACCATTAGTGACTAGACTGTCCGGAACAGGCTCAGCACAACTTGCATCAGGGTCCTCCGATCTTACGCCAATGACGTTAAGCATCGACAGGCAAGGAGTCAGTGGGTATGGACACATCGATATGGATTCAGGAGACATTTGACAAATGTCCGGACGAATATCATTTTACGTGTCATTAACTGACGGTAGATTTTGTGCTTGGAGACGATGCGTAAGGCTGGATACCAATAACGTCATCATTGAGACTGTTACGTCGAGTGCAGCGTTTTTTTTTTTGGTAGGAATGGATGAAAACAGTTAAACAGACCTCAATTCAGTTAATGGCAACCGAACGGTGCAAGGGTACTGCAATGGAAATATCCAACCTGTCACTGGACCGTCTTACAACGACACAACGTTGTGATATTTCAATAAGATAATCACCGCCCACTTACTACAAGGAACATACAGAATGATCTACGCCTGAACTGCTTAATTACCAGCAAAAGAACACATAAAGAACATTGTTGGACGTCAGGCTAGAGAAAGTTATGACGTCTGTTACGCCATGGCATTGATCGTCATCTGCAGTATGAATGGGCAAAGTTCCTTTCTGTGTGGTCAAGAAACTTGTCTGCTACATGGCAAGACATTGAATGGCGGTTCTAGCTGTTTATGCTGGACATTCGCTTCATTGAAATTTGCTTGACTTTCGATATCTGACCCCTGTGCGCTTTAACGTAAGATACCTAATTAAAGCTTAAGAATTTTGAAACAAAATTTTCAGGAAGCGCCAGAAAATTTAATTTTCAAACACATTTGTGTTTTCATTTTAAGGATTTTGGAATAGTTTTTTACTAGGAAGCAACATTTGTCGAGTGTGCATAACTTTTTATGCGTAGTATATTTACATAATGATATGGGACGTTTTATTTACATATATATATATATATATTCAAAGGCATAACAATGAAAAGGAAGAAAGAAGAACCAATGCTCCGTAGTCATTATGAATACCATGTTATAACCTTGAAACTCTACTTTTGTTAAAGATGGTTCGTGGAGCTTACTGAGGAAAACCATATTACCTTTATGTTGGAGTGCACCACATTGTTGTCAAAGTTATACAATGGTGTGTGAGCTGCCTCTCTATTCCGGTACACTAGACCACGTGATTCACCAAGTGGTGCATCCGGAAACGAGTACCAAATACCGAAACCCTAAAAAGGTATCCAATTACTTAAAACCAATATCCATTAAATGCTATAAATCGTACATTTAAGGTAAGACCTGGGTAATCAGTTATGGAACAAAATCTGTATGGTGCGAATCGACGATTTTAAACGATTTTATGACGATTTTTTTACCGACTCTTCATACAATTTCGCAACATTTTCACAAAAATTGGTTAAAATAATCCCAGGAAATCTGAGCACGCTCAATTATTTCCGTTGTTACGAAAACATGCGATATTGCATCTAACGGTATTTTAAAAATGCTCGGACTTACGGACGTCACGGAATAAGTCGATATATGACGATTATACCGGAAGTGCATTACCCAGGCCTTATCTTAAGAAGATTTTATGTCGTAGACTAATTTGGAACATGGAACCGATGTTAAATGGAATACACCGTACTTGGACGTACATGTACATGTATGCACACGCAACTGGCAAATTAACAATGATAAAAAGAAAATATTCCAGACTCGCAACCTTTGTTGTAATGATATTATTTCTAGAAATGCCACATAAAAGTAGATTTAGGACTAAATATTTAGGTCTTTACCTCAGATCCCGCTGCTACGTTTCCTATAATGACTGTCTGTGGATTGGTAATCCAGAAAATACTGGGTCTAGAAGATAGAAGAAACCGTGTATTGAATGAATAATCACTTAATATCTATATCATCCTTGATTAGATGTTCATACATTTAGAGAAGGGTTTAAGTTTCATTGATCAAGAAATTGCGTTTATCAATGTTGATAAGAGTATCACGCTATAAGAGTCGAATAACGAATTCAAGTCAAGTATATGCATATAGATCTACATGTATGAAATGAGTTCTCTGTTTTGAATGCTGTCTTTGTTTTCACTAAAATCGTAATAAATGTACGAGGGGTGATCCAGAATTAGCGATACTGACTCTATAACTTCAATATGAATCCATCTAAGTTAAACGCATTTTTACAGCATGAAATGTAATTTATCACTGATCAGTTCACCAAATATCATCAAAATCGGACCTAAAACAACAAAGTTACAATAGAATTAGTTTTGTATATAAGGCAAGGGCGGGGCAGGTAGTCAACGAACGTCACGACGTCACAAGTTCGCAACGTTAAAATAATGACGTTACTCCTCCACATAGTGACCTAGAGTTGCAATTCATTTGCTGTGACGTTCTATTCATCCACTTAATATATCCCTGAACAATGGCTAGTCGAATGCAGAAAACATCCGTTGAATGTCTAGAGTTTATTCACCGAAGTCCTTGATACTGTGACATTTCAGTACCGATTTCATACAAGGAAATACCCGAAATTCCACAGGAACTTAGTCTGATGAGAATGAAAAATTTTAGCTTTCTTGGATTGGGGATGACACAGGTGACGTCCGTTGCCGTGATTGTTCCTTGCTTTTTGGGTCATACAAGTGCATCTAAGTGCATTTGTTGTTATGATATTATCAAAAAAATTGCTTCTAAACGACATACTTTGGTCCAGAATTTCTTCAATGTCCAAACACGTTTTCGCATAATCATCCGTATTCAGTGGATATGGAATCAACTGACAGTTGAGCCTATTCATGTTTAAATGATCTGCCAGTATTCAAAACTCACTACCATAACTTAGGTCGCCATGTAACAAAAATTTTTGATGGTGAAGCTGCGATCACAAGCGTTGACGCCCGTAACAGCTTTAGTTGACGTCGCGTCCAGACTGCTCCTCTAGCCACTATTCCCTTTCTTTTCCTGCAGCGATGTTCTTCCCTTTTTGAACATTCGGTACAAAACAAGTGTGAAAGTTTCAAATAAAGAATGTTTTGTGAGTTTTTCTACAGTATTTTGTACGTATCGAATGGGAAATATCCATGTTCTGTGCAAAACTTAAAAATTACGCACACTCTAATACTCTGCCAACGTCATAGTTGACTTTTATCGCCAAAGTAGACTGGTCCATAGTTTTCCCATTTAGCCAGGAAAAAACGTTGAAATTTTGGTCATAGAATAGCATGAAATTATTTTCGATATCCACAACGTCTCAGTAAAATTGGCGCTTTAGAACGGGTTGAGAAAACATATAGAATATGAAAAGGCTAAGAATCTCTACCCCTGCCCCGCCTAACAGTACCTTGGTTGCTATGGACACGCGTCCAACATAGACGTAATTAGAAGACAATGTCAATATTTCGGTATCATGTCAAATATAAATAGTACCTGTATTATGCCAAATTGCATCAAGAAAAACACACAAATATTAATTTTAGAGCATCAGTACCGCTAATTCTGGATCACCCCTCGTAAGGTCAACAAGTTTAAGACTAATTAAATAGTGGAATGACAACATGCAATCTCCAATAACAGTGACACAGTTTTCTTACCTATTATCTGTCTGAAAGAAGCCGTTCCATATTCGTTTTATTTCGGCACCAAGGTTCTTGTAGAAGATAGTTGCTATCTCGGGTCCATCCTCGAGGAAATAGCAATGGCCTAGAACATTATATGCCACATTTTCTGAAACCTTGATACAAGAAAATATACGATTTCAGAATGATAACATCCTAGCAAGATAACATCCTGAAAGTTTCATTCCTGTGATAAGAATCACTTAAACAGTATCTTTTATGAAAATCGACGATATCGTACAGTGATCATTCCCAATCATATAGTGATAAAACCTAAAACGGCTGAATTCAGAAAAAAATGTCATTGCTTCACAATCAATAAAGATTCGTTCAAAAATGCATTCGGAAACGTTGGAATAATTGTTAATCAAGCGAGAATTCGATCAGTGCACTAAAAGTACACTTTCATTTACGCCTCGCATTTTGACTACCTGCACGCCCGGATGAGCATGTGACGTCCCGAACGTTCCGTGTATGGTTATGGCCCTTTGAAACGTGTTACGTATGACGCTACGTCGTACTATCGCTGGTTTGTACGTTATGTTCTTGCACATGTGGAAATGTATCGGATAAAATCCTGAAAATATATATACATAACGTACACTGTCTTGCCATTGTTAAATGTGATTAAAAGAATAATTTGGAGCATTGCAACTTTAAGCATATAAATATTGACGGTAGGCCTAAATGATAAAATGATAAATGATAAAATGTTGATAATCAAATAACGAGTTTGGCACAGTAAATTGTTTTGATAATCCAAAGCAATTGTAACGACCTTTCTTTAATTAAGAAAGCATTATATCTGAACCTTTACAAGTATAAACACTTTCGAAGTGGGTCATTTTATATGTTACGAATCTCATGTCAACATAGCTACACGATACCTACCTTTGTCCGTATTCTGTCCCATGTTGCTTACAGAAGCGCCATCGATCATGACTGAACGGAAACTGTTGATCTTGAAATAAAATAACAAACTTTAAAAAGCTTTATTCAACGAATCAGCATGTACGTACAGATTCAGACAGATATAGAGTTATCCTTTCCCAAACGGCAAAAGGTTGAATCAGTACAATCTGTAAAGGTGTTTAGAACGAAATATTTAAAGTGACAAAACGCAGATTTCTTGAACATCATGACATGGTAAGGCTTGAGGAAAATGGAGAAAATGTATATTAAGTATCAAATGTGACTGTTACCATTAAAAGAGGCATATAGATTAAGTACATAGCCGTCATTCAAAACACACAAATAGACAAATACACATGTACAAAGAAATCGTCGATGATTATGAAAGAACATTCTTATTTCAAGTAAATTTTACCTTTGTACCTCAATAGTTGTATGTATTAGATAGAGGCTGTATAGTAGATTCTATGCGAAAAAAGCATTCAAATGTTCGCTAGCAGTTAATTGAAAACGGGTTGTGGCTATGTATAGACGCATAAACTAGCCGGCAGGGAGTCTATGCGAAATATAGCGGCGAAATTTAAAAGTATACTGCAATTTCATTGGGTCCAAAAAGTAGGTCGAACACTAAGTTTCTGTTAACATGAAGTTTTTCGACTGCTTCCAAATACAAAATATATCCATGCCAAAATGATAATGGGAAAACCACAAACCTTGATATGGCCGCCAAACGTATCATACTTCATCCTGTTACAATTGCCGTTAGCGGGTGGACAGTCAAGGGACATTACTCCACTAATACGAATATTTCTGGTTAACAGAGCGACCTCCCCTCGCATGTCAATGTTGTTCTCGATCTCACCGAAATGGCGGTACATCAATTCATCTGCAAATTTTATTTTGATTCAATACATTGGTAAAAATCTTCTCTCGGACAGGACTAAATGTTTTAGCATGAAGTCACAATTGTCTTTAGCTGGCGGACGATCAAGGCACATTACTCCACTAACACGAATATTTCTGGTCAATAGAGCTATCTCCCCTCGCATATCAATATTGTTCTCGATCTCCCCGACATTGAGGTACAACAACTCATCTAAAACACATAGATGTTGCTTCAATAGTATATTGTACATATATGGCAAAGAACCAGACACTCAATTCAAGAGCTGGTGCAAACGACAAGATACAGTATCATGTAACACAGAAAACATTGAATGAAATTCTCGCTCGTAAAACCTGAGGGCAAAGGAGAAAATCTTGCTTGTGCTTGATCACCTTGTAACCATGATTGTATTATCGAACTGAAACCATTATGTCCCAAACAATACCCTGTCTTGACCTCCTTAACAGCAAAGACTTGGGAAACATTGAGACAAACAAGAGTGCCATGGTCACAATATACGCCGCCCCAGGGACTAAGTTTTAAGGGGGCATAACTCAGGCAAAAATCAATGAACCATAAAATCCTTCCTTCATGCACATCTACCAATTGAGGTGATAACATTGACCAAGTTTCAAGAAGATCCAGCCAGAAACTTAGGAGGAGTTGCGTTGACAAGGCTGCAATTTCAATAAGCCCCAAAGACTAAGTTTTTAAGGGGCATAACTCAGGCAAAAATCAACGAACCATAAAATCCTTCCTTCATGCACATCTACCAATTGAGGTGATACCATTGACCAAGTTTCAAAAAGATCCAGCCAGAAACTTAGGAGGAGTTGCGTTGACAAGAAAAGTGGATGGACGTACGGACGGATGGACGGATGGACGGACGGACGGACGGACAGACGGAGAAGATGACGCCAATATACGTCCGACTCCGGCGGCGTATAAAAACCTGGAAGGAATTGCGTTCACGAGGCTGAAATATCATTAAGCCCCAGAGACTAAGATTGAAGGGGCATAACTCAAGCAAAAATCAATGAACCATAAAATCCTTACTTCATGCACATCTACCAATTAAGGTAATAACATCCACTTAGTTTCATAAGGATCCAGTCAGAAACTTAGAAGAAGTTTTGTTGACAAGGCTGCAATTTCAATCAGCCCCAGAGACTAAGTTTTAAGGGGGCATGACTCTCGAAAAAATCAACGAACCATAAAATCCTTCCAACATGCACATCTACTAATTGAGGTGATAACATTGATCAAGTGCCATTAATATCCAGCCATAAATTTAGGAGGAGTTGCGTTGACAAGGCTGCAATTTCAATAAGCCCCAGAGACTAAGTTTTAAGGGGCATAACTCAGGCAAAAATCAACGAACCATAAAATCCTTCCTTCATGCACATCTACCAATTAAGGTAATAACATTGACCAAGTTTCAAGAAGATCCAGCCAGAAACTTAGGAGGAGTTGCGTTGACAAGGCTGCAATTTCAATAAGCCCCAAAGACTAAGTTTTTAAGGGGCATAACTCAGGCAAAAATCAACGAACCATAAAATCCTTCCTTCATGCACATCTACCAATTGAGGTGATACCATTGACCAAGTTTCAAGAAGATCCAGCCAGAAACTTAGGAGGAGTTGCGTTGACAAGAAAAGTGGACGGACGTACGGACGGACGGACGGATGGACGGACGGATGGACGGACAGACGGAGAAGATGATGCCAATATACGTCCGCCTTCGGCGGCGTATAAAAAATGAAATGCTGATAGCCAGCATTGTCTCCTTTTGCCTCAATGCCCTATATTAAACACGAATCCTATCTGAATCAACATCTATTTTGTCGTTTGCGGCATTTATCAAATTTAACCACTCTAACATTTTGATGTTTGAGAAAGGGTTAAGCAGTAAATATTGCCATACCTTGCAAGGTGAATGATTTTGGGCCCGTTATTTGTCTTATCTTCCTTACTTCTCCGTGGTTCCAGGCGTAATCAGTCGACGTCAGTAGAACCTCGTCACCTAGTTAAAGAATGGACTATTTGTAAGATCGATCGTTAAAAAACGCCCTTTAAATACCATATGGTACCGGTATCTTAAATGATTCAAACTATTCTGCGCGTAGGTTTAATCTGATTATAATTCATAATATCATTATGCTTTGATGGATTCTTCATGGTCTGACACAAGTACTAGAGACTACCACGAATCCTTGTGATAAATGCAATTATGCTGATCCTGGTTTGCATCCACAAAATGCCATAACAGTCATTTTGACAAAATCCGAGTTTGTATGGACATATATGTGACCCGTCACGCTAAACGGGACCTTATCCGGACTCCAAAAATCCAAATTTTGACAAACTTGTCAGACTCAGCATCATCCAGATTCGTCTGCGAAAAATGAACATATAGTAAAATAGCTAAAACATTCCGGATCAAGAAAATTTCATAAAAGTGAAACGTGTCAGCCCTGGTTTCCCTTCTAGCGTGACGGATCAAATATTTAAAACTCATCATAAATAATGGTGTTGTTTTTACATATCAATAGATATAGGCTAAAAAGATGTAATTTTATTATTTCACTTCACACATATTGTCAACAATTTCTAAAATTAATTGATTCTCTACGTCACTAGTTTTGAATCAATTTAGACAACTTGTTCGATTTCAAATGTTTATAGAATCCCTTTGAGCATATTTTGATATCACAACAAATGATATACAATTCATTCAGCAGAATATCTTAAAGTGACATTTCACATATATTTCATTTTTTAAAAGTATGTCTTGATGCAAAGATTGTTTATTCTATTGCGTAGAAATGCTATTAGTTTTTATATAAGTTGTTATATATAAGCGAAAAATGCGCCTTTAAAGTTGAGACAGAAATGACAAATTCTATGTAAAACTGAACTGTTGTCCACAACAATTTGTTGGATTTTAGCACAAACATATATATTTCTCATAAACGGTTCAATATTTTGGCTTGAAGTTTTCAGAATTTTCATAAGAAAACATGCTCTTTCAGATAGAATAAAGGTAGAATTTATGAAAAAATAATTGTGAAATGTCACTTTAAGGTATATGAACCATCATTGAAAACACTACTTTCTAGCCATACGACATGGATTGAATTACACAAACTTACACAAACTTGTAAATACACTTCACATAATGTGATTCACCGTGCCGGATTTAAAGATTATGCTTCAAGAAAAAAATAATTTACAAATATTATTTTAGTCTATATTCATATACAAAGGAGGTAATTTTGAACATTTTTTGTCAAATATTTCCATAAGTATGCATTAACTCAAAATTCTAAATCGTTCAAAATGCTTATGTTTGTATATGGAATGGAAATGTAACATGGTTTAGGTATTACTGGCACTTTTCAAATTTCACCTCTGGCCCTTCAGTGCTAATGATGGGTTATATACGTTAATGACTCAAATGCTAAAGAAATCAAAAGAAATTTTGCAATCAATATTACGACGTAGTTAATAAAAGCATACCTTCCTTCCATGATGTGATATCTTCAAGCACCTCAATTTCCGGATATGCCCTATCTTCGGGTACAATCCAAAAGTCGACCCTTGACCAGTACTTATGGCCGACCTGTAGTTTGTTATATGCTGTCAGTTTGTATCCATTAGTTGTTATAGACGCCATGGCTATTGTGTACTCTTTACCTCCTGCTGGGTCGAGTGATTGTTGGACATTATTTTTTCCTGGAAAATGTATTCTCCTTAAACTTAGGTTAAAGGTTAACAAAAAGTATCTGAAACGCGCGTATTTTTACATTTATGTCTTACATATTTTTTCACATATTGATTCAATGTACATAAAATTATTTTGATAATTTGGTAATCAGCAAAATACGAGATCATAACGCTATCTATCTTCATATAAATACATGTATTACATACAACCGGAAAACAAGGAAATGCCAATAAAAAGTATAGTGTCTGCATCACCATTTTTTACATTGTCTTCATTACTATCGCCATGCTTGATCTTTTAACCCCAACAGCAAAATTGTAGGGTGTTTTAACTTGAAAGCTGCTGCATATGACAAATTAGATATTAATAAAGATTTTATTTATCGATGATATAGCACAGAAAATATTGAGGCAAAAAAAGAAACTGCTGGTTATCAGCAGTTTCTTCTTTTGTTTCTATGTTTTCCCAAGCCATTTCTATTTAGGGACGTCAAAACCAGGTCTTGTTTGGGAAAGGGTTGATGTAGTCACAGACTGCTCTCACCCATTTCAAAGACGATACAATAAGCGTCGTATATAGCCACGTTTCGAAGTTGCAGTTCCCCTCTACCTAATCCAGCCATGTCCTCTATTAACACATACAATGGTTCCATGTCTGTATCAGGGTGGGTCAGTAGATAGTTGTTGACGATCACTGATACAATGTCGCCTTCACCTGCCTCTGTAATATTTGCAAATTGCTATCTTTATAAGGGATAAGATACGCTTGATTGTTGTATATAAAGCAGTGATTTCTAATTCCAATAGAATGCAAACATAGAGCTTAGACGGAATGATCTTGCATTGAACGCAACAATCATTTTCAGCTTTAGGTCATTCACATGTCTACAGTTATGCATCTTACAGATTGGTACATATGTGTTTATGGACCTTCAAAAACAACGGAAGTTTTTGTGAATAGATATTTGTAAAATTAATATAATTGTCAAACCAGTATTAATATTCAGTGACATAGATAATTGAATCGGGATCGAGAAAAACGTCCCTTATAGTATTGTTAAGAATTGAGTTCCAAGAGAAGCCTGTTGTCAAAAGTAGTCCAATATGCATCCATGCTGCTCTCTTTAAGTTACTTCAGATCATGAAGAAACTATTAGAGAACAATATATATCATGATCAGGCTGTGCGTATGCACAGGCTGATCTGGATCTATGTTTGGCTTAAAAGCCTTATGGGACAATTCTCCCGATTCTGGCTCATATTTACTTCCTAATGATTTCGTCATCCAGTTTATTGCCTTTTCTTCTTTGACTGGGTCATCTTTCCACAGATCGAAACCATCAAACACCTTCCTGTTTCGGTCTTTGTCAAATATGTAGACGACTAGACCTTCCATCCACCGTCGATGTGCTACTTTATCCGACGTCTGTAAAAATAACGATTTGAAAAAAAAGAAACGATAGCAAAATTTAAAACGGATAAAAAACATTGAATTAGGTAAACTTCAGTCGTTGTATTTTATTGACGAGGAAAATAATATCGTTTCATAAATTGAAAGGTTTTACTTGAAATTTGGACTTATTGTTCACATAATTATATTGCGTCAAATTTATAATATCGATAAGTAAAGATATTCCCAAGCGTAGGCACCTACAAGAATTCTCTAAACTCGAAATACAAGGTTTTTCTAGTACCTTGAAAATCGAAAAAAATCGACATACGAGAGTTTCCATTTACACCGACGAATTGCTTGATGTAAAGATACAGTTCCTATCCTAAAGGCCTGCTCACATACATGAGTCCGCGTCCACATCACGATCGGAGTATACTTCGTAAATATTGACCTGAACCTGTTGAATATGTATATTCTGATTTTTTTCGGGAGACAGGGCGGAGCCTAGTAAACGGTTCATTAATTTAAGCGTGAGGAGAAACAGCCTTTTCGCTTAGCGGTACATCGTCGGTATTATTGCAAAACATTATAACTACAGCGTGAATCAGGCTGTAGTTACGAGGTTTTATAACAACTCATTTTACAATAGAACGTTCTTTCAATTTCGAAATGTGTTCATGCTCGTGCCGCACGTTTTTTCTCTTATATAAACCAAGATATCGAGAAGTAAACTCGTCGAATAACCTCTTCGCTTAGCCACACCCTGTGAGGTGAATAAAAATGGATTATAATGAGTAACTGTGATGCAAAATAATCACTCTTCGACGTATATTGACACGAGGAGCACGTGCAGAATACAAAGTCCCAAAGCTTATGGAAACTATCGACTCTGCTCGACAGTGAGGAGTGCTGGCGAGTATTTATTATTTCACATCACAATTACTCATAACATATTCAACAGATTCAGGTCAATATTTACGGAGTATACAAACAAAAGTAGTCAGTTTCACGGTTTATTTTTGGACGCGATTTGAACGTGATGTGGACGCGGAATTAATGTGACCAGGCCTTAAGTTTAGATTGGATTTATTCTAGATGTTATTTCATTTATTGTTTTTCTAAGATAAATAGATTACGTATTTATATCCCAATAGTTAAATTGACTTTAAAGGGCGACGGTAACAGATGGTCTAATTGCAAAAAATGATTTTTTTTTTGAAAAAATATGCAAAACTTTTGTGTTGACCACCTCGGGATGGTTAATAATATGCGATTCAGACAGAGAATGAGCCGAAATTACAAGACAGATAGCTGAATTTAGGGATAATCCAAGCCTAAATTCAACCCCATCACTGATGGGGTTAGAATTATTTTGAAATTGTTGCGCATGCGCATACAGCGCGGACCATGATTCAAACGAGATTCATACTTGAATTTCAATATGACGTCATCATGTATGTTGTGACGTCATTTAAGAAAGTCGCATGTCCTACTGTTTTGACCTACTTTCGACATCGCTTCATGAATTTGGTATCAAATTGCGAAAAAATGAGTCGTTGCTTCAATAGTTTCTTGTAATCATTTAATCAGGTCATATAAAGCTTAAAAAGTGTACATTTCGTTTGTATTTGACAATTTTTGGGTCCAAATCTGGGAAATAGTAGCTTTAAAACCCATGTCTTAGACTAACGGTTTATATTGGTAGCACTTTGTTGTAGTCAAATGAACTTTTGGTTTAGACTTGACTTGTGATATGTACATTGATGAAAAACATTGGTTTCGTAAGAATCAGACCTAACCTGATGCTGATAAATTGGTTGCATTCTCGGCACAGTTTTGGTCAGTTTTGTCCATGCCTTTTTCAGCTGACCAAATATGTGTAGCATCCCCTGGTCATGGACGGCGATGAATTTTCTACCATCCTCAGTTGGATTAAAACCGTCTGCTGAACGGGAGCCTACAATAGAGATTACTATATCTAAGTATGGTACATATATTCCCGCAAATAATATAATTAATACAATTCGAGATTTTTATATAAAAAAACATCAATTTGATTAGCCAAGACATAATCGTCTAAAGCCTCTCTTACAACCGGCCGTACGTGCTCCTGTGTGCGGTCTGCGTGCGGTTTGCGTCTAAAACGTACGTTTAGTCATGCGATGCACGCACGTGCAACGTACGATTTTGGTGGACGCAACCACGACACAGTCTGCGCGCAGCAAAGAATTGATCGGACAATTCTTTGCTACGACCATTTTGCGTCTTTTAGAACGCCAGGAGCACGCAAGACAGAAGTACGGAGCACGTAAAACAGGCGGGCGTGTGGCGCAGGGAACGATATACTGAAATTCCAGAAAATTCACAAAGAATGCGTACTTTTCTCGAAAGAGATTCATACTTTTGACCTGCTTTGAATGTACATGTTTTGAGGCGCTCTTACAACCCGTCGTGCGTCTTTATGAATCGTGCGATTTTGCAGAGTTTTAAAACGTACGATTTAAAAAGACGCATGACGGGTTGTAAGAGGCTTAAGCAGATGGAAAATTAAAACGAGACAATGTGGTAAGAATTGTTTTTAAATTCAGAACCGGATACATGGCGATGTTATTAACGTGCCAGCCTTGCAGACGGAAGGTCGATTTGCAACTCAAAAAAAGCTGACCTATCAGACAAGAACGGAAAAAACTGCCTGGTGAGCAATCACCTATTTTTACAAAAAAAAAGTGACCCCGACCCACGTTAACCAGACGCCATGCATCAAGAATACTGGAAAGTATTGTGCAATCATTATAATAGAAAGAATATCTAACAAAGCCTACAAGGGGCAGAATCCTTCATTATGTGGTACACTATAATAAACAACACTTTTATTCATAAGACCAATGTAAAGATATAATTTCATATACCTATAAGCATGATATCAACCTCGTCAATATGTCTGCATATTTCACTTCCAATTATGAGTTGGCCATCTTGATTTATTAGTATTGACTTCGTCCATACTTCAATTGGATGGCCTTGGTTAAACACAAGTTTGCCTTTTCCCGTTATTTCAATGGAATTAGCCTCTAGGTAATCCACGTCGAGTAATGTCCCCTCCGTTATCAAAATATCTTCATTAGGCTAGAAATAGATTAATTATACAATTTTACACATGGCCAAACATATGTCAAAATGGATGCACAATTATTGTATTAGAACAATCCTAATTAAATGGTAATAAAGTGAAATGTTGGATGTTAAAATATACTCATGTGAATATTAAACAGAAGATAACTAATTGAAGAAATGTCATGTGAAATTTATTTCACAAGAATGAGGGTGATGCATTGAAAAAAAACAGGTCCGATTCACGAGTTGTTTTCCCCGCATCTCACCCCATTCATTAGATGACAATCGTTTAACAGCCGTCTTTCGGTAAAAAAAAAGATCCCTTATATTTCCTATCTGACCTGAGGTGTTTGTACATTACGGACTAATATAATTTATGTTCTTTTTTTATAGAAAAAAATGACCATTATTCTGTTTGAATTTCTGAATCGGTGGGTGCATTAGAGTGCATTAGGGCATGAAAGCATCAACTTTTCTTTCAGAAAGGAACGAAAATGATCTGGATGATATACCAAATACCCAGTTTATATGAATAAGCAAAATTCTAGCACGAAATCAACGTCAGCAACAACAACTCCCTTTTCCGAGAGAGTTGACAAGGGAAAGCAAAACGCGGTTTGGAGAGAATAGAGGACGTGGGGCCCTTCTTGTTTGATGTTTCATGCATTTTTTCTCGACTTTGCCTAAAACTAACAAGTTTTACTTTTTTCTTTTTAATCAATGTTTCATTTATTAAGTATCAACAAAGACATGGCAGAACATGATACAGGGTGTCCCAAAATATATGTCCCCATTTTAAACATCTACAAAATTGACAAATATTGTCATTGAGTAAAATAAGTTACATAGATTTAAAGGGGACATGATAAAGTTTTGTTTGGTATAAAGAACACCCATGATTATGTAGAAAATGTATTCCACATCACGTTTTATGAAATATGTCATTTTTCAACTTAATGGCCAAATGACGTCAACGACGTCATATTTCTAATTTGACAAAGTTTCTTTTTCTACGCTATGATGATCAAATTGATCATTTCAATTTTGTTTTCCATGACTTTTATGACTTAAATAGATGCAGTGAAAGTCTTGTCATCATTACATTTTGAAGGGTTGAAATTAATCATAAAAACTAGTGTTTGAAGTGAGGAAAGTTGCTGTTTCGCTTAAAATTCTGATGATGGCAAAGGACCTTTTTAAAGGGGGCTTTTTGCAGAGACAAATATTTGAGCAGTGCATTTACATTTTGTGAAAAGTATTGAAGGTATCACTCCTATTCATACACAAGAGACCCTTGCAAGGGGTGTCTTAAAAGGGTGTAATCTATTTTTCCCTTAAAATCTAACAATTTCACAACATCAATGATGCAGTGGAAGTAATTACCGGTAAATGACGAATTAGAAACAACTAGAGGAAGGGTAAGCGATAACTTTCCTTTTCATTTAAAAGTAAAAAAAATCATTGATCTTAAAATAACTATGTTATAAGTAGTAAGACCTTCATTATGTCTTATACAGTCATAGAATACGAAAAATTACAAATTACCTAATCAGTACACAAAAGGAGAAAGAGACAAAGTATGTTTTTTAAAGATGACGTCATTGACGTCAATTGATAAATAAGTTAAAAAAGTATGAATTCCATAAAGCGTGTTGTTAAATATAGATCTATATAGGAAGTAAATATGGATGTTCCATATATCAAACAAAACTTTATGTAGTCCCCTTCATACCTATGTAATTGGTTTTACTCGGTGACAACATTTGTCAATTTTATAGATGTTTAAAATGGGGACACATATTTTGGGAGACCCTGTAAATTATAACTATTACTTGAATGTGTAACATACACCAAGAGGCTGCCTTGTGTTCTACTAGTTGACATCAACTCGGCTGCTGTTACAAACGATAGACCTCGAACAATAGGTGGTAGTATATCGTCATTTTGTAACTGCCGTAACTATAGATCAACCAACATTTTGTTACAACGATTTTGTCACTAGACATGAATACATATTTTGTCTTGACATAAACATGTTCCTAACGTAAATCAAAGTGATAATACAAAAGAAAGAGTATAGCAATGCATGTGACTAAGCTATGTGTCCTTGTTTAAGTCGATATGAAATCCGCCTACTCAAAACAAACTTTCCTTAATATGTACTTTTATCAAAGGTTAATGTGGTATAATTATGGTTCTTGTATTTTATTCCCCCATGTTCCTAACATTGGCTTTAATTTTGATAATTGTATGTTTTGCTCATGTATAAAAGTTTTAATGTGACCATGTATTCTACGTGGTTAGAACTGTCTTGTGAATCGAAAAAGAAACTTACAAAATGACAGACATTAACCTCGCACGATTCTTTGGCACTTTAATGTACATCAAAACAGTTTCAGAGTTTTATAAATTCACGAGAAAGTAAGATATTAATCGTTAAATCAACACAAAATTTGTATCTAAAATAGTAAATAGATAAAGTCTAAATGTCGAAAGGACATTCCTAATTCGGCAGGGATTTCAGGGCAATGTTCAGTCTATGATATGCACAAAATTGTCAATGTCATTATATAAACTGCTCAGAGAAAGTGAGTGTTAAGTCATGAAGCCGCGTGTCTCCGTAAAAACTTTATTTTTGTATTATATATAACCTTTGAAATATGTACAACTAAGTAAAAGTAAGAATAATGCAGTTTCACATCAATACAAAAATACAAGAAATACATGTGCCCGATTGAAAGGGGGTCTTTCGTTTATAAATAAATTGAAAAGTATCCTAATTGCAATAAAAAACAACAGAATGCTTATGGTACACAATTGATGATGAAATCCTTACACAGACAAACGAAATATGTCCTTTCAGATGCAAAACTTTCACTTACACTATGAGATGGAAATATTTCCGAGAATTTCCGAAGTTTCAAATCATTATGTGGGCACAAAGACGACACTTCTTGAATCAATTCAAATAAAACCAACGAACTCATAATTGTCAATAACGACGCCATCTTTTGAGACACGTTCAAAGTGCTTACAAACTATATGCTTGTTACGTCATAGTCTATAGCCATACAACATGCCGTCGCTTTTCAACTAAAACCTCGTAACTGCAGCTTATTTTAAGCTGCAGTCACGAGGTTTTCGTAGAAAATCAGCGATGTGCAGCCCGCTCCATAAAACTGGTCCTTCTAGTGAATGGATCTGCAAAAACCTGTCTTTGTAAAACAACAAGTGTGTTCTGTTTAATTTTAAGCAGTTTTCTCAGCTGTTTTTTTGTGATAAAGATGCTTGTACGTGTATGATCTATACGTATCCTAGATTTGTATAAGTTTCATACTTCGCAGACGTCACCTTTTTATATGAATGGTAACATATGGAATAAAGAGTTGAAAAGTACAAATGGAACAAATGCTTTCATACGACTAAACAACAATCAATGGAGGTTATACATTATCCATGAAACGGCGCCTTACGATATTTACTGGAGGTAACTTAGTTAGAAAGTTATACGATGAAACACAAATAAAACAAAGTCTTTCAAACGACTTAATAAAAATCAATCCAGGCTGTACAGTATCCATAACACGGGTCTATCGACATTTACTGGTGGTAACTTAGAAAGGGGGTGTCTCAAGAATAGGAAAAATAACATGGGAGTCTGCCCGCGCTCGGAATTTAATGAAATTTGGCGTGAAGTTAGAACACTAGATAACGGTTCATATTCATGAAATGTTTCAAATCGCACATAATTTTCTCGGAATTTTAAGTTTTCACCATGAAAAAAGAGGGTACCCTGATTACAACAATTTTTAAGTCTTCTGGTTGTTAGTTTCATAGCGTAATTTATTCTAAATATAATGCCCAGTAGTCCGTGATCCTGTATGAAACAAAAATACATATAGTTATGTACAGAAAATTGTTTTATATCAACTGATGTTAGGGGGTAACCCAAAAAATTTATTGTTTTTAAATATTTCAAGCAAATTCTGTTCTAAAATTTTCTTTGTTCCAGTTTTTGTCAAGATTTGAAAATTATGTAAAAGTTGCGCACAAATATACTGATGATTATTGTGAAATATCAAGAAAAAGTAAAACCGGTAACATGATGCTTTTGGAATTTCCCCCTGAATAGTGCATATTTCCAAGAATGGATGAAGTTAAGATTTTTCTAAAAATGACTTTTTCAAATGTTTTGTTTACTTTTTTGGTTATTTTAGTTTACCTGAGGACAAATCAAGATGCAAGGCATTTTTTTCGGTCATTTCCTGTCATCTGTCCGTGTGTCTGTCTGTCTGTTGGTATTTTCTCAAAAAGTATTTTTCTCCCAATCTAATATTATGTAAATCTTTTTGAAACTTGGTAAAAAGTATTCTTGGGTTAAAGGAGTACAACTCTGTGTATTAGAATTTCTTTTTGTCATAAACTTTTGTTGCTGTGGCAGCATAAAAGGGGAAACATTTCATATAATAAAAATAAGCTATTTTTGTAAAGCTTTACACAGCCATGAGGTTTCAAATTTTGTATGTAAGTTTGCTAAGGGGTAGACTTCAAAGTTGGCTACAATATTTTCGTACAGGGTCACATTAGATCTTGTCCCAGGTGTACCTACTTTACAAAAAAGAGAGGAAATTTTCTATAAAAATCATTTTAAATTATTCAAGTCAGCCTTGGTTCATGAAAGCTAACAGCAATATTTATTTATAGATCTTTTGAAACATGAGAAAGCAAATCAGAAAAAGCACCAATTTCTCTGATGGCATTTGATAATCATGCAAAAGTGAAAATATTGTTGCAATGCATAAAAAACAGATAATCCAGCTCCCATGTGACTATTAAGGGCTATTGATGGCTAAACAACATGTTAATCATATGACATCATTGAAATATGTATAAATTATGTATCAATACAGGTTCAGCTATGGTCAGAAAAATAATTTGAGGAAGTAATTGCACCCTGATTTATCCCAATAGGGCCACGTTTTGAAATAAACAAGCATATTTTCAACTGTGTAACTGAAAAGATATAATGCTGTAACAGTCTTTTACTGAATCATAGAGGGCCTTCCATTTCATGTTAGTTCATTAGTGGCGCTTAGAGCAAAAACATTTGGTTATGTATTGGTTACCTGGAAGGGCAACTTTTGATGCTTTACCGTACCGGTTATACGCGTCTTTTCAATTTTGTAACATTTGGCTTGATATTTATTGCATGTCATAGTCTCACTAAAAATGGTGCATGGACATTGTCACCAAAAAGTATAGAAAACTGGCAATGTTTATACATGTATGTATGCCTATCTTGGCTTCCATACATGCAATTTTGTAAATAAAAGTAATATTTATATTCAATCTGTGTTTTTTTCGATTTGTTGTTTTGGCATGAATATTGCTGTAGGTTTGTACTGTATGCTACAGTTGATTTTACTGAATATAAAATTTTTTTAGGAGCACAATCTAAATTTTACTGAACACAAGTTTTGGACCAAAACATCACCTTCATCAATAATATGTATTATATGACATTGTTACCGGTTTTGGAATTCTATATTATTTAGCTCAAAGTAAGAGGAAATATGTAGCATGTTTTTGTGATAATATGCAATCTTGACAAAGACTCCAACATACTTAACTTTGAAGTTCAATTTTACTCTTTTCCGAAATTTTGCAGAAAAATATGCATATTTTCATGATTAATTCAATAAAAAACATTCACTATAATTTCCTCAAATACCTTTTCTGGTATGAATGTACGAGGTGTGTCCATAAAATACGTAGACAGGTCCAGAATAATAAGAAATAAGTGCATGATCTATCTAAAATTTACACCAGCGTGTGCAGAATTTTAATATGAATATGTGTACCAAATTTTATGAAAATACACGCAACAGGTACAAAAATACATATGGAACAAACAAGTAAAGAAACATACACGGGGCACTTTGACGTCGTTTACGACGTCGACGTTACAACTTTTCAAAGTACTCTCCACCCGCGTTCACGCACTTCCTATGTCTGTCCACCCATTTGGTATACGTTTCAAGGAACCACTCTTTCTTGTATGACCCTACAGCGGAGCGAACAAAGTACTTTAGTTCGTCTAAGTCGGCAAAACGTTTGCCACTCAGATCCGCCTTTAATCGCGGAAAAACTTCAAAGTCCTCCGAAATGATTCGACGCACCTCCTCAACATCCCGATCGTTTCGCCGAGGTCTTCCCGGTCTAGTCTGGTCACAAATATCTTCCAGTCCATCCGAAAACCGTCTGTGCCATTTAAACTCTAGCGCTCTGGACACGTCAGCCTTGCCTCGCTGCATAAAATTGAATGTTTCCGTTGGTGTCATGTTCGCACCGACACAGAATTTAATAACGGCGCGTTTTTCTTCCGTGATAGCAGCCGGTTGTTTATTGCTTATAACGTCTCCTGGCAAGTTGTTGACGTTCAAAACTTTCGGTAAAACGTCAAATGACATCACTGCTGAAGTGAGTGTATTTCCCGCGTATTTTTTACAAGAAAACTTGCGACAAAAAACTAGTTTTATGTCTTTTTATTTTCAAATATCTGAAGTGCCCCGTGGTAGCGTTATGCTGTTGCTATGGTGACGGTTTTGCTTGTACGTACTGTCGAAAACAATATAAAATGTAGCAGAAGTATTTAAGAATAAATGGACCTTTAAATTGATAGTGTTTTGGGATCGATAAAACTACTATTTGGTGAAAAACTTTGGTTGTCTACGTATTTTATGGACATACCTCGTAATGCCTTATGTGTCTCGGATCAAATTCAATTGACAGATCTTGAAAATACACAAAACTAAGGTTTTGGGACACATGAAAAAAGGGGCCATGTTTCATGTCATAGTGGGAATAAGTCAAGGTATCTAAGATACTAATTGCATTTTCATAGCCTGTATATGGTCCTTTATCACCATGCAGAATTAAAAGAAAATTCATGCGTGGGCAGATTTGAGACACCCCCTTTATACGATGAAGACAAAGCATTCCTAGTCTTTAGAGGTCTAGTCTTTAAAATGTTGTATAACAATTCACAAAACTGTATTTTTTCATCTAGGTGAAAAAATATTAAATGTGACGGTCACAGGGTTTGTGTAAGGAAATGGTTGAATGCGAGTACTTAAAGCCATAATAGCTGTGAAAAAGGAAGAAATACCACAAAAAAATATTGTTTGTGTTATCGAGGTCTAATCATCTGATATTATGAAAGAAGTCATTTCCGCCCGTAACAGAAATGTGTATTTGCGTATTTCCCCCCTTTTACAATGTATGTCAGTAGGTAATGTTTACAATTCAAGTGCGAGTCGGAGTTGTCCGAGTTCTGAACGGTAAAATACGAAAATCAACGGAATTTATTTTCAAATCGTGTGCACGCATTGAAATGACGTCAGAGAATATAAACAGTAATATTGCAAAATGTGACCTGTCTCGGTAAAGGGGATCTTCTGGTAATTGTTAAAGTACCAGTCCTTGTCAATCTATGAAGACTGCAAATACTACCCAGGATCGGAACATTTTACTTTAAGTTAGTTTTCTGAATCAAGATTGTTCTTCCTATCTACCTGTAATGTCCGATAGATGTTATCTCAAAATTCAGTTTTCAACTAACTTCATAGAAGCACGCTTTTAGCTTGACTGGACACGTTAATACGGATGAACACTGACTCTTTCCCAAACATGACCTTGTTTGAATGCCCTTACTAAAAAGAGTTCAAAAAGCATTCCTGCTATCTGAGGAAACGTTGATAACCAACATTTCCTCCTATTGCCTAGATATTTCACCAGCAGTATTTTACTAAACCCTATGTTTATATACTCATTTTGTCGTCTACAAAACATTCAATATTCCAATTTATGAATAGTTAAAATTATTGCCGCATAGGAAAGGGTTAAGTACAACAATTTACTACAATTTTAGGTTAACCCTTTCCCATACAAAACCTGATTCGGACGCCCCTATTTGCTAAAGCTGAGGAAACACCGTGACAAAAGAAAGGAATGCTTATTATTAGCAGTTTCTCCTTTTGCCTTTATATTGTCTAAGCTATTTCTTAAATATTTCACATTTTCAATGCCATTTATTTTGCAGTTTGGATCCGATTTCAATTGGAAATGGAAAGTTATTTTTTGTCGTTTTGGGAAAGGGTTTAACATTATTCATAAGAAAGCACGCACTGGAATCCCGTGGAAATCGAAATGATTCAAATTTGTGAGCCGTCATGTTAAAAGGGACCATATGGGAAGCGTGGAAAGTATCGACCTTGGTCAGTCTGATCTGACTGCGCAGACTGACTAGGATCGGAACTTTTGATTCAAAGGTCATCTTCTGAATCTAGAATGGAATCTTACCATATTTCCATTTTCCAGAAACAAAGAATGATTGACATCTGTTGAGTCTGGTTCATTTCGCGAAATCTGATTTTATAGACTTCCCATTAGGCCATTATTTTCAGCGTGACGGGCAACATTCATGAAATAACGGGAACTCATTTAAATTTGTGACGCACGCTTTCCTGTGTATCACACGATCAACCGACTGTATACGGATGTTCACGGCTGTGACAAGTACCCGTTATGCTATATATAGCCACGAATGTAAACATGTTTTGAGCGCCGTGGAAATGTGAGAATATCAACATTTATACGCTTGTTGTGGGTAAACCGCGCCTGGTTACTCGCTTGAAATACCGTCTTTCTGCATCTTTTTGTTCATACTTTAAAAAGGTAAACCTTTTTTGAGGCAAATAGACAGTTTTTTCACAGCTATTATGGCTTTAAGAAAAAATGTTTCATGAAATTTAGACTATTATACTAAACAGTTGGGAATGCACGTAACTACACATGCATTTAACATTCTTTGTTTGAAAGGATCTAGATCTAAAATCCTATTCAGACATTCAGTAAATGAAGGATTATTTCTTCCCTAGTTCTGATAAAGGAAATCCTTCAAACAATTTAATAGAATTTGCAGGGCTTCCATTTCCTTAAAATATCCATTTTCGCAATTAAATAAGCAAAAATCTACTTTGTCTGCAGACATTTCCTATCGTTTATACCTCGTTGAAACCTTAAAGAAATTGTTATAGTTCAACTAAAATGT
Organism: Fragum sueziense; assembly: GCA_963680895.1. NCBI lineage: Eukaryota > Metazoa > Mollusca > Bivalvia > Cardiida > Cardiidae > Fragum > Fragum sueziense. The sequence continues at coordinate 3,148,104 of OY804605.1, read as the reverse complement.
GAGAATTTCTTCGAAAGTAATCAAACGACCTTAATTTAACATCATCCTTTGTCTGGGATATACAAGAACAAAAGTTTAGTGATTGAACTTGAACATAACTGTTCATCGTTATAGCGGAGGAGAATTGACCTGGCAGAGCTTTCAATTCGATTAGTATGGGCAGCTCTGCCAGGTCATTTCTCGTGATGTATACAATACAAAAAAATAAACATACAAACATAGTAATGACGGTAGTAAGAAATCAGAGTTTTTGTGGATGTAAGGCAAAATATGACATTTATCTTGTATAAATTGGGGTGATGTTGTTTCGGAAGGATGGATCGATATAGACAAAATAATGTTTTAAGCGATATATATATATCGCAACTCTTTCGTGCCTACTTTAGTATGTTATTCAATTCAAGAAGGTCAATTATGTAACAGAATATCATTATTGACAGATTCATTATTATACTGACGTCAAATAGAAACGCCTCAGCACTAATAAATGTCCGATTATTCAGTAAATCTGATTTGAAATAACAAATACTGATTTCCATCTGTAAATTTGATTATCTGTTGTTGAAAAATGATGATAAAGAAATTATCAAATTGTTACAGTTTACAAAAAACGGCACTTTTAAACAGAGTGGTATCAGAATTTCCGTTTGAAAATGAGTAGCGCGTGGTTCAAACTTTACTTGCGACGACAAAAGATACCGTAAAACGTCTTTTTTGGTGACCACAGTTAGTGAATACTAAACCCGACGTCGATTTCAACGTCTCAAGCCTGAAACGCACATGACGTTAACGTAAGACAGCTTCTTGTATAACAGGCGTTACATGAGGTCTATCTGACTTTGGCCGATTGGCAAATGTTTCTGTAACGCTTACTCGTCGACCAAGATGCCTAATCGTGCAGTGCAAGACGTCAAAACGTCAAGCGGCTTGTTCTTGATTTTCCCATATTCGAAAACGGCTAATCTACGAGCTCTATTTTCCAAGCAGTATGTCTATTTCAAACGTTTCTTGCAACAACAACAGTTGCCAGAAAAACACTTATTTGGCCACCACATTTATCGAATATTCAACAGAACGTCGATCAAAACGTCACAAACCTGAAACGTACAGGGTGATCCAAAAAACATGTCCCACAAACAATATTTAATATATCTGAGAAATGGGGTAGCATTGTTATAGTTTTGGTATTGATGGAAAGGTCATGAAATAAAATTTGTAATGGTTGTGCAGAAGAACGTCATGTATCGTCATGGCAACATCAATGACGTCATCAATGATGTCATCATATTCTCAGAGTTCCAAGATGGCTGATTATGCAGAAATAGCTGTTACTTTATCGTTATGGAACAACCTTTCATCATAAAATTCTGGTTTATAAGTGTTCCAGTACCTTAGGTTTTGTTTGTTTATAAAATATTCAGGTAAAGGTGTGCTTCATCAGAATACCAAATAGAAACTGCAATGTCATCGTTCTGTTCAATCCAATGAACAAATGTCAGTCTGGCCATGATAGCTGTGTCTTTCAAATGCTGGTAATTTTGTATGCTCTACCATTTGAATTGAACTTAAGAATTATTACTGTACAGTTACAGTACCATAGCTTACATCAGTGGTGTTTGGGATGTCCCTCATAATATCCCTAATAGATACCCTTGGAGTTTCCTCTAGAACTTAATGAACAATCTCCACATTCTCTGCCGTATGCCCTGTTCGTGTTCTTCCGCTTTTTCCAGATCTCGTGCCATTGACAGTCCCTTTCATTTCAAACTTCTACTCTTACCTGCTTTCTGGAAGGCACTGTAGCATTTGGTTACATATTTTGGATTTATCTTTTAACTACAGAAGGATATTAACCCAATCCATAGTACAGTTTGACTATTCTGTATTTCAACCATCTTGGAACTCTGAGAATATGATGACGTCATTGATGACGTCATAGCTGTTGCCATGACGCTATATGACGTTCTTCTGCATAACCATTACAAATTCTATTTCCTACCCTTTCCATCAATACCAAAATTACAACAATGCCACCACATTACGAAAATATATTAAATATCGTTTGTGGGACATGTTTTTTGGATCACCCTGTACATGACGTTAACGTGGAGAATTATCTTGCTTTACAGGCGTTACGTGAGGTCTAGTTGAGCGTGGCCGATCAATAAACGTTTGCAGAATTCTAACGCGTTGATGAAGACACCGAATCGAGACACACAATATGTTAAACTGTCTAGCGACTTGTTTGTGCATTCGTGGCATTCAAAAATGGCTTTATTACGAGCTCCTGTTTTAGAATTCAGTCTTGGAATCCTTAAATTCGGATGTTTCATAAGAAAATCTTTGAATTCGTTGTTGCCTTTCCATTAACACATGTTACTGTGTAAAATGTGACAAATTTCATCAAGTGATGTACATACACGAAGCGAACGTAGAAAACGTGACCAGTCACCGGAAATTGACATGTTAACGGATAGAAACGCATAACTTTTCATTTGCCGTAATTGTCGGTCAAAATGATGATACACGGTATACATTTCAACAACATTGTAATAGGCATAAGGAAAATAACGACAGATTTCATTGGAGAGCGTTTTTAATTGACGTCAGTATATATTGTACATAGCCCGGGGCTCAATGGTCGTTTTCTACCAATCATAAGGAAATCATATACGGTTCAGCTGAACTTTCTTGTTTTACAACTGATGTCATACATAACAGGGCCTTCGTGGATGTGGGCAAATTATAGGAACCGATATTTGACCTAACAGGGCGTCTCCAGCTTGAAGCTAGACATGCTCAACCAAGTCATGTATCAGGACCAATAATAAGTTTTAAGTGAAGTGTAATTTAAACCATATGTGTGCAACCAACCTATATTGCCCGTCTTGCATCAGAAAGAAACCAGTGTCTTCGAACAGTGTTGTCGAAAAGTACTTACGCCACTAACGCTTGCGGTTGCACTGTAAGACAATGAAACGTAGCCACTGCACGTAATTAATTAATGTCCTTGTATAAAGCTCAAGATATCCCAGACAACCTTTTCAAAACTACTTCCATTTTTGGTTAAGTGTTCGTCCTAGTTTTTGGACCAATGAAATTGCAGTATTTTTGAAAATGTCGGCCCTATAGTTCACATAAACGCACTGCCGGTCAATGTGTCACGGATATACATAGCCACGCCCCCGTTTCCTGTGCAGTTATGAAAAATGATGTAATTATGGGGGAAATGATGTAAATTTTGGGAAAAATGATGTAATTCCAGTACGATCCGTTTGATAGTAGCTCCGGTCGGAGGCGTGGTTTGAAGAATGACAGTAGAAGCGTATGTTTTCATTGGTTGACGAACACCAAGTCAAATAGAGTCTATATAGTAGATTCTACGCGACATAAACGTTCAAAGGCTGCACCTTTTGAACGTTTCTATCGCGTAGAATCTACTATACATCCTCTATCTAATACATATCTCGTGGTATGTCGATTGCATCACTAGGATAGATTATGTACGGTCAGTGGACTAACGATGCCGGTTGGTATTAAGGTAGAATACCCGTAATGAGGCCATTTTGCGATTCATAAAACAATGGGTTTTTTTCGAGCGGCGTCGGTAGGTATCCGAACTTACATCATATTCCGTTGGATACGGTCGGAAAAGTCGTAAGCTGTAGTTACGGTGTTTTCGAATGTTTCTCACAATTTGCAATGATGCCATTTGAATGTCAGGGAACTGATATATCTAGATACACTTACCGTCTCGATTTAACTAAAAGATCTATCAATGTGTACAATCTTGCACAAGATAAATAAGAAGAACCCTGAGTTCCTCATAATTGATAGAAAACGACCACTGTGCCCCCGAGTTATGTACAATATGTTAGTTATCTGCCAATAATGATATTCTGTACGTTAATGGTCTTCCGCTTGCACGTACGTCCCAATTATTTTACGACAACGGAGTATAACCTTTGAACCGTAATTGTCTGTCCATATTCAATAGTACTGTTCCATATATTACTGCGGAAGTTATGTCATTTCCTTTGACGTAAGAAGAGGAAATTGATTCCTTGGTAAATAATATGAGGTTATTTAACATGTCTTTGTACAATACTGAATTCTATTGGATGAATACTTTGCAGAATGAGGCTATATTTGGACGAGCCGATAGGCGAGTCTAAATATAGACTTGTTCTGCAAAGTATTCATCCAATAGAATTCGGTATTGCACAAAGACATGTTAAATGACCTCTTTATTTCACATCATTTTTTTTCACACAAAACATGACAAAGATTAATTTTGTATAAAATTAAGATCTAGATCTAATTACTTTTAAATAGAATTCCAACGTGAAAAAAGGAAGAAAACAACATAGGCCTGTGTAATGAAAAAAATGTAGGCCTCATGTACATTTCTAACGCTGTGAAATATACATGGCATCTGACATTAAATCTATATTTATCGATTTATGTTTGTCTCAAAAGATTGAATAGACCGTCATAAATTATGATAGTGTGAAATGTACATGAAATTTGTCATATAAACTATCTATCATGTCATGCGTAAATCAACAATGTAAACATTGACAGAAAAGGAGAAATTGCTGATAAACGGCAAATCTCCTTTACTCTTAGAACTTTTTGTCAAGCCTTTTAATGGACATCAAATCCAGGTCTTGTTTGGGAAAGGGTTAAGTGTGATTTTTATCATTGCTGCAAATTAAATGCGCTACAATTCAGAAACGTTTTGAAATGAAAATAATCTCTTTCGTGATGTTTAAAATCATTTTCTCCTTTTATCTTAATGTATTGCCAATGTGTTTTTTCAATCACAGAATCAAAGCTATGTCTTGTTTAGGACAGTGAATTCAAAATATCATGTTGAAACAAACATTCAACTCTAATGCACAATTTTGCTTTTGCAAACGAGAACTCTACTAAAGGGAGATTACTCTTCGATGCGAATATGGATATTTTGTACTGCAGCCTCGATTTGGGAAAAAATCCATATTTGTACGGTTCAATCGATATTTGTAGGGTTCAAATGAGTGCAATGCATATTTGGACGGTTCAACCGGTGCATCGTACAATATCGATCTAGCCGCTTTGGAATATCGAGAATCCCGTGCGTCCACGCAATTATCTCGTGCGTGCAATACGGCTCTAGGTATTGTATACTCACGTGGTACGAATGGGGTGATTTGATTGGTTTACTACTTTCGGGTGTGAAATAATATGAGGTTATTTAACATGTCTTTGTACAATGCTGAATTCTATTGGATAAATACTTTGCAGAACGAGGCTATATTTGGACGAGCCGATAGGCGAGTCTAAATATAGACTTGTTCTGCAAAGTATGAATCCAATAGAATTCGGTATTGTACAAAGACATGTTAAATGACCTCTTTATTTCACATCATTTTTTTCACACAAAACATGACAAAGATTAATTTTGTATAAAATTAAGATCTAGATCTAATTACTTTTAAATAGAATTCCAACGTGAAAAAAGGAAGAAAACAACATAGGCCTGTGTCATGAAAAAAATGTAGGCCTCATGTACATTTCTAACGCTGTGAAATATACATGGCATCTGACATTAAATCTATATTTATCGATTTATGTTTGTCTCAAAAGATTGAATAGACCGTCATAAATTATGACAGTGTGAAATGTACATGAAATTTGTCATATAAACTATCTATCATGTCATGCGTAAATCAACAATGTAAACATTGACAGAAAACGAGAAATTGCTGATAAACGGCAAATCTCCTTTTCTCTTAGAACTTTTTTGTCAAGCCTTTTAATGGACATCAAATCCAGGTCTTGTTTGGGAAAGGGTTAAGTGTGATTTTTATCATTGCTGCAAATTAAATGCGCTACAATTCAGAAATGTTTTGAAATGAAAATAATCTCTTTCGTGATGTTTAAAATCATTTTCTCCTTTTGTCTTAATGTATTGCCAATGTGTTTTTTCAATCACAGAATCAAAGCTATGTCTTGTTTAGGACAGTGAATTCAAAATATCATGTTGAAACAAACATTCAACTCTAATGCACAATTTTGCTTTTGCAAACGAGAACTTAGACTGATGTCAGTCTGTTAAGAATAACATTTATATTAGGAAATACAAAAATAAGGTACATAGAAAATTGTTGCTCTGTGTTGTCCTTAATAGTTTAGACCAAGGGACGTTAATATGTGTTATTTATTTATGAGTGTTAGTCTCCCTTGATTTTTCAAGAGACATAAACACATATACAGGGCCTGACACAAGGCTAACGAGAACTCTACTAAAGGGAGATTACTCTTCGATGCGAATATGGATATTTTGTACTGCAGCCTCGATTTGGGAAAAAATCCATATTTGTACGGTTCAATCGATATTTGTAGGGTTCAAATGAGTGCAATGCATATTTGGACGGTTCAACCGGTGCATCGTACAATATCGATCTAGCCGCTTTGGAATATCGAGAATCCCGTGCGTCCACGCAATTATCTCGTGCGTGCAATACGGCTCTAGGTATTGTATACTCACGTGGTACGAATGGGGTGATTTGATTGGTTTACTACTTTCGGGTGTGAAATAAGTATGTTTATGACATAAGTGATAGATATCATGTATGGTCATTTGATTAACGATGGTGGTCAATAACTTAATCTCGCCCTCCCGTCTTTAGACGTACTGAAGGTTTAGTATCATAGCTCTCCTGAACGTTGGTAGTAAACCAAGGTTTTTTTTCAAATGTATATTTGTGAACTTTACTTCGACCAACATTCATTCTAACGAATGCGCCATGTGTCTTTGTTAAAGAAATGTTGTTCGGTGAATGTACGAAAGGATGCGATGCGCTGCAGATATGTTGTCTTTTGTGTAAGAATTTATTGAATATGTCATACGACATATTACTATACACAGTTGTATGAAGCTATAAGTGGATAGTTTCAAATGACAAGACCACTGTAGAAATGTTTGACGCCCATGTTCATATTATTCTGTTTTCATTATCCTCATTTTTATGCCCCCGATAGGGAGGCATCATAAATTTGACTTGTCCGTCCGTCCGTCTGTCCGTCCGTCTGTCCGTCTGTCCGTCCGTCTGTCCGTCATTCCGTCCAAAAACTTTAACATTGGCCATAACTTCCTTATTACTTAACATATTCGCTTCATACTTTACCACAACATTCCTTGGTGCATTACCTTTCTGTAGGCACATACTTTGGTGACCTTGACCCCTGGATGACCTTGACCTTGAACATAGATTGGCCATAATTTAAAATCAAAGCGGTGTCGGGGGCATTGTCATCTTACAGTGACAGCTCTTGTTTAAAATAAACTACCACACTATTGTTATATATTGTCACACAAATTAGTTATTATGTAAATGTACATGCAATATCTACAATTATGGGGGGGGGGGCATAAAAATGCATTTTATTGTATTGCTCTGTAAACCTATGTAAATTGTCAAAGGTCAATGTTACATTGGAAATGAAAAGCAGTATTTCACTATACGTAAGTGGTTTATCAAAGTTGTTTTTTTTTCTTTCATAAGTGTTAGATCGATTATGCGCGGTTTCCAGAAATTACATCGTGGATGCGCAACATTCGGCGAAGGAGGAATATCGAGTTAGTCTCCTAATATAGAATTCACAGAAATAATTATTCCCAGGAATAAAATAACTTTGTCCCATTAACTTATTCGTTGCTGTAATGGGGATGTCTGGTCAATTAAAGCTGCAACAATCAAGATGCTCTCGTCGCTTTCTCAATGAAAACCTCGTAACTGCAGCTTGTTTTAAGCTGCAGTTACGGTGTTTTCGTTGAAAATCAGCGTTCCTTTACGTGTACATCACCGGAAAAGTTTTGAAGATACAGAAAATGTTAAGATATTGTTTAAGAATTCACAGGAACAAGATTATCCCAGTATAATTTGACGTTGCCACATCTAACGTAAAATTACAGTAATGACGTAATCTGGCTATTTCAAAATTAAGACATTCCCCATCTTTATCAAACACTCTGTTCAACTCCAAGCCTCACTTGTGACAACGGAAATTATCGATGATATAGCCTAGCTGATGTCCGTTGCCTCGGATGACACGCGGAAAATGACTATCCTGATTATCAAACCACTGACCATTTTTTGTTGCTGAAAAATATTCCCCCCAAAAAATAACTCTGTCTCGTTAACATATTCATTACTGTCATGGGTATTTCAGGTCGTTAAAGGCCGCAACAAGAAGGTCCCAACAAAGGAAGGACATACAGGGGGTTTCCGTATAACACATGTCCATTTTTTGTGTCTGTCTAAGGCAAATAAGCATCCATCTTTTTCTGGCGTTTCTTTCTCCGTGGTTGACAGCATTCAGTCATTATGTGGATTAAGGTAGTTTATGCCTAAAGATTCGACAGCGTAACGTTCAAATAACGCCAATATCTACAATAAGTGAAATATGTGTTTCTGGTTTTTCTCAAATGTCTGAGTTTTCTCGGATACGAAAATCATCCAGAAGATAATATATATATAGTCACACTGTTTCTGTAGGGATCTTGAAATATATGTGACCCGTAGCGCTAAAAGGGACCTTATGGGTTTTGTGAAAAATATCGACCCTAGTCTGTCTGCGCAGTCCGCGCAGCCTAGGGCCGACACTTTTCACTTGTTTGTAGTTTTCGAAATCCAGTATGGTTTCCCTACCTTACTATATGTTCTTTTTTCGCATACAGTATCAGGTTGACCTGTGGTGAGTCTAACAAGTTTGTCGAAAGTTGGATTTTTTGAGTTCGGATAAGGTCCCTTTTAGCGTGACGGGTCACATATACTTGTTAAACAATTTTGAAATGGATGGGTCAGTTAATAACCTGAGACCACTTAGATCAAGATTTGCCTATGCCTCGGTACAGTTTGATCAGGATCAGATCTACCCTCATTTACTTTATGCTGGTAATAAAGGAAATATATCAGGACAAATTAGATTGTCTGGATGTTACTATCACGGTTGTCAACTAAAATTTCATCCAAGAACATTTATCTTTTCATATTGCCTAAAAATACTGCAAATGGATATTTTGGACAGAAATAGTAAAGACACAAAACTCTTGTTATGCATGTACACGTATTTCTTCTTGAGCCTCAGGGTTAGCATAAAGAGTTTCTAAGCCATGATATCTGTACGGTTTTCAGAAATCAAATTATGTCTTGTTTAGGAAAGGATTAAGACTTTAATTCAAATATAGCCTAATGACATTTAAAATTTATCCCGTAATAAGGATTCAATTTCTCGTGTTATATTAGGTGATCCATTCTGGTTCAAGGTTTATTAAAATCTTCCTAACATTTGTCTGCCCCAGAAGTTGTCTATTTTCTTCATTTAATAACCACTGCCATTCTTGTCGGTATCTATTTCCGCCAATTTTCTTTTACGTTTCTTTTAGCTATATCGCATAAATTTGAGAAGAAATCAAAACTTTCTTTCACTTTCAAATCAAAGTTTTTGTATAATAATAGTCAAAGGTAATTTTGGAATGTTCGTATTTTTAGCAAAATGTCATCAACAATGCAGACAATAATTGTCCCTAGAGAGATTCAATGTCATGTCTTGATTTTGCCATATAGAAATACGTTCGCTAACAAGTGTCCCAATAAAAAGTTCCGTCAAATCCGACGTGACCAATTACCGGACAAAATATCATTATTCACACATCGTTAACCGAGGTTCCGAATTACCAAAGGCCTCGACCATTATGTTGGTTTGTTTTCCGCCATAAAATAAAGGGTTTATTTAAAACATAAAGAACAGGCAACTTTTATAATCCAGCAAAACTTGCGTAATCTCACTCCATTCTCTAATGTTTTTCTAACTTAGACTTTTGTTATATTGTATGTAGGGGCTGTAGATACGAGGTTGTAACCTCACACTGACGATATAATATATTTCTTGTACGTGTGCTCACTATACATATAATATATTGTATATTCTGCTGTACATTTTATATACCTCATGGGTCTATGACCTTCTGGTTTGAATAAATATATCATATTTCCACCAAGAAAGACAAGAACCAGAAAAGATCACTACAGAATAAGGATTAGTGTCTCTTTACAAATTTATTTTGTCTTTGTATAATTCGGCAGAATATGAGTTAAGCTCCATCAAAATATAACATGATTGTCATTATCATATGCCTTTTGGCTGATGCCTCACTTCTTTAGACACTCGGACTACACTATAAACTCATTATTTGTTTGGGTTGGTTTTTTTGGGGGGATGTTAAAGTACAACATGGTGTTGCAACAAATTTTATTCCGTAACCTTTGTGGACGACGCGGTACATAAAAGGGAAGTAATTTATTGTTAGCTGGAAACTCGGTTGCATACCTAATTATTATCCCTCTAGCAAGTCTGGCCTCTTGCGTATATCTGGTAAATAAAAAAAGTACAGTGCTAGCCGATGTAACTGGATAAGATAGAGGGGCATATTGTTAGAGCATTATCAAAGCACCGAAAGCTCTGTTGGTAGGCAATATTGGTGGCAAAATAGATTGATATATGAAATGTAAGTGTAGATGCATTTATAATATTTGTATAAATGTACTTCAGCTTTTTTGTCTCTCGCCAAGTAGGTTCTAGGCTACAAATCCATATCTGAAATCTAAAAGGATAAAGTATGAAATATCTGCACTGTTTTCAACTATATTTCACTAGATATGTGTATTTCAAAATAATTTTTATTAAACGTTTTTGATATCAATTGACGGGAACGGGACCAGATGAAATCTGCTCAACGCATTTGTGATAAGGTATATTACGATAGCAGTTAGCTATATATCAAATGCTTAAGAACGGTGCAATTGTATATCTCAGCCTCATGATTTAGTTAATAGAATTGATATTCTGCAATGTCGATAACAATAACGATTGTTCAATAAATAATTGAGCCAGGATCTGTAAAAACGTCCCTTAAGGCTTTTGAGCTCAACATAGATCCGGATCAGCCTGTGCATACGCACAGTCTGATAAGGATCCATGTTGTTCTCTAATAGCTTCTTCGTGACATGTAGTAACATTTAGAGAGCAGCATTGGTGCATGTTGGACTCCATTTGACAACAGGCTGATCGTGAAACTCAATTTTGAAAAATGCTATAAGGGACGTTTTTCCAGATCCCGGCTCAAATGTAAACGTCCTCACAAAATTCCCAGTTTAGACATCTCAAGTCTGGTTGACTTCCGAATGAAAAAAATGAAACGTAAGAAAATAATGACAATCAATAATTACTTATACCCACTTCAATTTTATTATGACCATTAGGGATTTTATGATGGGTATTATGACCACCTACGTCATTCTATCTCATAATTGTTAGAGCTCAGATCTACAGTTAATCCCAAGATAGTATTAAGCAGGACATTACCATGCCAGTATTGTTATCTAAAAAGATTTTGTTCATTTAGTGGACTAAAGATACACGTAATCCTTCGGGAAACTCCGGACAGAATGTTGCGGGCTCATTTTCAGTCCTTATAATGCTTTTGTACACACATACTTACCAATGTTGTGTCGTATTTTTCGTTTGCCAGTGAAGTTTTTTATAAAAATCATAGAAGTAGCTTGATTATTACTTTTTTAAAATAGGTAGCTGCAGGTGCCTACACAAAAGGATTGTGATAAAGACAATTATTGCTTAGCAATCGGCTTTGGTATGACGATGCTTGCGTTAAAGTGACATTTCACAATTATTTTTACATAAATTTTACTTTTATTCTATCTGAAAGAGCGTCTTTTCTTATGAAAATTCTGAAAATGTTAAGTCAAAGTATTGAACCCTTTACGAGAAATATATATTTTTGTGCTAAAATTAAACAAATTGTTGTGGACAACAGTTCAGATTTATATAGAATTTGCCATTTCTGTCTCAACTTTAAAGGCGTATTTTTCGCTTATAAATAGCAACTTCAAAAAACTGATAGCATTTCTACGCATTAGAATAAACAATCTTTGCATCAAGACATACTTTTAAAAAATGAAATAAATGTGAAATGTCACTTTGATAATAAAACTTTATCACGACTATACTGTACATTCAGTGCTGCTTTCCTCAACATAGTTGATTCGATTTAAAATAAAGCTTATCGAATCACAGCTTCTGTAAAGATGTACTTGTCGAGCCCGAATTGCATAGTCGGTAACGTTTGAGTCTATCAATACGGGGTCGTGATTTCGAACCCTGGCTCGGCCAATATCCATTTTGACATAAAAGTCATTTGTCTCTCACAAATCAATGTGAATCATATAAGCAAGAGAGCAGATGGTGGATTGGATCTGTGACCTTCACAACAAATAATTGATCGGTCGGTAAACGTACGTATTAAGGTTTCATATTATGTGGTGATGTTGTATTCCAACATATCGTAACTGCAGTTTCTAACAATAAATACTTACCTCTTTAACCTGAAATTGACGTTCGTCTGGCTAAAGGGTAGTATCTACAATTAATCCCATGGTAGAAATAATCATAGCCTCTTTATGCTGATATTATTGTTCAAAAGGATTATGTTCGCAGAATGAAGTATCGATGCTACAATATTACAATAAAAGATTTGCCAAGAGACAGGCGGTCATCTACAGACGATAATGTTAGGTCTTCTGATTAAAGATTCAGACCAGTAATAACTACTAGTATAATATTCTGGAGATTGTTTAATGTATTACTAGATAAAGTACTTGGTAAGTTCCAATTAATATAAGAAATGACCAATCACTCCCATCGGGAGAATGAATATTCCACAAATATGACTACGATAATGCTGCAGACTAGAAAATGTATGTTGAAAAAGATTGAATTACGATATATGGCTGCCATAAATAATTGATACAATTTCATCTAAGAAAATTCAAAATTTAATCCAAGATCAACACGGTTGACATTTTAAATCCATTTGATAATATGGTCTCAATTTCGTTTGGTTAAATTGGTGATCAATCCATATTAAAAGTCTAATATCTTTCCAACAGTTTTGTTCTTTGTGAGCTATCTATTTTCTTTATTTAGTAACCACTGACATTTTGTATTTAGACATTTCTGCCGCTTTCCCTTTACGTCTTAAATAGTTTAGTCATTTTTTGTTATACATATGTATATGTAGTCTAAACATTTGTCATTAAGATTTATGAATTCTCCTAGTCTATCTTGAGAACTGGATGTTTTCGTCAACAATTTGTTTACTTATGATTTGAGAACTAGAATATTCTGGAATGGTATACTTTAGAAAGTTATAGAAACATGAGGATATTTCAACTTTCTGGTGTGTATTTTATTATATTAAGAGAATAATCTACAAACACCTAGCACATTGTAACATAAGATCGTACTACTGTTTCCTACAGCTTTCAAGCATATTCTATTCAATTCTCAAAGTCAGAAGAAAGGTTTTCTTTACAAATCCTTCTTAGAATGTCAATGAACTTTCGTGTAATTGAAACGGGTTCGGAATATACGTTTATTTCAAAATGTGACACCTAGTTCGGTCCGACTTTTTTACACGTATTCGTTGGATAGACCCTTTTTCGCGAGCTAGATAGTGCTTAATATAAGGCCAGGAATTTTATGATATATATTATGACCAAATACGTCAGTACCTACTCATTTTGACCAAAACTGGGATCTACAATGAATCCCAGGATAGAAATAATAAGGATCGCTCTATACCAACATTGTTATTTATATATGTTATGTTCGGTTACTGAACAGAAGATGCAACCATATATGATTTTAGCCGTAAAAATCTATGTTACGATATGTTTTGTCCTAGCAATGATTTTCATGACTTTTATCTGTAAATGCATGCATATCTACATGTAGGTGTCATTCAAACCATTCTTGTTCCCCGACATGCGGCAGTTCTCTTTGCAATATATCTTTCCTCTTTGTAGATGATTATAAATACCCTTTATTTGAAAAATGATCTGAATCGGAATTTATATAAGAAATAATGTGAACTCTGAATGTCAATATCTTTTTTGTGGGAAACCTTGATCAAAACATTCTAATTTCGGTCAAATATACGTCTTAAAAATAAAATCCCTTCCACTTCAACATCTATTTCTGCGGCTGCTTTCAAATTGAAGAAACTTTTTAGCGACATATTACAATTTGAACCAGTCGTAGATGGTATGGTACCTTGTATGGTAATGGGATGAATAATCGACCATCAGCTACAGAGATAATATTAGGTCCGCTGATTACAGATATAGAACGGCAATAACTATAACATTCTAGGGATTATTTGATGTATTAGATAAACTTCTTGGTCAGTTCCGATTAATGTAATAAATGACCAATAATACTTCTCTGAAAAAATGAACTCTTTGCCAATATTACGGCACCAATGTTTTAGATTACAAAATGGATAGTTATAAACATTTTTGTATAGTTAAGCAAAAAAGAAAAAAAAGAAAATATAAGGCAACACATGGGAAATCCTTGTAATCTGTCGAATTATTCTGGTAATGTGTGAAATGTTTAGGGATTTCATCTTTTGGCACATAATTATGTGTCTAACACTTGATATATGAATAACAAAGTTTCATGCGACATTATTTTTTCATTTTACTAGATATGAATAAAATGTGTTTTGTATAAAGAAGGAGTTCAAATCGTCCCCTTACAGCATAAAGGTGCTATGTGCATTTTTCAAGTTTTCGAGAAAAACTGTTTTAAAGTTCTACAGGTCAGATATCTGATATATTTATACAATTAACACTTATACAATGTGTATTGATGAATGCTTAAATCAATTATATCTTTCACACATTAAAATGTCAAGGCATTAAGCAGTTATCTGCCCTTTTGTCACATAGCACCTTCATGCATGCACAAAATTTAAAATTATTTCCTACATAAAGGTGCTATGTGGCAAATAGCACCTTTATGCATAAATTTTTCCAGGAATATCAAGACGATTTTTAAAGCATAAAAGTGTTATTTGCCACATAGCACCTTTATGCATAAATGATTTTCGCAATTATCATGAAACAATGGTCACATAGATCATTTTTGCGTTCAAGAAATAATAAACTCTAGTTACCTGCTTTTCGTTTCTTTCATATTTATTCCCTTAATTCGACAAACCAATGATTTTGAACGTAAATAAAAGTGAAAGTACACCCGGAAGGAAACTTTTGTGTATCTTTCGAATTTTCTACACAACTTAGAAATTCAGAAACCTTTTTCACAGTCATTATTATGACAATGTTTTCATATTCGTTGGTCCATATTAGTCCCTATCAGACTTGGTTTCATATCAAGTGTCTGAAAAACCTTGGCCTGGCACTTCCTCTAGATTTTAACAGTTTCTTTGTATATAGTGTCCCCTCCTTTTCTACCATGCTTGCTATTTTTTCAATAGAAGTCTAAAATCAGATAATCTGACGAATCCTTGTCCTGTTTCGACGCCTTGTAATTATTTCAGCATCTAAGTCGTCTACGGTTTCGTCTTAAGACATTTCCGCGATTTTTTCCTCTTGATTGTTTTTATCAAAACTGCAATTGGTTCATCTTCACAATCTTTTTCTGCGTTAAAGGAATTGGGATCCCGCTGCTAACATTTGTTTCGTGAATCATGAGGTCAGTAGTACCATCTGACCAGTCAGACATCCCTTTGTGATTATGTAAAGAAAACGATATAAAAAATATAACAAATAGGCTTTGGATCTGTATCAGAATTCTATTTTTGACACGTATGACTTAACGGAGTTATGTTACTTTGTCATAATAATTATATTTCATATCATAATACTTTTTTACTTTTCAAAATTATATATTGAAACATGAGCATATATTGCAAAAATCATATTATTCAGGCCCGTGGGAACAGGGAGGGCTAGTTCCTCTCCAAAAATAGTTCCCCCCCCCCAAAAAAAAATGGCCAAATTTTCTTTATTTTATACTGAAAAGTCAGTGAAAATCCAATTTAGCCCCCCCAATATTCAACCAGTCCACTGGGGCTTTAGCCCACCTAATATTGAAGTACTTCCTATGGGCCTGTTATTTAAACACTTGCCTTTGCCCATGCGATTAATTTTATTTGCACGTTTTTGCTGCAATGAAAAGAAAGGAAGACTGATATTGATTACAAGTTAGTAATGTTAAGTACTTACATTTAAATATTTCATATGTTTCTGTTGAAATCATTTCTGAAATAAGCCACAGTCGCTCTTCATTACGATAAACTACTGAATAGTGTGTACATTTAATAAAGAAATGCTAAAATGCGGCATTTTTCCCACACAGTAGGTGTATTTCGACCAATTATGTGTTTATTTATCTAACTAGGGTGCTATGTGAAAGAAGATACTTATGGTTATCTACAAGAATAGACCATTTTTAGTAATGCATAAAGGTGCTATTTGACAAATAGCCCCTTTATGCAGAAAATGAATGCACATAGCACCTTTATGCACGAAACTTTTGTGCTATACGCACATAGCACTTAAATGATCTGAGTATTTCATATATTTATTGATAAACTGCAGTTTCCAATTTTTTTTCACAGTAAGATATGATGTTTAAGATTCGATTTATGCAAAAAAGTGAAAATTGACCAAAAGTGCACATAGCACCTTTATGCTGTAAGGGGTCGAAATAGAGGTATACTTCAGGGGATATGTCTTTGCAAAAGATTGTTTGTGTACGAATACTTTGGTCTTATCTTACAATTATAAAATTGTGTTGGTAAAAAAGCAGGTCAGAATTCCTGTACACGAGGGCTACCAGTTACACAAGAAATAATTTTACTTGAAAAAATGTAAATAGATGCGGAAAAATATCCAAGTGACCCCTCACATTCCCCTGGATCAAAACAAGTCAATGTCACACCACAGTGTGATCAGAATCGCTTCTGCTCTCTTACAATTGCAGGTGACAATTAAGACTATTTAATTGGACATAATAAAGTGTATGAATGTGCCTAGGCCCGCCATAAACACAGAATAAGGTAGTCCACACGCCTATTGAGATTCTTGCGACGTCGGAATTATTCGGGCGACATCGAAAATAATTGGCGGTGGAACTTTCCACCGCCGAATGTTTACGACCGCACCCGAATAGGTTCGGATGCGTTACGACCTAGCCTGATTAAATCCGATGTATTACACTTAAGATCCTTACAACGGTCACATTACAGCTATTGTACCTTAAGTTTCGTCCGAAAAAATATACATGTAGACTGCAAGTTCAACTCGATTGACATTTAAAATTCATCCAATTATCATTTTCTCGTGTTAAATTAGATGATCCGTTCTCGTTTTGGATTTTATTAAAACCTTCCTAAAATCTATCTCTTGTATAAGATATCTATTTCCTTTATTTAATAACCACTGCCATTTTGTCTTTAGACGCTTCCGGCGATTTCCCTGTGTGTCTGAAAATATTGTTAAATAATCCAGGAAAACAATCTTTCAATTTTCACAACAATATTCTCATACATACATTTTTTTCAAATGGACCTTTTTGATGGTCTATTTCTTGTATGTTTTACAATTTCTTTTGTAATTTTAACAAAAAGTCGTCAACAGTGTTGATGTAAAATGTTCCCTAATATCTTCAACGTCATTTTGACGATTCGCTAGAAAGGAGACAATTTGTTAACAAGTGTCCCAATAAAAAGTTCCGTCAAATCCGACGTGACCAATTATCAGACCAAATGTCATTATTCACACGTCGTTAAGGCAAGTTCTGCATGACCTGAGGCACTGGTCATTTTGTGATACGCTTTACGTTTTGTGATATGGGGATTTATGACAAATGTTGAAATGTGTCGATCTTAGCAACTGGCGCAACTAGTGCTGACTGACACATAATAAAAACGTTCCCTGTTAATAATTTTTGTTTTTTACTGCCGTTCGGTCTTTCGAGTCATACACTTCATACATGTTATTTTTTGCTGGTTTAATCCTCTCATTTCTGTATTGTATAACTGTGACCATAAATATAATGGCATAAGTAAATTCAATTTAGTTCATCAACAATTTCCGTTGACACGGCACAAGAAACGGAATTACATTTTGTGTCAGCTGGATATTTTGTAGTATACTTAATTATCATGCCTCGAGCAAGTTTGGCTTCTTGCGTACCGGTATATCTGGTAGAATACAATTCCTTTGTGGACGGTAGAACATCGTTCTTAACATACACTATCGTGCAAAAAATGTGTAAATTATCACAATTTAATGTGGATATACAATAGTTTGAACCAAGCCCTCGATATGATGTAATACGGTTACTCTACAATGATCTATAAATGTTGGTGTAACTTGGTCGACTCAAAAGTGGCAATCGGTGCTAATGAATAAAACGATGATTACTTTGCAGAGGCCTCCACAAACCACTTCTGCAACGTTGATAACAGTCTTTTGTATTAAAATTGTCCTGACTTTATTCAATTATATAGGGTCAGTAAATTAACGAGAGATATTATGACCAAGTACGTCAGCACTAGTCGTAACATATCTCATTTGGTTAGAGCTCGGATGTACAATTAATCCCTAGATACGAATAATCCGTACTTCGTTATGCCAACATTGTTATTCAGAAAGATTATACCCGGTCAGTAAACTACGGATACAACCAAATTAGATGTTTTTTTTAACGATTTCGATTCCGCCATTCTACCTTAATAAGATTTCCGGACAGAGGGAATTATATAAAAATATAAAGCAACATATCATCGTCGACTTAATCGTTGAATTACATCGACAGCATTTCGGCTAGAGCTTGGCATTAGATAGGAATATTCGGGATATTTCATGTTAATATTGCTCTATTTGGGTATCGAAAACAAATGAAATCATATACTGAGCCAAAAAAGAAAGTGTGAATACTTCCATCTTGTATATCTGTGTAACCGCAGAAGTTAGCTTTACAAAACTTCTACACAGAGTAAGTTAATCAACTAACTAATGTCTTTTGACATGGAAAGAATTTTTGGAGGATTGAATTTTCAGGCATTCCATCCTAAGCTATTCGCACCTTTTTGCTCAATCTTATAAAAGCAAACATTTCATAATAAACTTGGTCGTGTAAATTCTGTATTCAAAGCGTATAAAAGATGAATCAAACGTTAAATTTCAATACGCTTGTTAGCTAAAGGGGCTACGTCTGGCTAAACATGACTAATTTCACACGTTAATTTTGTTGGTGTTTGGAGCCTGCGTTAGATATTGTCATTGTCGTCTAAATATCCACGAAATGAAATTAGACGTTTGCAATCAGGTTTCGGAAACAACGGATACATTTCTGATAGGCTTCAGGTCAATAAAACGGATGTAGCAATGACTAGACAAGATCGTTACATGACGTTGACGCTATTGCGTCAACGCTTCAAAACTACTTCACATAATGATTATTCAGCACAGCATGAATCAGTAACAACATCCAAAATTGGTGATAACAGATAAAAGGCCCATAAATCATTTGGGGTCATACGTTTGTCACATTATTAAGACGCTGAAATATTACGTAATGGCTGCATCGGGCCTATCAAGATCAGCTAGGGAAATGTGAAAGTTAGTCCTATGTGTGCGGTAGGGCCAAATCACGCGTTTTTTCTGGGTTTCGCTAACGTTAGGACACAATTAAACAATTTGCAGGGTGCGGGACACGCCTTATCATATGAACGCCATACAATTCTACACGATACCACGAGACGTCATATTCGACCACAGAGACCACGTATGTTTGTCGTCATTCATCGAAGACACGTGACAATAGATACTGAAGCATAAGTCGCAAGAAAACTTCATTATTTGATCGTCTCGCGTATATCATCAAGTTCTGTGAAATTTGAAAATGGCCCCTAGCTCAGATATCTTACGAAAACACCGGAAATAAACCTACTCATGCTATTCAAAAATGCATCTGTTAATAAGCAATTGAATAACCTTTAATTTGATATCAATTTTATAACACCAATACTCCAAATTCATCGATTCAATTTTTCGATTTTCTTACCTTGGTGGTGTCCTTCCTCTGTTTTGCACCACAAACCGGCGTTATACACCACGCTTTCAGCGTTACGAAAACCACATCCACCGGTAACGATTGGACACGGTGATATCGTAACTGCAGTCTCTAACAATAAATACTTACCTCTTTAACCTGAAATCGACGTTCGTCTGACTAAAGTGTAGTACCTACAATTAATCCCATGGTAGAAATAATCATGGCCTCTTTATGCTGATAAGGATTATTTTCGCAGAATGAACTGTCGATGTTACAATATTACAAAAGAAAAAAGATTTGCCAAGAGACAGGCGGTCATCTACAGATGTTAGGTCTTCTGATTTAAGATTCAGACCAGCAATAACTACCAGGCCCGTAGGAGCAGGTAGCGGTAGGGAGCCCCCCCCCCCCCAAAGTTGGCCAAAAATGCTGAATTTTCTTAATTTTTACACTGAAAGTTTTGGGAAAATCCAAATTAGCCCTCCCCCCTCAATATTCAAGACAAAGGCTTTTACCCCCCCCCCCCCCAATTAAAATTGCTTCCTACGGGTCTGACTACTAGTATAGAGATTGTTTGATGTATTAGATAAACTTCTTGGTCAGTTCCAATTGATATAAGAAATGACCAATTTCTCCAACCGGGAGAAGGAATATTCCGCAAATATGACTATGATAATGCTGCAGACTAGAAAATGTATGTTGAAAACGATTAGATTACGATATCACGGTGGGGATTGCGCATGATGGGATGGATAACGAATACGGACAAAATAATCTCGATTCTGGTAAGATTTTTTGCAATAACTTTATTATTTGTGCGTCAATTTACAAAAGGTTTGTTGCATGTACCCCGCCTTACCGAGCTCTTTCATCGGATGTATGACATATTAGATAACTCGTGGTACTTTTTTCAAAATATTGTCCCAACCTACCAGAAAGCGAAATGGTAACGACTTCGGCCATATCAACCACGCTTCAGGAAAGCATTTGTGCAATAACTTTCTTATTTTAGCGTTAATTTTCATGCAGTTTGTTGCATGTACTCCGTCTTACTAAGCCCTTTTCTCAGATTTATTACTTATCGGGAATCTCATTGTACTTTTCTCAAAAATCGACCCCAACCGACTAAAAAAATGACCTGGATTTTTTATCGTTTTTCTTATCGGTTGGGATCAATTTTTGGACAAAGTACAAAGATTCTACAAACAAGTCATATATCTGAGGAAAGAGCTCATTAATGCAGGGTACATGCAACAAACCGCTTGAAAATTGACGCAGAAATAAGAAAATTATTGCATAATTTCTTACCTGAGGCAAATTTGTACGTATCCGTTATCCATCCCATCATGCACAATCCCCACCGTGGATATATGGCTGCCATAAATAATTGATACAATTTCATCTAAGAAAACTGATAATTTAATCCAAGTTCAACACGGTTGACATTTGAAATTTATTCGATAATATGGTCTCGCTTTCGTAGGTTGGTTAAATTGGTGATCAATCCTTTTTTTTCAATCTTTATTTACCAATCTGTACAATAAATAATGAATGTAATATATCAATATATAACATATTAATGGAATTTCTTAAATAGCATACATGGTATTGTTTTAATACAATAAAGTGATCAATCCTTATTCAAAGTCTAATACCGGTATGTAGCAACCAGTTATGTAATAAAAACGAGAAATGTAATAATTATTACAAAACTCGTTGCGATTACAGAATTCGTATTACATTTCACGTAGCAACCGGAAATGTAATAAAATCGAGAAATGTAATGAAATTGTTTTGTAGTGTATTATTACCCTTTTCCAGAGTGTCTTCTACAGATTCTAAGTGCAAAAACGTCGCAGTTTGGCATTTTGTTACATTTCTCGAATTTATTACATTTCTCGACGAATGTCAGAGTTCGGTGTCTATCTTGTATTTTGATTTTTGTGAACTAATGATCTGAAGCTTTTTTTCAGTATAAGATACTTTCTGAAACGGAAATAAACATTAAATAAGTTTATTACATTTCTCGGTTTTATTACAAAACTGGTTACGAACCATCAACGAGAAATGTAATAAAATCGAGAAATGTAACAAAACTACCCAACTATGACAGTTTACCTAATTGTTTAAAATTTGACCTTTGATTGATATTTTGATACTGGATTTAAACAGATATAGTCATCAGTATGACGTTAAATTTGTGTTGTTTTAACACTTTCAACATTTGGCCAGATTGACGGATTACATTTTTCGTTGCAAAAAAACTTGCTATTATCCAACGAGAAATGCAATAAACCCGAGAAATGTAACAAAATATCAAACTTCGACTTAGAACCAGAATAATACACTTTATGAAAGAGAAAAATACATAAAAAACAAGTTTATTACATTTCTCGATGTTATTGCATTTCTGGTTGCTTTATGAAATGTAATACGAATTTTGTCAGCGCAACGAGTTTTGTAATAATTATTACATTTCTCGTTTTTATTACATAATTGGTTGCTACATCGGTATCTTTCCAACAGTTTGGTTCTTTGTAAGCTATCTATTTCCTTTATTAAGTAACCACTGACATTTTGTATTTAGACATTTCTGCCGAATTCCCTTTACGTGTATGTAGTCTAAACATTTGTCATTAAGATTTATGAATTCTCTTAGTCTATCTTGAGAACTGGATGTTTTCGTCAACAATTTGTTTACTTATGATTTGAGATCTGGAATATTCTGGAATGGTATACTTTAGAAAGTTATAGAAACATGAGGATATTTCAACTTTCTGGTGTGTATTAAATCATATGAAGAGAATAATCTACAAACACCTAGCACATTGTAACATAAGATCGTACTACTGTTTCATACAGCTTTTATGCATATTCTATTCATTTCTCAAAGTCAGAAGAAAGGTTCTCTTTACAAATCCTTCTTAGAATCTCAATGAATTTTCGTGAAATTTAAACGGGTTCGGAATATACGTTTATTTTAAAATGTGACACCTAGGGGACCTTTGTTCGGTCCGACTTTTTTTACATGTATTCGTTGGATAGATCCTTTTTCGAGAGCTAGATAGTGATTTATATAAGGCCTGGAATTTTTATGATGTATATTATGACCAAATACGTCAGTACCTACTCATATTGACCAAAATTGAGATCTAAAATGAATCCCAGGATAGAAATGATAAGGATCGCTTTATGCCAACATTGTAATTCATAGGTGTTATGTTCGGTTACTGAACTGAAGATTCAACCATATATGATTTCAGACGTAAAAGTCTATGTTATGATATGTTTTGTCCTAACAATGACTTTTATCTGTAAATGTATGCATATCTAGGTGTCATTAATAAACCATTCTTGTTCCCCGACATACGGCAGTTCTCTTTGCAAGATATTTTTCTTCTTCGTAGATGATTATAAATATCCTTTATTTGAAAAATGATCTGAATCGGAATTTATATAAGAAATAAGTAAGACACTCTGAGTGTCAATATCTTTTTTTTAAAAAAAAAAACCTTGATCAAAACATCTTTATTTCGGTCAAATATACGTCTTGGATATTAAAACCCTTCCATTTCAATATCACGTTCTGCGTCTGCTTTCAAATTGAAGAAACTTCTTAGCGACATACCGTATAGCACTTTATTTCTGCGGGCTCCAAATTCTGCGGTTTTTCCAGAAATCAGGGGGGTTTAAATTTCTGCGGAACATATTTCTGCGGTCTCATACCTCGTCAAAAAAAGGATTTAATTTCTGCGCCATGAAATCGATATTGGTGGACTTCCGGTATGGTAAGGTCTAAAAATCGTCGTCGTCTAGAAATTTAGATATCGATCGCATAACTTACCCTTTTCCGAACATCTAGCATGTTCAATTTAGAACGCTGCAGCAGACAATAAACAAAATTAGGTATTGATGACGTTCTTAGCTTCCAATCTAGTGTAGAAAATATTAATGCAAAAGGAGAAAATGCTGATTTTCGGAACTTTCTTCTTTTGTTTTAATATGTTCCCATTTATCTAATAGGAATCAACTTGCTTTGGGAAAAGCGTTAAAGACTCAATCAGGCAACAATATTGTTTGAGAAGATAAAGATATGTATTGCTGATTTACCGATATCAAATCATCTTCAAAAATACAAATTGTATGAATTGTTGTTCATACGTTTTAGATACCAGAATACGATTCTTTGTCTTCTCAGAGAATTTGTTTCATGATTGCCTTGGGATAATATAACGTAAAGAAGAGTCGGTCATTTTTATAAACCCGTGTCATTTTAATACATCAGAAATTTATTGATAAATATATAGGGTCCTATACATATTCCTATTTTTTAATAAATTTGGTGAGTCCGAGAGGAATATCATCCTCGAGAATTTGTAATATCCCGGCTGCCCTGAATCCATTTACGATTAAATCTGGTTGATTAGAAACTTCCTGAAACATTTTTACCAGCCATTTAGACACAAGTTCTTTCATAGATGTTATAGACAATTGCAAGGGCTCAATATCATCTGGACCATTTTTCTGAATTTGTTTGACTATCTGTTCTGAGTACCATGTTTCAAAACATTGCTTTAGCTTGGATTTAACTGTTTTCTGAACAGTTAAATCCATTGGCTGAAGCCTGTCGGTGCAACAAGCCGGTACAAATACAACACAAATATTGTTTGATTTTAAATGTTCTAGAAACGCCTCCGTCATCTGTGCCCGAAATACATCAAAAATGCACAACGCCTTTGATCGACTGGGAAGTCCAAGCTCTTTGCGTGTTTGTTTCAAATACGGCAAGATAACATTGTCAACATAAGCCATCTGTGTTTCTGTGTTAGCCCAGTGATTTTCGGTGAATGTAATGTCCCAATTCTTCGGGAATTTAAACACGGGGAGACTTCTTGTCGTTTTTCCTGCAAATATTATCTGTGGTGGTAGAAAATCACCTGAAATGAAAAAATGTAAATACATGTAAGTTCATCCCTTTTACAAACGGCAAAATTTTAGACCAGTTAAATTTGAAAGGAGTTGCAGACGACAAAAATAATCATTCTCCACGGCAAAATTTTAGACCAGTTAAATTTGAAAGGAGTTGCAGACGACAAAAATAATCATTATCATTTAAGTTCACATGCACTAAACCATGTTTTGTTTGGGTATTGGTAAAACGAAGACAGCGCGACGCATATTTCGTCTGCTATTTTACCCGGTTGATAATCGTATAGATAAACCCTTTCCCGTACGAAAGTGCTATATGAACCATTGAATGTTCAATTTTTATTACTTCAGACGTAAAATGGATGTTGATAGAAAATGAAATTTATGAATAATACAGTACAGAAAAAATAAGCAGATGGGTTATTAACATGTTCATCCTTCGTTTCAAAGTTCGGCGTATTCCCAAAATTGTGCTATAAGGGACGTCAAAAACATGTCTTCTTTGGGAAAGCGTTAATCTACGAAATTGTAACGATAACAATGGTGTATATAGGTAAGTGTGAAACAAAAGATTTGTCAAACTGTTACAAATCAGACACCCGATAGTTTGTCGTTTTTCATAGAAAAAACCCTCAACTGCAGGTTGTTATGCGCTGTAGTTACGAGGTTTTTTGAGACAACGATAATTAACTAAACTGTCGATTGGCGATTTAAAAAATGCCATAACTAGAATTGAACTAATGCAGTAGTTACGACATTTTTGGTTCGAAAACACCATAATAAAATAATGTGCTTTACCTGTTAATGTACCAGCGAAAACTGCGGTGAATTGGCGTTTATCGCCGAGACCAGAAATTTCCACTCGCTTAGAGCCTTCTACCTCCATGGTCCAATCAGACACAGGCACTAGATTGAGACCTGCGTGATCCCAATTTATGATCATGTTTGCAGGGATTTCATGCTTACTAACAGTCTCCTTAATTCTGTCCAAAAATCCAATTTTCAACTCTTCAAAATTTTCAACCTTGTCCGCTTTACATGCAGTGCTACCTTTCCTTTTCACAAAGTTCATTCGTTTCAATAATGATTTGGCCCATGCTTTTGTAAAATCGATTGTCCCACCATTCTCCACTAGCAATGAGCAGTCAGTGGCTGTAACAATGCCTTTCGCGAGAGATTTCGCAATAGATGTATTAACTACAGATCCATTTTGTCTGATGACCCTTATGTATTTCTGCACTTTAGAATCAAGGTCCTCGCCTAGTTTTAATGGTCGCCCCCTTTTTGCTGGCGTGATTTCGTCGATAGATCCAAAGTCTAATTTTCTTTTCCTGCTTGACGTTTCCTGTTTAAATTTGTCTCGCATGTATCGCGCTGTACTCTCGTTTAAACCTGGGAATGCAGGTGAAAACTTTCTAACTGTTTGTGATGGTCCGTTTTCTAAACAAAATTTCCCTATGTCTGCTCTGTCCTTGGGCGAGTAGACATTGTACTTCTTCTTCTTTTGCGTTGATGTTGACGTTCCCGGAGAATCAGAGTCTGATATTTTTCTGAACTCACTGTTTACTTCCTTCAATACAGTGGGTCCTAGCAATTCTCTTAATCCCTCGTCATCATCCGATGGAACCTTATCCACTTTCCGAAAAAAATTTAAGATACTCATTCTACAACTTCTTAAAGAGCAATATGACTATATAATGACCGAAAATGTTCGTGTGCAAAGATATTTTCGAGATCGTGAGTGATAATCAAAATGCATATGTGCTAGTTTTTGTCGTATGTAACCCTTTTAATTCCTATTAAATTTGTGTAATATTTTCCGTTAGTTTAGCCCAAAGACAAACAATACTCACCTATATGCAGTACACATGTTAAGCAGGATTAAACAATATTAGGTTAAGGGTAACTGTAAGACGACGTCGCTATGCCCGGAGCGCATTATACATTACCCATAATTGAAAGACGACAACAACAACCAAAAGAACAACAACACCATCGAACTGGAGGATTAAATTTTTGCGGGTTTTATTTCTGCGGTGCCGTCCGTGACCGCAGAAATAGCAGAAATAAAGTCCCCGCAGAAATAAAGTGCTATACGGTATTGCAATTCGAACCAGTCGTAAATGGTACGGTACCTTGTATGGTAATGGGATAAATAATCGACCATCAGCTATAGAGATAATTTTAGGTTCGCTGATTACAGATATAGACCGGCAATAACTATAACATTCTAGGGATTATTTGATGTATTAGATAAACTTCTTGGTCATTTCCAATTAATGTAACAAATGACCAATAATACTTCTCTGAAAAATGAACTATCCGCCAATATTGAGGCATCAATGCCATTAACTACAAAATGGATAGTAATAAACAGTTTTTGTACAATAAAGCAAAAATAAAAATAAAAGTAAAAATAATAAGGTAACATAGGGAACATTCGAATTGTTAAGGATTTCATCTTTTGGCGCATTATATTGTGTCTATTTTGTTAATGATAAACCAAGTTAAGTTTACACAATGACATACCACATTGTCAGGTTCGATGGGAGAAAACGGTGACTAAGTCCCTTTTCAATCCATGGATCTTTATTAATGAAAAACAGCACATCTATATACAAAGTCACAAATCGTACACAGTACAAATACACTCAGTACAAACAACTGCCACGTAATGCGTGACGTCATTTGCTTATGACACACAGTACTCATAACACTAAGTTACGCAAAGACGCCAAATTGCTTCATATGAGATCTGATGTACAAGTAGAATTTAGAAGTCCGGATTACAAATACAACTTGAAACTTCTATGTCCCAAGTCATGGACACACAGTCCTGCTGGCACTAAGCCCCTGACTTCCAAAAGCTCTAGGTTCAATTATAAAGGCCACCTGAAAGGTTTAAAAACATACTGATAGTAAACATTCACCATGTTTTGGGAATACTTAGATTTTGGCAAGATATGTAAAAATGACATTACAAATGAAGCATTGAACAACAAATAACTTTGGCATTAAACATTGACAAATCTTATCAACTCAATGGTGACGAGACAAAACTCTAGGTCAATAATTACTCTTTATGATTTGATACTTAAAATCACAAAATCTAAATAGTTTACAGAAATAAAACAACAAATAATATTTTACTTACAGAAAGAACTTTTAAATTTCCCCAAATCCAATTCAACTTTTACATGTATAATGTGTATTGGTTTTTTCAAATACACCCTCTCGTGCTCACTCGTGCAGTAAAACATAGGTAAAAATCAAAGCACTGAAAGTGCTGTAAACCGTGTATCTGACATATCTCCCCCTTTTAAAGAAAAAAATGTCTCACATTTTTTCCTTAAAAAATTAGGTATGGCGCATGTTATCTTCCTCTTCTTCTATACTTATTAATCCTGCTGTCCTCTTCAAACTTTGTAATTTCAAAACTTTTTGTCTTTCAAAGCAGTCACTTATCTGATGACCAGGTTTCTTACAAAAATAACACAATTTAGAATTACCTTTTCCCTTGTCAGTTTCTAAAACCTTATCCTTCGCTAACTGTATTACATCAACATCCTGCTTTCTTCCCTGGTCCATCGCATCGTTTTGATTCATGAAAGTAGAATCATGTGCTTCAAGATATTGCTCAGCTAACTCAGACATTTCCTTTATTGACATAGGTTTACGCTCTTTCAGAAATAAAGCAAGATCTCTATCAGACGCATCAAGGAACTGCTCCCTTAAAAGCAAATCCTTCAAAGCATTAAAGGTCTTATCAGCATTAGATAGTTCGACCCAGCGTAGCAAGTAATTTTCAATACGACTGGCAAACTGTGGAGCACTTTCTCCGATTTCAGGCCTAGATGTTCTAAACTTTTGTCTAAATCCCTCTTGTGTTAACTCAAACCTCCTTAGTAAAGCATCTCTCACCTTCTCATAGTCATCTGCTTCCGTCTTTGACATTCTACAATATACCTCTAGTGACTTACCTTTTAGCAGTGAACTCAACCTCAGAACCCATTCTTCCTGTGGCCATTCTAACATAGTAGCAACTCGTTCAAATCTCTGCAGATACGCATCTATATCATCTTTACCTTCTTCAAACGGAGGTAATTTTGGACCCTTCATATCAATTTTACTAAGAGAACTCTTAATCTTACCTTCCATATTAATAGACTTTGCTTTTTCTAATTCAATTTCTTTCTTTTTCATTTCTAACTCGTGATTGCATTCCAACTCAGCCAATCTTAACTTATTTTCATTTTCAATCTCTATTTGTCTAATATGGTCCTCTCTAGCCCGAGCCCTCTCTGCCCTTTCAGCAGCGTCTTTCTCCCGTTTGTCTTCTCTTTCTAACCTTTCTCTCTCTTTTTGCTCAGACCACTCACGCAACTCCCTCTCTTTATTAGCCTCTCTTTCAAAAAAATCTTTCTCCTTTCTGTCAACAAAACTTGTTAACTCTGCTTCCGTCTTTGACATTCTACAATATACCTCTAGTGACTTACCTTTTAGCAGTGAACTCAACCTCAGAACCCATTCTTCCTGTGGCCATTCTAACATAGTAGCAACTCGTTCAAATCTCTGCAGATACGCATCTATATCATCTTTACCTTCTTCAAACGGAGGTAATTTTGGACCCTTCATATCAATTTTACTAAGAGAACTCTTAATCTTACCTTCTATATTAATAGACTTTGCTTTTTCTAATTCAATTTCTTTCTTTTTCATTTCTAACTCGTGATTGCATTCCAACTCAGCCAATCTTAACTTATTTTCATTTTCAATCTCTATTTGTCTAATATGGTCCTCTCTAGCCCGAGCCCTCTCTGCCCTTTCAGCAGCGTCTTTCTCCCGTTTGTCTTCTCTTTCTAACCTTTCTCTCTCTTTTTGCTCAGACCACTCACGCAACTCCCTCTCTTTATTAGCCTCTCTTTCAAAAAAATCTTTCTCCTTTCTGTCAACAAAACTTGTTAACTCTTCTCCCTCTAATCCCAACTCTTTACCCAAGGTTACAACCTTTGACAAATCCATTTTATAAACAGAATAAGTACTATTCAAGTTAAAATGGGTTACATTAAAATCACATTTTAAAGAATATTAGTACATGATACAATATATGATGCACAACAACAACAAATAATATGGGCATGTTTAACACAAAGTCTATCAAGTTGTCACATTACAAAATCTGCTTAACACAAATTAATCCACGTCCTAGTATCTGATCTTGTTCATGAATGCAATAATACTTATAATACTATATCAGCCATCATCAATGTGTGGTCCTTGGAATGAATGATTATTGTCCAGAATGGTAATCAAAATCGCCCAATACGTAAAAAGGCGAAACGTCCAACTATCATCGATGTATATAGTCCCTCGAATGAATGATTATTGTCCAAAATG
The DNA here is from genome assembly GCA_963680895.1 of Fragum sueziense. Lineage (NCBI taxonomy): Eukaryota > Metazoa > Mollusca > Bivalvia > Cardiida > Cardiidae > Fragum > Fragum sueziense. Next base: position 3,117,777 of record OY804605.1, on the reverse strand, counting down.
GTAATCCAAATTGCCCCATACGTAAACAGCGGAAACGTCCAATTCTCATAAATAATAGCAATAGTGTCAATATAAACACTGTCCTGGCAGGATCGCCAAAATGTCAGGTTCGATGGGAGAAAACGGTGACTAAGTCCCTTTTCAATCCATGGATCTTTATTAATGAAAAACAGCACATCTATATACAAAGTCACAAATCGTACACAGTACAAATACACTCAGTACAAACAACTGCCACGTAATGCGTGACGTCATTTGCTTATGACACACAGTACTCATAACACTAAGTTACGCAAAGACGCCAAATTGCTTCATATGAGATCTGATGTACAAGTAGAATTTAGAAGTCCGGATTACAAATACAACTTGAAACTTCTATGTCCCAAGTCATGGACACACAGTCCTGCTGGCACTAAGCCCCTGACTTCCAAAAGCTCTAGGTTCAATTATAAAGGCCACCTGAAAGGTTTAAAAACATACTGATAGTAAACATTCACCATGTTTTGGGAATACTTAGATTTTGGCAAGATATGTAAAAATGACATTACAAATGAAGCATTGAACAACAAATAACTTTGGCATTAAACATTGACAAATCTTATCAACTCAATGGTGACGAGACAAAACTCTAGGTCAATAATTACTCTTTATGATTTGATACTTAAAATCACAAAATCTAAATAGTTTACAGAAATAAAACAACAAATAATATTTTACTTACAGAAAGAACTTTTAAATTTCACCAAATCCAATTCAACTTTTACATGTATAATGTGTATTGGTTTTTTCAAATACACCCTCTCGTGCTCACTCGTGCAGTAAAACATAGGTAAAAATCAAAGCACTGAAAGTGCTGTAAACCGTGTATCTGACACACATTATGTTTCTTTTTAATAGACATACAAATGTATTTTATAAAAAGGAGTTCATATAGAGGTATTTTTCAGAGATTATGTCTTTGCTAAAGATTGTTTGTGTACCAATCTTTTGGTCTTATCTTACAATTATTTGTTGGCAAAAAAGCAACAGGTCAGCATTCCTGTGCACGAGAACATTCCTGAAGAGTTACCAGGCTTGTATGATTTTACACATGAATTAATTTTAGGAAAAAAATGTAAAAAACGATGCAGAAAAATATCACGTGGATCAAGATGAGCCAGCGCTGCACTACTGTGTGATCAGTATCGTTTCTCCTCTCTTACAATTGCAGGTAACAATTAAAAGGACATAATAGAGTGTATGAATGTGCCTAGGCCTGCCATAAACACCGAATTAAGGTAGTCCACGCCTATATAGATTCGCGCGGCGTCGGAATTATATAAGGGCGACGTCGAAAACAGTCGGCGGTAGAACGTTCAACCACCGAATGTTTATGACCGCGCCCGAATAGGTTTCGATACATAACGATGTAGCACAATTAAGTCCGATGTAATCTCAAATGGCCACATTACGGGTGTTCTATCTTAAATTTCGTCCGAGAAAACATGAACTGCAAATTCAACTCGATTGACATTTGAAATTTATCCAATAATAAGGCTTCATCTCCTCGTGTTAAATTAGATGATCCGTTCTCGTTTTGGATTTTATTAAAACCTTCCTATAATCTATCTCTTGTATAAGATATCTATTTCCTTTATTTAATAACCACTGCCATTTTGTCTTTAGACGCTTCCGGCGATTTCCCTGTGTGTATGAAAATATTGTTAAATAATCCAGGAAAACAATCTTTCAATTTTCACAACAATATCCTCATACATACATTTTTTTCAAATGGACCTTTTTGGAGTTTTATTCTTGTATGTTTTACAAGTACTTTTTGTAATTCTAAAAAAAATCGTCAACAGTGTTGATGTAAAATGTTCCTTAATAGCTTCAACGTCATTTCTTGATTGGCTAGATAGGAGACAATTCGTCCCAGTGTCCCAATAAAAAAAGTTTCGTCAAATCCGACGTGACCAATTACCAGACCAAATGTCATTATTCACAAATCGTTAAAGCAAGTTTTGCATGACCTGAGGCATCGGTCATTTTGTGATACGCTTACCGTTTTGTGATTTCGTAAATTATGATAAATTAATGTTGAAATGTATCGATCTGAGCAGATGGCGCAACTCGTGTTGTCTGACTCATATCAAAACTGTTCCCTGTTGATATTTTTTAGCTCACCTGAGCGCGAAATGCTCATGGTGAGCTTTTGTTGTTAGGTGGATGTCCGCCGTCCGTCGTCCGTTGTGCGTCGTCAACATTTACCTTGTATGCCCTCTAGAAGCCACATTATCTGTCCGATCATACTGAAATTTTGCCAGAATGGTTGTCTTGATAGAATATCGGAGGAGTTTGAAATTGGGTCATCTGGGGTCACAAACTAGGTCACATGGTCAAATCTTATAAAAACCTTGTATTCACTCTAGAGGCCATATTGTTGGCCAGATCAGGTTGATATTTTGTCAGAATCTCGAACGACTTTGAAATTGGGTCAACTTGGGTACAAAGAAGGTCACAGGGTCAAAGCTTAGAAAAACCTTGTATGCACTCTAAAGGCCACATTTTTTGCCAAATCAACCTGAAATTTAGTCAGAATGACTGCCTTGATAAGATCTTGAACAACTATAAATTTGGGTTAACTGGTGTCAAAAACTAGGTCACGAGGTCAAATCTTAGAAAAAAACCTTGTATGCACTCTAGAGGCCCCATGTTTTGCCCAATCAAGCTGATATTTGGTCAAGATGATTGTCTTAATTAAAGCTCGGACGACTTAGAATATTGGTCAACTTGGGTCAAAAACTAGGCCACCGGGTCAAATCTTCGGAAAACCTTGTATGCACTCTACATGCCATATTTTAGCCCGATCAAGCTGATATTTGGTCAGAATGATTGTTTTAATGAAATCTCTGTCGATCTTGAAATTGGGTCCAGAAATTGGGTCAACTGGGGTCCAAAACTAGGTCAAGGGGTAAAATCTTTGAAGACAATCAAATCAGGTGAGCGATTTGGGCCTGTATAGCCCTCTTGTTTGAACTTCCGTTTGGTCTTTCAAGTCATATGTTGGTTTTGCTGGTTTATTTTTTCTGTATTGCATAACCGTAACCATAAATATAATGGCATAAGTAAATTTAATTTAGTTCAGCTACATTTTCCATTGACACGGCACGTAAAACGGAATTATATTTGGTGTCAGCTGGAAGTTTTGTTGTATTGTTAATTATCATGCCCCTAGCAAGTCTGGCCTCTTGTGTATATCTTGTAGAATACAAGTCCTTGCTGGACGGTAGAACATCGTTCTTAACATACACTATCGTGCAAAAATTATGTAAATCATCACATTTTAATGTGGACATACAATAGTTTGAGCCTCGATATGATGTAATACCATTACTGTACAATGATCTACAAATGTTGGGTGTAACTCGGTCGACACAAAAGTGGCAATCGGTGCTACTGAATAAAACGATGATTACCTTGCAGAGGCCTCCACAAACCACTTCTGCAAGGTCGATAACAGTCTTTTGTATCAAAATTATTCTGACTTTTTTTTTCAATTATATAGGGTCAGTAAATTAACGAGAGATATTATGACCAAGTACGTCAGCACTGGTCGTAACATATCTCATTTAGGTTAGAGCTCGGATGTACAATTAATCCCTTAATACAAATAATCCGTACTTCGTTATGACAACATTGTTATTCAGAAAGATTATGCCCGGTCAGTAAACTACGGATACAACCAAATTAGATGTTTTTTCAACGATTTCGATTTCGCCATTCTACCCTAACAAGATTTCCAGTCAGAGGAATTTATATAAAGAAAATGTAAAGCAACATATTATTGTCGACTTAATCGTTGAAATACATCGACAGCATTTCGGCTAGAGCTTTGCATTAGATAGGAATATTCGGGATATTTTATGCTAATATTGCTCTATTTGGGTATCGAAAACAAATGGGCCAGGATCTGGAAAAACGTCCTTTAAGGCTTTTGAGCCCAACATGGTTCAAGATCAGCCTGCGTATACACGCAGTATGATCATGAACCATGTTCTCTAAAAGCTTCTTCGTGACCTGTATTAACTTAAAGAGAGCAGCATGGATGTATATTGGACTGCATTTGACAACAGGCTGATCTTGAAACCCATTTTTTAAAAATAATATAAGGGACGTTTTCCAGATCCCGGCTCAAATAAAATCATATTACGCTGACCCACGGTGTCATTTACGTTTTGGCCACTTAGGGATCAAGCCAAAGTAGTCGGTTGTACTTCTATCTTTTCCATTATTACTCCATAGGGTATTGTAAAAAGTAGCTGGTACTATACCCAAACTCAGTCAGACACACCGGGAAAACCTCTCACCGACTCTAAACGCGGCCCAGTAGTTTACCATATACCATCTGGCTAAGAATTTGGTTTCGCGGTTATGCCCAGACATGTGTTTAATTTTACTTTTATTCTTTATGTTTTGCAGGGAATTTTGTCGATACAAGAAGTGTTGGTTTCATATGTTCTTGTGAATCGCTACTCTCATTCTAAACTACAAAACTATAACATACATTATCTACATGTCGTTCAAATTTATTCTTCATCACAGCATCGCCTAGACCAGCGTGGCAATTGTACATTAATTTAGTGATTTAGCATATTCCTCCCGTATCTATATTGATCAGTCACCTCTTTGACAGTCAATTCAAGTCGATTCTATATTCATTTAGTCGATTCATTCTACATTTAGAATGTGAATTATAAAGACTAACATTTGTTGGGCGTCTGACATATGACAACTACTAGTGCGTCCCATTGTCTTCATATTTCTATAGTTTTGTATTTATAATTCAAAACTAAGATGATTACCACAGTTACTACAATATAATTATGGATACAACATCTATTTTTTGACGAAAAGATCAACACCGGAAAAGCTATTGGTCATTTGTTACATTAGTTTGAACTGGCCAAGTAGTTAATCTGATACATAGAACAATATCCAGAATATTATAGTTATTACCAGTCTGAATCTTTATCGACAGACCTAACATTATCGTCTGTAGCTGTCCGCCGATATTTCATCCCATTACCATACCAAGAAAAGTAATTGGTCATTTCTTCCATTAATTGGAACTGACCAAGTAGTTTATCTAATTTATCTTACAATCTCCAGAATATTATAGTTATTATTGGTCTGAATATTTAACCACCAAAACTAACATTATCGTATGAATCTGACTGCCGATAGTTCATCCCATTACCATACCAAGAAGTGTTACTGGTCACTTGTGACCTTAATTTGTACTGATCAATTAGTATATCTAATACATCCACGCGCGGATCCAGAGGGGGGTCAGGGAGTTATGACCCCCCCGGAATTTGGCGAAAAAGGGGGTTATTAAAAAGATTACTGGTTATGTCGCAAAATAGCTGTGTCATTTGTCCCTGTGTGCCACGACAAACTGTTGTTATATTTAGTCCTTCATGGTATGACATGTATCTGCATGCGCGGATCCAGAGGGACCCCCTGACCCCCCCTGGAATTTGGCAAATATAAAGGTTGAAGATTGGAAGATCCCCCCTCCCTGTGAATAATACCTGGATCCGCGCTTGACATCAATTCTATCTCCAGAATATTACAGTTATTACTGGTATGAATCTTTAATCAGCAAAGCTAACATTATCGTCTGTAGTTTATCGCCGAAATTTTATCCCATTACCATATTAAGTACTATGATATACTGAGATGAAAACAATGCCATTTTTTTTACTCAAAATAATCTTCAATTAAGTTAGAACAAGTCGGTGAAGTTTCTTTGCAATCCTTATTTTACTAGAGTGGCGACGCCTAAGGGATGTCACACGAAAGAATGGGCGAAATTAATAGAACTTGTTCTGCGCTTTGCAACTTATATATACCGACAATTGATTTTTCTCAGAAAAACGACTTTGTGGATACCTAGATGAAGGTTGCGAGAAGAGGTGTTGAGAATTTCATGGTAGCTTACCAATGTTATACACACCTACAAATCGCTTTCTTCAAGTTTTTTTTATATCTTATGTCTCCGCTTATAGTAGGGTAACTTAAACTTGTCCAAAAAAGGACTGAATACTTCATTTTCTTTGGTGAGGTACCCGGTCAAACGCCTTGCTGAAGTCCAGTAATATCATGTCTGCGTTCTGTTGTCAAGGGAAGAAGCAAGCTCATGGATAAGAGTGAGTAGCTGGGTCTCACAGCTTCTTCTTGCACGGAAACCATGTTTGAAGCCGTGAAGGATGTTATATCTGTCTAGGTGCTTCATAGTTGCGCTGGTGATAACATGCTCCAGACATAGGGACTTTTCCTTGAAATGGTTAAAATGTAAGTTTTCATGGGAAACAAAACTGTCAACTCATTGATCGCCCGAAAAAGGCTATGATTTGTGGTCATATTCGATCGATTTACCTTAAAATAAATCTGCTATATACCGCACATCGCAATATTAAATCGGTCTTTAAGTCTAAAATATTCGCGGTATCGTTGAATACTGCAAAATATGTCCACAAATGACCCGAAAAGCTTGAAGAGAGCCGACAACAAAACTCATCGGAAGTTACGTTATCGTAAACATTTTGAGACCGTCGATCCCGAAAATGGAATAGTTTTTAGCGATTATAAACCTATTTGGCCTGTTCTAAGAAGACGAATCTTTTCTTTTTACATACAATTACCTTAAGACAATTTTCAAGTTCATACCTGACCGAACAACGCTTACAACCCCCTTTTCACCGTCTCGGTAATTTGTCCCGTAACTGTGAAAGTCCGGTATAGGTGCAGATGCATTCCGAACTTTGTGAGTTAAATGTCTTTAGAAATGGATTTTCCAAGATATAACACCTATCTGGAGACCTAGATGGAGCTTGCGGCTGGCGATTCTTTGCGATTTCAGGATAATCGCCAGAGGCGTTTTGGAGACTAAAATGGATAAATTCGACGTGTAGAATCTTTCATTCCATGAACCGATCAAGTTCTATTCATTTCACTCATTCTTTATTTAACATTAATTCAAAAAATTGAATCAAACGGGTCAAATTCAAAATTCACAGCTTTAGCAGTGACTTTTTGTAGAGTCTAAATTCCTGGTAAATGAAATGAAAATGTACAATTGTTGACTGTGAGGGAGGAAACTCCTTTTTAAGGAATACACAGTAAAGTATGGCGACTTATGCACACAACCTGTTGCTCATGGCATTTCACTACATTGTCAGAAATCGTGCAATAAGGACATATCGTGCATAAAGTAGCAGGTAATACCACACATACGAAATATATATATATACTAGTATCTATAAACAAAAATGAAATGTTGCAAGGAAAAAATGTCAAAACAACAAGAAAGTCTCTGATAAAGATACACATATAAAGGATTTTGAGTCAAACTATGTCCAGATCAGTCTACGTATAGACGCGATCTAAGCAGTAACAATATTGTTCTTGAATAGATTCTTCATATCCCACAGCAGCTGTAAACATGCATTATAGTATAGTCTATAAATATTGACCTGTTGTCACACGGAATAATTGATGCTTGCCAGCAGTCCTCACTGTCGAGCAGAGTCGATTGCTTCCATAAGCATTGTGACTTTTTCTGCGCATGCTTCTAGGGTCAACGTATGTTGCAGAGCGATTTTTTCGCATTACAATAACTCATTGCATTTTCCACGGGTTCAGGTCAATTCTTACGGACTATACAACTGCACTTTTTAACAGACTAATCTTGAATCATTGCTGACTCAAATGATATAAGGGACCATTGTTCCAGACCATCCTAAACTTCAAATAGAATACACGGAAACCACTGTGAAGACAAAACATCAATCGACTTCTCCATCCAAAATGTCTATGGTAATTTGGTTGCATCTTTAGTTCAGTGACCGAATATAATCCTTCTGAATAACAATATTGACATGAAGACACTCTTATTATTGCTATCCGGGGAATTATTGTAGATCCGAACTCTGGTCAATATGAGATGGTACTGACGTACTTGGTCATAATATACATAATAAAAATCCTCATGTAAAGCCGAAGACCATTTGTGACCTGTCACTAGAAAAGCAGCCATTCCATTCAGTACGTAAAACCAATATATCGCTGATTTTCAACGAAAATCTCGTAACTGCAGCTTAGAACAAACTGCATTTACGATGTTTTCATTGAAAAGCGACGATATGGAAAACAAATGTTTTTCATTGACAATGATTTCGTTTACAACTGTCAAAAAAGCTTAATCTTAACTAATTCGTTTTCATTGAGTCTATAGCATCCAGTACAGTAATATTTATTTACTAGATATATACGCAAGATGCCAGACTTATTCGAGGGATAAGAATTGCGTTTTCCACAGAAATTCGAGATGAAAATAGATAACCTTCCTTTTATGTGCCAAGACAACGATGAATGTTTTTTAAGAGTACGCAAATGCATCCGACAGCTTGGTGATTAAAGTGACATTTCAGAATATTTTTTTACAGAAATTTCACTTTTATTCTATCTGAGAGAGCATCTTTTCTTATGAAAATTCTGAAAATTTCAAGCCAAAATATTTAACCGTTTACGAGAAATATATATTTTTGTGCTAAAATTAAACAAATTGTTGTGGACAACAGTTCAGATTTATATAGAAGTTGTCATTTCTCTCTCAACTTTAAATGCTTATTTTTCGCTTAAAAATAACAACTTCAAAAAACTGATAGCATTTCTATGCATTAGAATAAACAATTTTTGCATCAAGACATACTTTTAAAAAATGAAATAAATGTGAAATGTCACTTTAAAGAGTCAAAACGGTTGTCTTGTTTGAATTAATTGAGAGGCAAATTATCAAAATTAAGAGTCATAAGAAGACAATTAAAATGAATTACAATGGTTTCAAATTAGCATTATGCCGTTTATCCGAACTTGATAAATCATGGATCTAGATAAAATGAATTCATACATTTGAAATCCAAATATCGATCTTTTAACCAAAAGAAGATGGCATGAAATATAAAAAATAAAATCAATTCGAATTGGGACGAAACTGTGTCGGTTGCGCTAGATGACCATGGTCGATGCCTTTCCGCATATTATATGAAATACTTAATCACATTTCGGACTGCAAATAACCAAAATTGACCAATGCCTCTGGCCATGCAGAACTTGAGTTAACGATGTGCGAATAATGATATTTTGTCCGGTAATTGGTCACGTCGTATTTGGCGGAACATTTTATTGGGACACTTGTTTACGAGTTTCCCTATTCGGAGAGTCACAGAATAGCGTTGAATATATCAAAATGTTTATTCGTTGCGATGTCGCATTTGTTGGCGACATTTTCTTCAAGTCAGGATTATTCAAAACGTACTCTTCACACATGAAAGAAGACGGTTGTGTTGTGTAAAATAATTTTGTATTGAAATATATACCTTTGTCCTGAATTCATTGAAATTACTTCATTATAAAAAGGAAAATCAGCGAAAATGTGTCAGATATAATGTCAGTGGTTAGCAAATAAGGAAAAGGATATGAGCCATGATCTGGACAAACGTCCCTTACATCATTTGGGACAGCTATGTTTCAGGATAAAGCTGTTGTCAGGTACATTCTGACCCGGATCCATGTTACCTACATAATATTATTGTTGCTAGAGACCATGACGAAGCTATTGAAGAACAACATGGTCCCTGATCAGACTGCAAGTATATGCAGGCTGATCTGGAAATATGTTGGACTCAAAAGCATGAAAAGATCTTTTTCCAGATCCTGGCTCAATATTTTATAGGAAAAATAGAAGTTGGGAATGTTTTAATAGACTTTGAACGAGAATGGATCACCTAAATTATACAGGAGGAAATGAGACATTATTATGGGATAGATTCCAAATGTCAACTGCGGCGAACTTTAATTCAAGTTTTAATTTACATAGACGATAACTACTTTGAACAGAAATATGAAAGACAGACCTGGGAAACATTATTCGCATATGGGTAAAGTCTGAGCTTCACAATCATATTACACGTATTATATGCCAGATACCATAAGTACCTTCGTAGTTGATTTCCTAAAAATTTGACGAGAATGACCTGAAAACCCCCGAGTTATGCAAAATAATTATATTAATAATCTATCAATAATGATATTATATACGTAAAATTGCTTTCTGTGAAATGATCGATCTATTGATTCTGAAACTTTGCATTCATAAGTCTGTTCTTCATAGATGTAAGATCCTTTTCAAGGAACGCATTTAAAGGAATGCAATTAAGTCTTGCATCAATCATTACATACCAATCACTTTTTGACAACTTCGGACATCATCCATGGCACATGTAACGAAAATTGACGATGATATCCAGATTTTAAATTCGGATACCATCGTCAATTTCCGGGTGTCATCCGTGGCAACGAAAATCAACTAATGCTGTCTTCGTAAATTTCCGTTACCGCGAATGATGCCCGATTTTACAAAACGACCTTTGTATAATTCCAAGTTATGTAAAATTTTAAGAAATCTGTCAAATACGATATTCAAAAGCGTAACAAGGCTTCCGAGAATCGAGAGGACAACTTATTCTGACAATCTTGGGTTATACCATCTGTTGTTCCACCCTTTTCGTAACTTGTTGAATGGTGATAGGTATACAATTCCAAAACTAAATAACTGAAAGTTGGGTTTTGACATTTATTAAATAGTAATCAGCAAATTAAATGTTTTAACGTATTTCTCTCAAAATTAGGTTGTATCTCTCACAACATATCTAACACGTTTTATGGTACGATATGGCTAGCAGGGAGAAATTCTTGCATTGAATTACATGTCCTAAAGCAGAACGGGAGAAAAAGACAGACTAATTCTCGTATGACCTAATTAAAATTGAAAAAAAGTTCACATTTCAAGCCGTTATGGTTGAGGATAGATTGTCACATTTCTTGTCTTAAGCAGATATCTCTGCTTTTCAACATAAACCTCGTAACTGCAGCCTAAAATAAGTTGAAGTTAAGAAGTTTATGTTGATAAATAAATATGTTATTTCTTTTTAGAAAGTGTCAGTTTTAATATATGTCTTTCTCTTATAAGCACGTAATAAGGAATGATATACAGTACATCTAAGTTGAAGTATCTCAATGAGAATTAGGTTTAAATTGGTGAATGACCACTAGTATTTTAGTTTTTTTTTTTTTGGGGGGGGGGGTATTTTTTCAATTCTGTTTCGACCGTTTCCGAGTTGAGTCCCATTGAATTAATTGACTACCATAATGTAAGTCTCTTGAACATATGCACTGTCCTTGATACGACATTGTCATTGCTGTACATTCAATTGTGAAATGTACCGTCGAATATATAAAGACATTGTTCCTTGTAAAACCGTATTTAAAATGATTGAAATACGACCCTTTTGATTATAAGACGGTCCTCGTTCCCTTAACATGTTTTAGGATTTCTTTTCTCAAAATCTTAACTTTAAGGAGATCCTTTTATAAAGCCATGTGTCGGACTTGTCAATCAAGCTTCCAAAAATGGCCCCATTAATTCTCTTGAAATTACAAGATACCACTGTCTTCTCACGGCTTGAGAAATAAATTTTGAAAATATCGGCGCCCTTGAATCCTTGGTCCAACTAGTTCAACTGGCTCGGAAGATTTTGTACTTACAGCTTTTTTATAGCAACCTAGATTTCTATAACAGATGAATTGAAATCTTGAGAAATGGTTATCACGATATTTCAAAGCAACCTGGATCAAAATAAGCATGTGTTTTTCCACTGTCGATATCTTCGTTGTTCTCTTGTAGCTTTCTCTTGTTACTTGTAAGCTCTACGGGGTGTAGCATAGTCACGGTGGGGATTGTGCTTCATGGGATGGATAACAACTACATCATGGTGGATAATCACGTGTTGCAACACTTTCAGATAATCTTCAATATTATTAATACAGGACGGATTTGAATTTGGTTTGAAGCAAAGAAGGTGGACAGACGTCACGCATTAGATTAAGTTGTTGGAGTTTTGAAAAATTAAATTATAAAAAAGTTATTAAAGATAAACCAAAATTTTGGTTTACCTTTAATAACCTTTTCATTAGTTGATTTTTCAAAAATCTACCATGTACAGCTTATTTCCGACATTTTCCAACTTCTCTGCTTCAAACCGAATTCAAATGGGTCAAGTATTGACAAAGATACTGACGTTTTTCTGAAATTCTTAATCACGTGATTAAACATCGTGTACATGTACGAACAAAATAGCGAGGCTTCAGGTTAGAAATGTTCAAACAATTTTCTTATCTCTGCGTCAATTTTCAAGCAGTTTGTTGCATTTTGCTTTCTGGTCGGTTGGGATAAATTCTTTGGAGAAAAATAGGCTACACCTGAGGGAAAACAGCAAGGCTGGGTACATGCAACAAACTCTTTGAAAATGAGCCAGGATCTGGAAAAACGTCCCTTATAGCATTTGAGAAAGGCATGTTTCAAGATCAGGCTGTGCGTACTAGCGGTCTGACCTGGATCCATGTTACTCTCATATGTTTGCTAAAGATCATGAGGAAGCTATTAGAGAACAACATGGTTCTTGGTCAGAATGCGTGTATACGCAGTCTGATCTGCAACCATGTTGGGCTCAAAAGCCTTAAGGGTCCCTTTTCCAGATCCTGGCTCAAATCTAAATAAGCTAACGAGTGCATATTTCTATATTGTTTTGATCATTTTTCAGATTAATTATTGTGGATCAAGCTTCCCAAAATGGCTACATTAAATAGCTCCTCAAGTTACGACCGTCTACTGTCTTGCAACTTGAAAACTGAACTTTAAAAATATCGGGGCCTAGAAATCAATGGCATATGCGAAATAACCTTACAAAATTTGTACTTTTAGACAGTTGCGATTTATTCTCTGGCGAAAACACAAATACGGTATATTATGAATAACGTTTCTTTGCAATTAAATAGCTTGTTAGAATCTTTGCTTTATTTTCCCCAAGAAGCGTTACGTAATGAACAATTTTAGGCTTGGGTATTGACAACGAGTATTTTCTTACAATGCTTTAATACTTTCTCAATCTTCTTCTCTTTACTTGAACGTGGTCCTTTGTAACGGACTGAATGGTCAAACATCTATGTAAGATCGAGCCATATATAGTGATAGTATACTTTTTATTATGAGCCATTGATAAAAAAGTGATTGTTGCGCAATACGAAATATTGAATATCCAATGTGTTCTCAGACGCATTTATATCGTTTACGAATTGTTGGCAGCTACGAAATTTGCAACGTAGCAGGCGAAGTAGTAGATAAATCGACTTTAACCCTTCCCCAACCAAGACCAGGTTTTGACGTCCCCAAGTAAAAACGCTTGAGAAAACATGAAACAAAAGAAGAAACTACTGATAACCAGCAGTTTCTCCTTTTGTCTCAATATTTTCTAAGCCATATCTAACACAAATCCTATCTTTAACAACATACAGTTCGTCATTTGTGGCAGTTTTCGAAGAGGATCACCCTAAAATTTTGCCGGTTGGTAAAGGGTTAAGAGGAAGTTTAGCGGTATGACACCAGCCCTGCATTCAGTAAGACAAAGATAGCAGTATGCAGTTTCTAGTGGAATATTCGAAGTGGTAGGGGGCAAATTTAGAAATATTATGAAAAGGTAAGTTTTGACTGGATGGTTGATGGTAAGAACAGACAGAGCTTCCTTAAATCATTACACATTTCTATTTAGGGACCATTTCAGAATTCGCACTACATAATTATGCTAGCTTTATTTGATTAGACTGGAACCCTGTAACAAATGTTAAAATGGAGTGGGTGGGGTATGGGAAATTTGTCGACTCTCCAGACTATAATCAAAGGGTAAGAGTACTTTGAAAAATCGTGAAAAAAGTAGAAGGAAACCACATATTTTTGAATGCATTATGAAATCTAGCACTGTCTTGGCTTTAGAGACAGCAAGTCTTGAATGGGCTATCATTTCCCGCGTGGCTTCAGGGTAAGTTGGCGTTTTGTACGAAAACAGCCCAATTTTCACTAGTTTTCGCGGCCATGTCGAATATCTTTTATTGTCAAATATTTCATAATCTCAGTGTTAGCATGTAAATAACTTTTTATGCAGCTTTACTACTCATTCTTGCTAACAAAATGTATTTTTAATTTCAGGTTGGTGTTTGAGAGGGTTATTTAAGTTTCCAATATATCGGTGTGTTTCGGACAGCGATTCGGCCCCAGAAACTGAAGTCTGCTACCAAAACGTTAGCTAATAGTTAGCCGTTTCATTCGGAATACTCGGTCAATTCTGTCAAATTTGGATCAAACAAGTTGCGAATGTTGGTAACGTTTGCTACCAATTTGTCTACTGAACGCAGCCCATGTGGCTGACTAGAGCACAGTGTTAAAAAGGTGTTATTTTGAAGATTTCGTTCAGTATTTTAAAATATAGACAAATGTCGAAGTTAACGTATTTTAACCACGGTCGACATCTCTTAAAGGGGCCCATTCTAGGTTTTTATGCTTCCGAATTGTTCGGGAACTCATATTTGTGCATGGAAAAACAATTTGCAATGCATAAAAACCTCAAACACGGCGAATAACCACCTTTTCTTTGCTATAGATCAATCATTTACAAGCGTGTTTACACATTCTATTTTTACTTCAAAACGAGACAAGGTCAAGATCAACGAGACACACCTCCGCGGTATTAACACACCGTACAACCGGCTGTGTCGATGAGTGTGACCTTATTTGCGAGGGATACGTGGAAATGTTTATTTTGTACAAACACTGAACATTTATACGCATATTTATCAACTGTAGAATACCAAAGATCATTTCGTTAATTTATAAAAGCTAATTTATTTGACATACCATGCACATGACATCAGATGCCGAATCTGTCTTCGCAAACTTTCGACGCAGTCGGTTGTACGGTGTGTTGAATCTCGCTGAGCACAGATGAAGTACCTCTGACGTAATTGGTTTTTGAAGATTGGGCATATGTAGCCGTTACAAAACAAAAAACAAGGACAATAAAAACTGGCTGCACGTTATTACTTGACTTGGATTTTAATACTTGATAAAGCTTGATGAGTGCTAAAAATGGAAGTAAGTGATCTACCCCTTCAGGTTGGTAATTTCATACGTTATTTCTGGTTTGTAATTATTGTGCCATTTGCATTTTCGACAGCCTAGCTGGCCCCCTTTAAATTAGGTAATTTGGTTAATCAACCAATAAGAACAAAATAATAAAATGCTAACCGTTTGGACCATATACGTCAAGGGGGCCCACACTAGCTTGTCGAACATTCAAATAGGTAAACAATAATTTCATGAAACATCGTATGAATTAGTCAACCTGTGTGTTTGGACAATTTCTATCCAGGCAGGACTAGACTGAAGCCTGAAAAATCTAGCGTGCCCCTTTAACAAACGTTTTCCACAGTTTCACTTTTTGTGTCAAGGTCACCCAAACCCCATTAATATTCGCAAAGCCAGGGATGTCCCACGGAAAGAGTTAATAAATACCCCATTTCAAAAGACATCACCCTTCAAATCCGGTATAAATGATTTCCATAACATTAAAATTTTGGTACGCAAAAAAACATATTTTCTCCGTGTAGCATATTTTAGAAAAAACGTGAAGAAGCAGTTTTACTATAGATTTTATCATTGGTTCAGGTGTTTTATTAAAAAAAAATAAACTAGACTAGTATTTTGATGCCATATGTGGTTACGTCTTTTCTCTTTATGAAGTTTGTTTCAAACAGACAATTCAGCTGGAAGTTGAGTCTTTTACACCTATCAAAATGCCAGAAGAAATAATTTTGTCCGCTTTGAAGGTATAAGAAGAATAAAAAACGAAATGTGTGAATTAACAAACAAACGAATTATTCATCCGGTTCAGATTTTTTTTTATTGCTGACAGAAAACAAAATCAGCGGGAAGTGATGTACGTTTTTCTACCAATATACAGCTCACGGGAAAATCTTTACATCCGCTTAAAAGATTTTCAAGGAATTAAAAACGCGAAGAAACAAAAAACAATGTATCGACATTTTTCAACAAAAAACTCGTAACTGCAGCTCCTTTAAAGCTGCAGTTACGAGCTTTTCGTTGAAGAACGGTGGTATTTTATTACTGGATCAGGTGTTTCATTTAACATGTTTGAAAAAGACCTCTTTAAATTTGACACCGTTCGATTATTTATGTCACGTCGTCTGTTTTAAAGGATGAATCGAAAAGAAAAAACATAGAAATTCAAAATAACCCCCTTTCCACCAACTAAATGCTAAATAACTTTGTTACGAAATATTTTATTATTTTTTGTCATCAAGCATGCTTCATAATGATGCATTGATCGGATAGTACGGCGGGGAACTTTAATAAACCATACAATATATCGAATAAACTTGACAATTTCACATTTATTTTTAAAAAAAAAATACTTTTATTTTTATCTGAAAGAGCAGATTTTCCTATAAAATTTATGAAAATTTCAAGCCAAATTATTGAACCGTTAACGAGAACTATATATTTTTGTGCTGAAATAAAACAAATTGTTGTGGACAACAGTTCAGATTTATATGGAATTGGTCATTTCTGTCTCAACTTTAAAGGTGTATTTTTCGCTCATAAATAACAACTGATAGCATTTCTACGCATTTGAATAACCAATCTTTGCATCAAGAAATACTGTTAAAAAATAAATCGGAATGTTACGGAGTGACCCCAGTTAACCTTTTGCTTCCGGGTCGTTGTACAATAGAAACTAGTTCTAGAAATTTTTATCTCTGCATGCAGAGGGCTGTTTGGAGTGTTAAACAATAGTTTAAGTACTGTTTTCTTTGATAGTTTAGTATTTTTGCATCTGCTCTTTGGCTTTATAGCACATTTTTTGCATTATTTGCTGGACTACTTTCTGCGGATACTTACCAAAAAATGTACATGTAGTTGGGCGGAAAACAGCTATTCTAAAGTGAAAGTAAATAGTGGTCATGTTCTTTGTTGGATATTTTCAGATTTTCCTTCTCAACCTATATTGAAACCACCATAAAAAGAGAGTATAGAGGCAGTAGATTAAGCAACCCAAGTCACGAATGTCCGCGAATGTTGATAGTCTACCTAAATTATAGAAATAAGGCCCTAGAAAACACATGCGTAGGAACTTTTTGTTAATGCTCGACCTCCATGCTTAAATGAAACTTCTACATGTATGGAAGATCACTAGGGTGGAGGTCACATGATAGAGGTCCTATTAAGGTCACCACAAGGTCAAAGGTCAACTAAGTGCAAAAATAAATGGTGTAGCAAGAAAATCCGCCATAACTCACTTACTTCTGGGTCTAGACTAACATCTTTGGTATCAAAATGAAGCTGGTATATCCATCTTCATTTTGCAGTACAGATATGCAAATCAGCTTATTTGCATATATAAGATTTTGAGGATTTAATTAGAAATTTTGAAGATTTTTTGGTCATTTTTTATAGCATATAGATGGAACAATAGCTATAACTCACTAAGTTTGTGGTGTAGATTCACGAATTGGGTACCAAAATAAAGCCTAGACATCTGTCCTCAAGTATAGTTAAGCAAAATAAGAAAATAACATATGTATGCTTTTTAATTAATTTTCTAATTAATTGACGAAAATATCACCAATTTGTGAATATTTGATACACACAGTAATCAGACTTAGAGGTATCACAAGAAAATTCTTTAAAAATCAACCATTGGGCCAATTCCAACCAAACTTGGTATGAATGTTCTTTGAGTGACCCCTTTGAAGATTTGTTGTCAAAATTTTGATTTGACAAAAAAGTGGGCGTGGCAGGGCGGGGCTTATCTGCCTTCGAGAAATCACAAGAAAATTCTTTAAAAATCAACCACTGGGCTAATTTGAACCAAACTTGGCATGAATGTTCTTTGTATGATCCTTTTGAACTTTTTATGAACAAAATTTTGATTCGTCAAAAAACATGGACGTGGCAGGGCGGGGCTTATCGGACTTTAAAAAAATATAAGAAAATTCTTTAAAAATCAACCATCAGGTCAATTTGAACCAAATTTTATGTGATTGTTCTTTCAGTGATCCTTTTGAACATTTGTAAACAAAATTGTTTGAAATCAACAACAAATTAGGACGTGGCAGGGTGGGGTCATTTTCAACTTTGGAGAAATCATGAAAAAATACTTTGAAAACAGCCATTGTGTTAATTTATACCCAACTTTGTTGGAGCGATTTGAGCGAAATTGTAACTAATTTGATCATGCAAAAATTGTTTTAATTCTAGCCTGATCGGAACTGACAGTTCTTAGTTATAAGCCTTTGTATTTGAAAAAAAAATGCCATTTTCACTCATGTCATTAGAAATTCTGATGACTTTTTGTCATTTTCTTTATAATATAGTTGAAACATATGCTATAGTTTGTGGTGTACATTCACGAACTGGGTACTAAAATAAAGCCTAGAATCTGTCCTCAAGTTCGATTGTGCAAATTAGCTAAATTGCATAAGCAAGATTTTTATCGTCAATTTATGAATATTTGATGCCTTGAAGCTTTGTGGGATGATTGAATCATATTGTATATGCAAACATCCACTCGAAAACATGATCATGCATTTTTAGATATGTCCGATTAAATTAGAGTATCGTAGAGGGTGTGGTTTCCATGGTAAGGTGTCTTGTAAAAGTGAATTTGGGGTATAGCAGGATGAACAGCTACTGTTCACTAATACCGGGTTTAGACTGAAATGAAGCTAACACGTCCGTCCTTATTTTCCAGAATTGTTATGCAAAAAAAATGTTTGCATTATTAATCATGACTTTGTAGAATTTATTAGAATAATTGTTGAAGTTATCATCAATTTTATAAAGTACATTGGGAACATCAGATATAGCTCAGGTCTTGGTATAGATTAACAACTTTGGTATCAAATAAAAGCTTAGGCGTTCATCTTTATTTTTCGGTACAGTTATGCAACCTATTAGTTATGAAAATCAACTAATTTGCAAATGTATAATTTTGAAGAGTTAATGGGAAATTTCATGAAATTTCCATTGCTTTTTTCCCTATCTAGCAGGAAAAAAGCTTATGTTCACTAATTTTGCGGTCTGCACAAACAATTTTGGTATTGCAATAAAGCCTAGAGATCCATACCTAACTTCAAATTTGCGAATAAGCTTATCTGCATGTCCGCGATTTAAATGATTTTTTTGTTATAGATTTTTAGAATTATGACGAATTTGTGAATATTAGATGCATACAGTGCTTTCATGCATCTTGGAAATACTAGTTAATCACATGGTAATATATGAACAACTTCCCGCCCAATATAAAAATTAAGCATTTTGAAGTCTTTTTTCGGAGATCAGATTGAACTTCGATATACTAGAGAGTGTGTTTTCCATAAAAAACATATCTTTGAAAGGTCGTTGAATGGGATATAGCTAGAAAATCAGATATAACTCACTGTGTTCTGGGTGTAGGTTAACAGTTATCATATCAAAATGAAGGTTAGGCACACATAAAATGTTTCAGCATAGCTATATGCAAAATAAATAACTGGTATGATCGATGAAATTATTGTCATTTTTGGGAGTGCAATAGGGAATTTAGACACAGATTATTTAAAGTTCTGTGTATCAACTTAAAAGTATTGTCGGTATTAAATTGAAGCCGAGACACCAATCTGCAATTTCAAGCACATTAATTTATGCTAATTAGCTTATTATTTGTGCATTTTTGAAGATTCAATGAAAATATGCTAATATTATAACTAATTTTTCAAAATGCAGCAAGAAAATCAGATGTAGCTCACTAAGTTCCGTGTGTGAATTAATAGTTCGATATCAAAATGAAGCTTCGTTGTCCATGTTTTAACACTTTGCCAGATTGAATTTTTGCATACATGTGATTTTGAATAGTTAAGTTTGGAAACAAAACGACCCTTTTTTTTAGAATATTCATGTTTCATTATTATTATTTCATTTTATTGTCATGGAAAGGCTTAAAAACATTGTATAATCATGTTATACTGCCCAAAATCAGACTTTGGTAATTTTGTACTTGATATCTGCCCATCTGTCTGCACAAGTTAATGTGGAAATTTACAATTGCCTTGAACTTCACATCTTTTGGGACTAATAGGCTCAAATATGGTATGTTGGTAATCCTAACCACATACTCGTTAGAAAACAATGTTTCAAACCCCCATGGAATATGACACTTAGATATTATTATCAAAGAACGGATGGATGAAGAAACCATTAGCTGTCATTTAGATTTGTTGTTTATTGGTGATACGTGAAGTTCACTGTTAAAGAAAGGACCATACTATATTAGACTATGCTGTTTATCTAAGCAAGATAAAAAGTATATGTCAAAAAGAATGTTAAATCAGATTACCGCAAGGTGGACTTATCCAAAAAGAGAGTATGGACTTTCTTGCATACATGTTATCCAGTATGAGACTAAACATGGATGTACGAAAATAAAATCCAGATTCAAACATAAGTCAATAATTGAGTGATAGTTGGTATCTGGACAAGCTTCTGAGGGGCATATAAAGGCTTTAAGGGTTCACCTCTGGCTACAGAAACAAAACACAGTGATAAGAGAATGTTTGATCGTCACCAGGAGGTACTTTGATGAAAGACTGTCCATATAAATATGATCCAAAACAGACTGGAATAGAAAAGTAATGCAAATCTTATCAAAATACTGAATGCATTTTCTTTAAATGATAAGAGACCAGCCCTTTAAATGACAAGGGGCCAGCCAATAAATAAGATGATGTAGAGCCGATAGGCTAAAATAACATTGAGTGCCAAAACACTTATATGCAAAAATCTGTAGGCTTCAGATTTACCAAGAAAAGAAAAAAACGTCATTTTTTCGCCAAGGTACTTTCAATGAGTTTAAGAGAGACCAGCAGTTAAGGCATGCCAAACATCCCAGGGAAATCCATAATGACCAAATTCATGATCACCTAATTCGTCACTTTGACAGCTGAATGTCTAGAAATTGTGATAAAAATGGATTTAGGCATTTTTCCTTTGATACGAAAATAAGCACAGTTTGCAACTTTGTCTACTGTTAAAGGAAGAACTTAAAATTAACTGTGTAATAACGGAACATCGTCTACTCTTGGCATAACTGATTCCCCTTTCGGGATATTTATCTGACCCTGATATTTGACCTTAATAATTATGAATGACAGCAATTCTGGTACGAAATTTTTTTACATACATATACTCCGTAAATATTGACCTGAACCTGTTGAATATGTAATGAGTAACTGTGATGCGAAATAATCAATACTCGCCAGCACTCCTCACTGTCGAGCAGAGTCGATAGTTTCCATAAGCATGGGAACTTTGTATTCTGCACGTGCTCCTCGTGTCAATATACGTCGAAGAGTGATTATTCCGCATCACAGTTACTCATTATATATTCAACAGGTTCAGGTCAATATTAACGGAGTATACCAAATTTAAGCTATTGAAATGTAAACGATAAGACGTTTTAAGTAGGCTTAAGTGCTCGCAATAAGTTATACAGACAAATGTAAAGACATACAGTAATGAAAGATTATAAACCACAAAATTCTAAATTTTTAGAAGCATAATATTAAAGATATATGTATAATATATGTAATATAATAATATCGTGATTGAGTCCTACGAGAAACTTTTTAAAATGCACTGTGAGCATATACAGGTATTCCCAAACGGAAGATAATTTCATCAAAATTTTATATTAACTATTCAAACCCAAATGCGGTTGAGCAAGTTAGGCACTTTGCATAAATATTCCCATGAAATAAAGACGGGTGCAATAACTTAATTTTGACATAGTAATTGGTAGTCTACACTCAGAATGCAGTGAAATATTCGTCCCTTGACAGCCAGAAGTGGCTATCAGCAGTTAAAATTTAACTGCTGATAGCAATTTCTGGCTGTCAAGGGACGAATTGCTGTTTCTCCAGCTATAGCCCTCAACCAACTTTTTAAAAGATACGCTTCCGTGGAAAACACACTCTCTAGTATACTGTATTTCAATCTGATTCTGTAAAAAGACA
Organism: Fragum sueziense; assembly: GCA_963680895.1. Taxonomy (NCBI): domain Eukaryota; kingdom Metazoa; phylum Mollusca; class Bivalvia; order Cardiida; family Cardiidae; genus Fragum; species Fragum sueziense. The sequence goes on along the minus strand of OY804605.1, from coordinate 3,095,712 downwards.
GCAACATGCTTTATTCTGTTTGTGACGGAAAGTTGTGCATTGTGCAGCATATACAATACCCTCCATGAATCTTAAAAGCAATATATATATCAGAATATATATTTGTCATATTTCTTCATGATGTTTAAAAAAAAAATAAATAAATATGAAAAATCTTGGAAATGAAGGTAAACTAAGCTGCAAGCAAAACTTATATTAGGTATTGATATCTAGCCTTTATTTCGTAACTACAATTTTAAACTGTTAATGTACACCACGAACTTAGTGAACTGAAACGTTTTTCATACTATATTCTTAACAAGAGGACAATAATGGTCCTAAATTGCTCACCTTAACCAAGATGGCATGAGCGAAAATGACAATTTTGTCAAATGCAAATGCTTATAACTAAGGACTTTCTGTTTTGATCAGGCTTAATGTAAAGCTGTTCTTGCATGATCAATTTTGTAACAATTTTGTTCAAATAGATTCAGCAAAGTTTGGTATAAATTAGCACAATGTTCTTTTTTTAAATCATGATTTCCCCGTGTTGAAAATGTCCCCACCCTGCCACGTTAATGAATTAAACGATTTGTTTACAAATGTTATAAATAAGGGTCACTCATAGAACATTCACATCACGTTTGGTTCAAATTGGCCCAACGGCCCAATGAATTTTCTTATAATTTTTTTAATGAATTTTCTTATAATTTGTCCGATGAGCAATGCCCCGGAATGCCACGCCCACATTTTTTTGAAAAATAAAACAAAAATTGTCTTAAAATGTTCAAAAGGGTCACACAAAGAACATTCATACCAAGTTTGGTTCAAATTGGTCTAATAGTTGATTTTTTAAGAATTTTCTCGAAATTTTTCTATGTCCGATAAGCCCCGCGCTGCCACACCCACATTTTTAGTCAAATTAAAATTCTGATAAAAATCTTCAAAGGGGTCAATCAAAGAATATTCACGCCAAGTTTCGTTCAAATTGGCCCAGTGGTTGATTTTTAAAGATTTTTCTTATGATTTCCCTAAGTCCGATCACGGTGTGTATCAAATATTCACAAATTGGCAATATTTTTCATCAATTGAATAGAAAATTAATTAAAAATCATAAATACGTAATTTTGCTATACTGCATATCTATACTTGAGGACAGATGTAAAGGCTTTGTTTTGGTACCCAATTCGTGAATCTGCACCATAAACTTAGTGAGTTAAAGCTTATGTTCCAACTATATTCTATAAAAAATGACCAAAAAATCTTCGAAATTTCTAATTAAATCTTCAAAATCTTATATATGCAAATTAGCTGATTTGCATATTCATATTGCAAAAAAAAAGATTGATATCCCAGCTTCATTTTGATACCAAAGTTGTTAGTCTAGACCCAGAAGTAAATGAGTTATGGCGGATTTTCTTGCTATACCATTTATTTTTGCACTTAGTTGACCTTTGACCTTGTTGTGACCTTAAAAGGACCTCTATCATGTGACCTCCACCCTAGTGATCTTCCATACATATCGAAGTTTCATTTAGGCATGGAGGTCGAGCATTAACAAAAAGTTCCTACACAAGTCACATTTTTGGTGAGATTTAGGTAGACTATGAGGAAGGTGCTGTGACAGCGGTAAGTTGACCATTTTAACATAGGCTAAAGAAGGGGAAATTTAGACCGGTGTCTAACCTAGATGCCAAAACTGGATTTCTAATAACTTCAACATTTCTTGGAATATCCTTCTGAAATTTCTTCTGTAGGTAGGAATACACACCAGAAGCTTGCAGAAAACATGGTTTTGACCAGGTATTGATATTTTCTTATTTTTTTTTTTTTTTTGGATTTAAAAAAAAAACATAGTTGAAAATTTGAGGGGCCGAATGACCTCCCTTGTCGAAAGTTCTATAAGTTTGTCTGCAAAGCATTATATTGGTGAAAATTGTTCAGGTTTATAAAATTATTGTTGATTTAATCAACTTTTTGTTATAGATTCTTATTTTCTGCTGTTTTTTCCAATGTTTTGACTCCTGAAAGGGACCTAGGTGAGTATTTCTTTAAGACAATTTAGATGGAGAATATCTACAGATGCTGTGAGGATCTGTCTCAGACTGCATTAGAATGATGAAAATTTGCTTTTGACAGGCTGTTTTGATAAGAGAGGCTATGGTCATTTAAGGTTTAAGGACCCCAAGCCCCCTGTTTCATCAGATTTTAAGACCAGCAGGACAGCCCTGAAAGAGGCTCAAATCTGCTAATGCTCCAGGGGAAAGGGACTTTTATATTTGTAGCTTTCTTGCAGGCACCCCTTCTGTGAAAAAACAAGTTATGTGTGACACCGGACCAATTTAGATTCGAAATGGGCTCCACAAACTAACAGCGGAGAAGATAATTTAGACCGAACAGATGCAACGCCAAGCGAAAGGTCCGTGCTACTCAACCGATCTTTACGAGTAAGTTTCTTTTGAATCCTTGCAAATGTCTTAATTTTTAGGGGAATATGTGAATTGTAATGCACATGTAAAGCAAATATTTAGCAAAAAGTATTATTTTGAAGGTTTTAAACCTTTCCAAATGATGTTTTTCTCCACATATTTACCACCTTTTCAGTAATTTAATCAAATTTCAAGCTCAGGACAGCCGACAGAGTGGCCCTAATCTGCTAATGCTCCATTGGAAAGGGACTTTACTATTAAAACTTTCTTGCAGGCACCCCTTCTGTGCAAGAACAAGTTATGTGTGACACCGGACCAATTTTGATTTGATTCCGGCTCCACAAACTAACAGCGGAGAACATGAATTTGACTGAATCGATGCAACGCCAAGCGAAAGGTCCGTACTACTCAACCGATCTTTACAAGTAAGTTTCTTTTGAATCATTGCAAATTTCTTAATTTTTAGGTGAATATGTGAATTGTAATGCACATGAAAAGCAAATATTTGGCAAAAAACATTACTTTGAAGGTTTTAAACCTTTCCAAATGATGTTTTTCTCCAAATATTTACCACATTTTCAGTGTAAATTACACCCTGAAGAGTCCTAAATTTGTACAAGATGAATGAATCTGCTACCAGAATGTGGTCCTGCATCTACAGCAGACACTACTTTTTATCTGATGTCAATCCATTCAGGCATAAGGAAGTAACTGACATTGTTATACAGGTTATAAGTGAATGAAAAACCCTGCTTTAAAACCTGGATTTTTGCCATACCACATTCTCTGTTTAAATGGCTATGAATCATTGGAAACAGTCTTTAACTCTTTGATTTTTGTGTTATTTTACTCATAGATAACACAAAAACTAGGAAAAAGTGAAAAAATAAGTTTATGTGGGAAATCTGGTTTCATTTAGGAGTGACCCCAGTTAACCTTTTGCTTCCGGGTCGTTGTACAATAGAAAATAGTTCTAGAAAGTTTTGTCTCTGCATGCAGAGGGCTGTTTGGAGTGTTAAACAATAGTTTAAGTACTGTTTTCTTTGATAGTTTAGTATTTTTGCATCTGCTCTTTGGCTTTATATCACATTTTTGCATTATTTGCAGGACTACTTTCTGCGGATACTTCCCAAAAATGTACATGTAGTTGGGCGGAAAACAGCTATTCTAAAGTGAAAGTAAATAGTGGTCATGTTCTTTGTTGGATATTTTCAGATTTTCCTTCTCAACCTATATTGAAACCACCATAAAAAGAGAGTATAGAGGCAGTAGATGAAGCAACCCAAGTCACGAATGTCCGCGAATGTTGTGGAAGGTGCTGTGACAGCGGTAAGTTGACCATTTTAACATAGGCTAAAGAAGAGAAAATTTAGACCGGTGTCTAACCTTACATGTATGTCCCTTTAAGTACTTGAATCAAAATTTGTGAAATTGCGTTCTTATCGAACGTGTTTGTTGGCAAAATTTAGAAAATTTATTATGACAAAGCCATGCGCTTACTGCCCATGAATTTTGCTTGTCCAACGTTATTTTCTTATTATGACCTCAACACCAGGAATTATATCGGACGGCCGATTCCCTATCAGAAACATTTCCTGGCACATAATGACTGCTCTAGCGGAATAATTAATTGACCTTAGTGCTGGACCCAAGAAAATCATATTTTACTGCTGACTAGTAAATAAAGGTTGTATACAAAGCTATAAATCATGAATGGGTACCAAATTAGACCTTTCATACGAGAATATCGACGATTTTCTAGATCTCTTAAGCTGTAATTGTATATCATATTAGCAAAACCGTTCGCCATGTACTTTGTTTGATGTTATTAGCATGATGCCATAAAGAAAAACGTGTATTTTAGACTGTACATTTTGGCTCTGATGTCTGTCCAATTATCTCAAGAGAATGTGATGCGAATATTGAAGAGCATAGCTTTGCTTATAGGTCTGAACACATACAACTTTAAACATCCATATCACGTCAAATCAAATGTTGTAGAACTAGCCATTTTGAGCTGAAATAGTTATTTGGACGTAAAATCGTGTATGTGACCAGAGGCGCGTTCTTTAGAGCGAGTTTTTTAAGAGATTTTGGCCGAGCTGTTCCGAACGCTCCATATTTTTTACAAATGACGTCATCATGACGTCATTTGTGTAAAGTATGGAGCATTCGGATCACCGCGGTTTATGAATTATGGAGTGTTCGGAACAACTCGGACAATCTCTTTTATATTGTTTGTACAGAGTTGATCGAGGGGTTCCCCACGAAGTAAAGGGTAATGGTGCCTCCCATTGAGCGTCTTAAAAATCTTGCTCTAAAGAACGCTTTGCCCTAAAATATTTTAAGAAATCTCAAGATATCTCAAGAAATCTTGCTCTAAAGAACGCACCTCGGGTCTTGTATAAATTGATTCGAACGATTTTAAGCAATGTATACCTACTTTTGTTCATTTTCTTTACAAAATTGCAAAATGAATAGAAACACACATGAATTAAATTAGCGTACGTAATTATAGACTTACACTTCTATTTCATGGTGTACAATGATATGTGATTCATACTTACAGGAAAATATGGTAATACACATGAATGAAATAGTTCTAGTTAGATGAGATGACTTTTATATCTTTTCCGAGAGGAATGATTCTGTATTAAATCAGCGAAAAGCATTTTAGTTGGTGGGGAGTCAAAACCTCGTAACTACAGCTTGAAAAAACTGGAGTTACGATGTTTTGACTCCCCACCGACGATTTGTCAAACAAATTCCGACGTTGGCGTCCCTAGTAGATCAAGAGCAAATTTTGGAAAACAAGACAAATTAAAGAAGAACGCCGATGAACATCATTTACATGTCTATCTCAATGTTTTTTCCATACTTTTGTATGTAGGATTTAGGTGAACATATTTATTATATAGTTTGTAGTAAATGACATACTCCATTGTAGATCAACTATCCATGTTGCTCTATATATCAAAATCTGCACATGGGTTAGTATATAGCTGCTCGTTACCGAATGTCACTTCACGGAAAGAGTTACTAGATTCTGAGTTCACAATATAAACATAACGTTTAGAAATATTTCTCACTTTTGACACACAACGTATACAAGTTGATACAACAAAGGCTGTAAACACCAGCCCACTGACGATAATCACTGATAATACTACTGAGTCTTTATGAACACCTGGTATCTTGTTTTCTTTCCGTTTCGTCCATGTTCGAATACACTTCCGGTCCATGTGGTCTAAACCAGAAGCCATGCAGATTTCATAACCTGTCCGTGGATTAAGATGGCTGACCTTATAAAGCCGCCATTTTGCGTGGATGGAGTGAGACACAAAATCACTTGTTGTCTCGTAAGGTCTTGATAGAATGACTGGATATTTTGGGCTTTTGTTTTCATCCCAAGTCACAATGACCCACGATTCTCCTCTTGATACGAGTTTTAAATTAACTTCTGTACGGTTGATTATAATACTGAAATATTTGTAAACTGTTCTATTATTTGCACTTGCACTGCAACGATATAAACCTTCCTGATTTAATGCATCAATTTCTAATTCATAGACAGAAATGTTGTTTTTGATTAGAAAACATTCGTCCTCGTTGATTGCATACTGTGTTCCGGAACAATGCTCTAGACTAACAGACGGCCATGGTTGGCCAAATGCATTACACTTGATTGAACACTTATCTGAAAGTCTTACAAAATATCGTTCCAAAGAGTATGATTGAAAATACGGACCACAAGGCACAGTAATGTCGGAAAGGTCTTGTCTGTTAGTATAAATCCCATCTCGAAATCTACAATACATGTTGTCGTTGGAATTGTATCTGGTTAGATTCACATCTTTGGCGACACAATTGCAGGCCACTGAAGCGTTGGAAAGGTCAATGATTGTATTGTTACCTAATTCTGGAAAAGCAAGGACTTTTGAACCACTAAGATTTAAGACCCGTAACCTCCTGAGACCACTAAATGCGTCTTTGTGTAAAACTAAATTAGGATTATTTTGAAGATGAATTTCAGTTATGGCCGAACTGTTACCGAACACATTACTAGAAAACCATTCTAAACTTTTCATATTTGATAGATAAATCCTTGTGATGTTGTAATCCCCGAATGAATTTGAGTTTATTGCTTTGAATGAATTTCTGGACATATCCAATTCATCTAAATTGTGAAAATTCTCTAAGAAATCGAAGCTGTTATCTTCGAAGTAATTTGCTTGTAGGTATAAAGTCTGTATATTAAATGCACCATAAAATACTGATGACCCTAGAGAATACAAGTTATTATAGGAAATATCTACTGATATGAGATTGCCTGTTCGTATGAAGGCATCTCCTGCGATATACTGTATATAATTCCGTGATAGATTGATATATCTTAGACTCTCTAAGCTGTCAAACACACCGCTCAAAAGTCGCGTCACTTTGTTATTCGACACATCTAAAAACTCCAGCGTATAACCTCCTTTAAATGTGCTTCTGTCGATATCTCGTATCAAATTGTAATTTAATAACAAAATCCTCAAATCTGCACACGAGTTTAGAGAGTTTTCATTTAACACTTGAATATTATTCTGCGATAGATTAATGTTATCGACGTTTGGTATAAATTCACAAATCGAAATATTGATATTATTTAGACCGCTTCTTGAATAATCTACAACCTGCGTAAAATTAAGGATACACGTATTTTCCATGGCTAATGTCAATAAATCGTCAAAATCGCAAGATGATGCTGTAACGATTGTCAATTGTTCGTCACATAATGAGGAACAGTTAGTTTTGTTGGTGGAATCCACTGTAAACATTGTTACATTTTCGCTAATTTGCACAGATAATTGGCTAATATCTGATTCTGAAGCGTTTAAATGTTTCTGCGTTGATTCACATACAACCTTCACAAAAAGTAATACCACAATTGTTCCTAAACACGAATGATCCATCGTTTTTCTGTCTGTTGGTATTATCCTCAAATAAACTTCAGACGAACAAATAATTCATAACTTGGTTTAATAAAGTAATATGACGAGAAAGTCTCTGATTACGTTTTGTTGATCGTTCTGCGTCTCCCTGAATTCTTGTCTGTTGAAATACACTTTTATCTGGAATAATGGCTTTTTTGTTGCTTCCTGCAATGAAAAAAAAAACAACCCATTATTGAAATAAGTATGACTGTATTTTATGTAAACTGCTTGAAATCTAGTTTATGCATTACATACAATTCAAGACATAATTATTGTTTTTTGTGTGCAAAGGCAATTTGTTTGCCTAAAGTCTATTGCATACAAGTTTATTTCAACAGCGCATGTATAACACTTGGACAACATCTTTTAACCCATTACCACACAGTAACTCTTTTTGACTCCCCAAAAGAAAAAGGCGTTGGAAAACATTGTGGAAAATGAAGAAATTGCTTGTGACAAGCAATTTCTTCATTTTCCACAATGTTTTCTAACTAGAAATTTCATCAACTTGAATATATCGTCTGCAACTTCTTTCAATTTGGACCAGTCTAAAATGTTGTTGTTTGGTAATGGGTTAATGTCATACAAATATTTCCATACACTTGATCAAAATACTAAATAAACATTTAAAGAATATACCCATCTATAAAAAGCTTCATGTTAACCCTTTCCCAAACGACAAAATTTTAGGGTGATCCACTTCAAAAATTGTCACAAATGACAAAATGGATGTCTTTAAAGACAGTATTTGTGTAAAATATGGCATAGAAAATATTGAGACAAAAGGAGAAACTGTTGGTTATCAGCAGTTTCTTCTTTTGTTTCAATGATTTCCCAAGCCTTTTCTATTAGGGACGTCAAAACCAGGTCTTGTTTGGGAAAGGGTTAAGCATGCACTTGTTCTATATCATAGTGCATTCCCATTATTTCTTACTAATTAACTTATTTATACTTACCTGATATTTTTCAACTTTTAAAATGCTTATTCTGAAACTCTCAGTGTAATGGAAATTTTTGTAAACTCTGCATTTTATGTATTATAGTAAATTTATTCATAGCACAATTATATAACAGTCAACATTGAAACACACGAAAACATTGTTAATAAAATCTTGACAAAGTTCCAGCATAACAATCACCAGAGATTTTTCAAATGATATTATAGTTTCCAGTGCTTCGCTCTTAATCTACCAATGACAGGCTATCGGAAATTGTCGACCAGCGATTAGCATTCAACAGCACAGAGAATTTTGTATGCCTTATTTTCGCCTTCCAAAAAATGTATTCGTCATGCAAAAAAACGACTTTTTGTGAATTCGAAATACTTATTTGTCGACCCTGCCAGACCCTGTCCGTCTATGGTCGAAACATATCTTCTACCAAAAACGGTAGAATGCCCGTAATGTGGTCATTTAGACATTAATAAAACATCGGATTTTTTCGAGCGTCGTAGTTACGTATTCGAACTTATTCGGGTGCGGTCGTAAACATTCGGCGATTGAAAGTTCCATCGCCCAATGCTTTCGCCGTCGCCCGAATTATACCGACGTCGCGCAAATCTCGTTACGGGAAGACTACCTAAGGGTCGGAAAAGTAAACTCAGAAAAACTAGCAAAATTATTTCCTTCATCTCGCGTTGATTTAGTAAAATACACACATACTTCAACTATTTGACTTCATTTAAAAATGGTCGTTATTAAACCTGTCAATTCTTTTAAATCCGTTATGCACTATATTATAGTTAGGAAACTTTTAACCAAACTCAAACATAGCAACATCCAGATATTTTTCAAATAAATATCTAGTTCTCAGCGGCCCCCTCTAAATTAACCAATGACATGCTTTCGGAACTTGTCGATCAGAGAGTACAGTTTTGTAACAAGAATTGGGAATTTCTCATTTGACTTTCTGCATTAAATAACATACTTCTTTCTCCATATTAAAGATAAAGCGTTATCCGTAAAAGTGTATAAGAGAAGAACACGTTTGTATTCTTGCGGTCTAAAAATAGTTTTAAACGTTTTGTACCGTAACCGTTAAATGTCAAACAGATTAAAACTGCACCTGCAACGATAGAATTGTCAACATTTCAAATTACTCAACATTCTAACACCGTGTTTCCATGCCATATGATCATAATTACTGTTTACAATTATCTAACCTATCTTTTACGTCGGAACTCCACGAAAATGGTACAAAATAATAACATAGTACACGAGGCCTCGCGTAAGATCTGTACATTTCAGATTGAGTATGCCATAGGAATTTCTCACACGAAGATTTGGTTATGAGATTATGGCAAATGCTCATTAAGTTTACGATACGTCTATAAACGATTCAAATTATTTTACTTATAACGGGCGAGACCGATAACCATAAATAGACAAATCATGTAGATAGCTGTGATTTTTTTATTGAAACAACTCTGATACTTGTCCTATCTAAAAATAAACCCAAAACAACTGAAACTATTCTTGTTTAAGTTTGAATGGATGAAAGTAGTTAGTTAAGCGTCTTAAGAAAGTATTACTGAGGTGGGTCATTACATGTACACATGCAGATGTCCCAAATTCAATGCCTGCATTTGTTGCACAATTCCAATGTTTTACCAAGCGTTTGTAAAATAACAATTGTTTTCGGATTGGTTAGATTTTCATGCAAATTTTTCTTGCAGCAACTATATAAAATTGTTTTGAAAATCTTATCTACGAATTCAATTGGTTAACAAAGGTAAATAAAAGTTAATATAGATTTTCTTAAAAGAATGGCTAAATTTTTATATCAATCCTGGTAGGTTTGTGTCGATTTTGTTGCCTAACTTATCACAAAATTGAGATAAATCCTTACACAATGCATGATTCTTAAAAGTTATCATCTACTAGTTTAGACAAACATAATAATGCATACCTCCTTCTAACATTTTTTCCCGAATTCTACAAATTTTATTGTTGAACTTCAACAATTATTTCAACCGCCTACTTCACCGAACAAACTCCACAAACAAAACTTCCAGTAGAACTGTGCCAGATAATAACAGAGTACTCTCTATGCTGTTAATGACAGGAAAGATACGCTATCGGAAATTGTGGACCAACGATTAGTATTCAAGAGTACACCGGTCTTTGTATGCATAACTTGGAAGTTCTAATTTGAATTTCTGTGCTTGGCAGGTGACCTATATTTTCTTTCCAAACCAATTTAAGCTTTACATCAAAAGAATCAGCGAATAAATCATTCATCCATTTAGTATTTGCTGGACTTTTTTAACTATAATTCTATGTATGTATTGATTCGGATTTTACAGATACATGCACGATTCGAACCAACGCATGCAAACATTCTACTTCTACTTTTCCACTCTCCCATGTAGCTACATGCAAATCATGCAATTATAATTTCTTCCAAAATTGATCATGTTTCAATTAATAACATATAAGCTAGAATTCGTAAACATGTGACCTGATATCTGAATCGGATTTTAGTAGTGGACAAAGTGTTTATTCGGGAATGGCAATATGGTACATGAATTTCTGAAAATCATTTTACAGAAGAAATAAGAAATCACTTCCATTATTTCACGGCAATAACTCGCATTGCACTATCGATTGAGGAAATTGGTCCAATGTGAATGTGAAGCTTAATATTATTAGACAACTCATTCTCCCATTGTGGCTAGAACATCAAAATTGCAACACTGATTAACTGAGTCACGAAATCAAATTGAGAGTACAAGGAAAGTTAGTTAAAAGTTTCCTCAATACTTTCTGGTTCAGCGAAATATTTTGTATGATTTAAACTGAAAGTTGTAGCAGACTGCTACATAAAGTGTACTCGTCTTGCACGAGAATCAGCAGCAATGTCTTCGTTTATTTGAATATTTTTGTTCTGCAAACCGATTTTGCTTTGGTTAAAGTTTTACTCGTTCCAAAACAAGGGTTGGTTTTGACGGCATTAGGAAGAAATGCGACAGAAGAAGAAATACATTGAGGGAAAAGAAGGATATTCTGATAACAAGTATTTTCTTATTTTACCTGTATGTTTCTGCTCTATAATATTCACAAATCATATCTGCAACAACATCATCTCTGTCGTCTTCTACAATTTTCGAATTGGACCACCCAGCGTTATGTCGTTTTGGAAACAGTAAGGCAAATTCCCGGTGTTTATCATGAGATGTAGTCTATTTACTAAACACAAAATTAAATGGTGTTTTATATAACTCTAACGCGCTATTGTAAACATTTTTGGGAAAACCAATACTTACCTGTAGGAGGGGCAGATTAATGATCAATTATCTATGTGTTTTAAGTGATTAATTTGAATTGTCGTCATCATATTAACTATGTCTGCAATGGTCTATTGGATACATTAGTGGCTTCTAAATCTCTGTCACATGAGGCGGTATGCAGGTGGTTGTTCGAGGCTAGGGGCGAGCACAATGTTTTTTAATGGTTACTTTCGAATGGTTTTATGCATATTTAGCTTATTGCTTGTCTCATTACAATACTTCAAATGATTATCATTTGTTATCATTATTTTAGCATTATAAATGCTTTTTTCTCTCTTTTTATTCTTTTTATTTTTTCCTCGTCTATTTTAGTAGTGATTATTTATTTGACATCATTTCATTTTTGTAACTTACAATTTTTCATCATTTTTCAAAACGTTTTCACAAATAAAATCTATGACAACAAAACGACAACAAATGGCAAAAATCTAGATACTATCTGTCTCCGAGTAATCGCAGCACCAAAGGAACATGTGTCCCGTGCACGATCTTTTAAAATAAAAGTTTCTCAGAATAAGAAAAAAAAAAGATATCGGTATGCAGAGGATTCGAACCCGGGTCGCAAGATTGACGGTTATTGTACTTTCAGTCAGTCGATATTTCCACCACTTCTTACGTAGGACGAATTAAAACATTATATAAGTTATGCAATGATCACATGGGCTACGGTCTATTGCGTTTCGATGTGACCAATCTGTTTACAATAATAAAGCGAGCCCGATAATGGTCACGATATCGCGTTTTATCTATACCGACAATTAATCAATTCCTAACAAGACATGGTTTCGACGCTCATAATAAAAACAATTTGGGAAAGATTAAGATAAGATATGAGAATGTTGATGACAAGCATCACATCGTCGCTTTTCAACGAAAATCTCGTAACTGCAGCTTGTTTTAAGCTGCAGTTACGATATTTTTGTTGAAAAACACTGACATCCTTTTGTATAGATATATTCTTTATTTTAGTATACTAACTTATATGTACATCGAATCTTTATCCTCGCAAATTATGTCGTAACACAATAAGGGTTCTCTGTTGTTTCAGCTTTCATGATGAATCTGTCTCTCAATTTGTCGCTTGGTAGATAGTAGTAGAGTTCTTTGTCGGAAATTGTACACACTCACAGTTTCATATTATATATTTATAGACTTTAAGCATTTTAAATCAAATAATTTTTGACGAATCCATTTCTCACAGAAACAGTATACATGTATTTATAACTTATCTAACTTGAGACGATTTGCACCCTATAAGCGGTTTCAGAAATTGGCATAACATGAATCGGCAGAGTAACGCCTTCTAAAATATTTGCAGCCTCTTTTACAACGCTTTGTTCGCATAGAAATGATATACAATTAAGAAATTACTTGTCTTACCTTGTTACCGTTCTTGCTAGTCTATTGTATATTGTAAGGCTGGTGATCTACAGCACTACATGACGACCGAAAACGAAATCGCTTTTCCATGTCTTATTTGGGAAATGACTAAATAACGTTCGTGTGTTTTTGTCAAATACAGTAGAGACCTTCTGGGCATAATGTCTATAATCCTAAATAATTGTTCTCTACTGTATTGTATAACGTTGGGGTGTCGATAATCTATTGTTTGTGAAATAAAACCCAGATTTGTCGAAAGTTTTTTTTTCTTTCTTTTCACAAAAAAATAACAGTATTTCGAGTTTTCCTCTGCGAAATAAATATCATATCATCGAAACCATAATGTGCAAAGACAGTATGCGAGGACAGGCAAGCTACCGAGCAATCGTCCAGCTGTTTATAGTTTTGAAAAGAAGAGAAAAGCGAGAATCAATCTATCTTCACGACTTTTACTGTAAGTCCACCCGATATTGTATGTACTTGATGTACAGAGGGCCGAACGATCATCGATAGCAAACTGGTGATGGATATAGATAAGCAGCATAGAGCAGTGGGACACAGGTAAGCTACATTTTACATGTTATTCGCATACTATTAGAATCCACGTTTTTTATTCACATGCCGAAGTCAACAATTTTGATTTATTGAAAGCACCCAATTCATCGACTTGCAATTGGTATGTGAATACCAATTGGAACAGGCTTTCGGTCAGCTTCTTGATGATAACAGCGGGTCCTTTCCATGGTGCGCATAACTTCTTGCATTTGCCTTTCAGCACAGCTGTGTCAAGTATGTACACCACGTCCCCTTCCTTGCATGAGCGTTGTAGAATCCTGACGTCGTACAGTTGGGAACATCATGAAATTGACATTCATTCCGTTCAATTCCATTCAATTCCATTCCGCTCATCTGATTTATCATTCATTCACCATTCCGCTCTTTCCATTCCATAAAAACACTCAAACCATTCACTCAGAACGCTTAGAACGTTTATAACATTCCATCGTCTGATTGGCTGTTATTTTAAATGGTTAAACGCGATTGACTGAAATTTTTGATTTCGTTTAAAATAATTCGGAAATTTATGCAACCCGTTTGACCTAATTCGGAGTTCATAACAACAATAATATATCGATTAAGTAGAAGTGAAAGTAGATTTATATCAGAAAGGGAAGATGGAAAATGATTAAATAGGAAATCGATGAACGTTACAAATTCGAGCAAAGGTGGAATCATACGCTGCGAGGGGTGGCCATTCCGAGGATCCGGCATAATTTCGTAGCGTAATGTTCAGCAGTCACACGGCGGTGAAAGATATCACCAAAGAAAGGCATTTCTAACAACAAGTCATCCTAATTTCACATTGCATTCTAAATGAGCAAAATTGATAATCCGCGAACACATTCAACTTTTCAATCTCCAATGACTATTTTCAAATACACAGTTTTAAAAGCAATTTTTATTCGAAATAGTCAGGTGCCCGCCGTAAAATAACGAGCAAAAATTTACTAGCGGGCGGACTGTCACAAATTTAACACTATCTTTCTTCAATTGGACTAATTATTTTACCAACTTTTTGTTGTATGATAATCGGAAATGCTGATTTCGTGCATAGAATATCACGACACACAATAATTACGAGAAAAGAAGAAGATTCCAACGAAATCCTCATCTAAATTCTACTACATAACTTTCTGTACAGAGATATACTGCACTTGATGTCAATTAATTAAAACGGCTGTAAAAAATCGCTAGTCTTTTTCGGAAACAAATAAGTTTTCGACCGATCAATTTGAAATAGGGTTTACCCTTTCTCCAAAATTCATTTTTACCCGATTCCGTTTATCCCACAAAAAACTGCTGAAAACAAGAATATTGGAGAAAATACTGACTGTAAGAATTGTACTTCTCTCCAAAAAGCCTTGATCTTCAAATAATCATTAAAAAGGTTTGGTAAAACATTGAGAGAAAAGAAGTGATAATATTGATAATCTGAATACTTTGTGTTATATAAGTTCCCTTTCCCAAACAACAAAACATTTGACCTCTCAAACTCGAAAGCATCAACAGCCAACGAAATTGGTGCATACAAAAATGATTTATTGTACATACGTTAAAAACCTTTCCCAAACAATACACCTAATAATCAACATGCCCGTAGGAACAGGGGGTAGGGGACTTAGCCCCCCCCCCCCCTACAATAAAATTTTAGGGAAAATCATAAGCCCCCCCGCCCCAAATATTCAGACGTCACAAGCCCCTCAATGCGAAATTGTTTCCTACAGCCCTGATATTAAGACATAAAATTTGTAAAATATTGTACAAAAGAAAATGCTAATAACCAGCATTTTTTACCTTTCTTACAATATTTTCTATAGATAATTCTTTTTTTTATAAATCCTTTTGTCATCTGCAGCTGGTTAAAGTTTGGGTCAGTCTGAAATTGTGTTGTTTGTACAAATGAGTGTAGTGTAACTCCTCTCTCAAAAGATTTCTGGGTTATATCATAGTAGGTGGAGCATCTGCCTATGGAATTTGGTTGTTTCTCTCACAACACCCTTCCCTAGCCTACAGCTATTCAACCATAAAGGTTTTACAATTATCCACCAATTAGTGGCAGAAAAAACAATATATTAAGGTAGAATACACGTAATGTGGCCATTTTTAGATTCTTAAAGCATCAGATTTTTCCGAGCAGAGTCGTTAATTAGACCAACCGTAAACATTCGGTACTGGTAGTTTGACCGCCGAATGCTTTCGACTTCGCTCGAATAATTCCGTCGTCACAAGAATCTCATTAGGGTGGACTAAAATTGGAACAGTCTGAAATTGTGCCGCTTGTGTAAATAAATGTAGTGCAACTCCTCTCTTAAGAGATTTCTTGGTCATATCCTGGCAGGTGGTGTATCTACCAATTGATTTTGGTTGTTTCTCCCACAAGTACTATCATAACATCCTTCCCTAGCCTACAGCTACTCAACCATTTAGGTTTTACAGTTATCCACCAATTAAAGGCAGACAAAACAGGATATTAAGGTAGAATACCCATAATGCAGCCATTTTTAGATTCTTAAAATATCAGATTTTCCAAGCAGCATCGTAACGTAGACGAACCTATTCAGGCACAGTCGTAAATATTCGGCGGAGGACAGTTCCACCACTGAATGTTTTCGACTTCGCTGGAATAATTCCGATGTCGTGCTAATCTCATTAGGGGTGGACTACCTTAACCCTGGCTGGAGAGCTTGGACGTCATAATCAAATTGAAGCACTGGACCTCATAATTGAGTTTGATGCACTCTGTCATTTGTGAAAGGGCTATATGGAAAATATTGGGGGAAAAGGAGAAAATACTGCTTATCAGCAATATCTTTTCTCTCAATATTTTTTATAAATCTAGCTATGATGGAATACTGATGCCATGAGTATGGCCGCTGCTTTGGAATGTACCATATCACTTTGCATAAAAGAAGGTCTAGATAAGAGAACTGGTCATCGAATATTCATTTAATGAAGTTTTAATTATCAATAGTATGTCCAGGTATAGTATTCATTATTCAGTTCATGCATATACAGTTGACACTCTGGATGTATGCAGGCCACAATGGACATTGTATTACCTCAAAATATCAGAAGTGTGAGACACATCTGATTTTGCAGTGTTTTGAAAATTCATGAAACAATACCCCGATAGAAAAGGTTACATAACAAATGTCAATCACACCGCACGAAAAATTCTGATGTCACATGAATCTCATTAGGGGTGGACTACCTTAAGATTTTTCTTTAGACTAAACCCTTTCGAAAACAACAAATTTTTAAGATGGTGCAATTCAAAAGCTGCTTGATGTCACAAAATGGGTGTAGAAAGATTGGATTTGTGTACACTTTTTATGTATGCAAGCCACAAGAGACATCACATTACCTCTGAATATCGAAAGTGTGAGACACATCTGACTTTGCAGTATTTTGATAAGTTGTTTATTAAGGTAGTCCACCAGAGATGAGATTCATGCAACAACCCCCAAGTAGTAAAGGTTGGCTACATAACAAGGGTTTAATCACATTGTACAAAAAATCCAATGTCGAATGAATATAATTAGGGGTGGACTACCATAAGATTTTCTTTGAACTAAACCCTTTCCCAAACAACAAAAGTTTAGGATGGTGCAATTAAAAAGCTGCTTGAGGTCACAAAATGGATGTAGAAAAAGATTGGATTTGTGTACACTTTTTATGTGTGCAAGCCACAAGGGACATCACATAACCTCTGAATATCGAAAGTGTGAGACAAATCTGATTTTGATGTGTTTTGATAAATTGTTTATTAAGGTGGTTGGATCCAGATGAGATTCATACCACTTCACCTGAGAAGCAACGGTTAGCTACGTAACAAATGTAATTCATTTCGCACAAAAAATAAATATGCACATTGTAGTGTATAACTTATTATGGGTGGACTACCTTAAGATTTTTTGTTGAACTAAAACCTTTCCAAAACAACAAAAATTTAGGATGATGCAATTCAAAAGCTGCTTGAGATGACGTAATGTATATGTAGATTTGTGTACATATAACACAGGTGATATAAAGGCATAAGGATAAAATGCTGGTCCTCAGCATTTTCTTCTTTTGCCTCAATGCTTCCCCATGTATTTCATATTGTATTCTGCTGTTAGGTGATTTTTACAAAATTTTATGAATTTCATTTGAGAATAACATGGATAGATAGATCTTCATAAGTCTGCATGTACAGTATAAGGTCTTTCTCTTATCTAGGCTGACAAGGTGGAATGCCCATAATGTGGCCGTTTTGAGATTCATAAAACATCAGATTTTTTCGAACAGCCTCGTTAGGTATCGAAACCTATTTGGGCATAGTCGTAAACATTTGGCTGTGGAAAGTTCCACTACCGAATGTTTTCGATGTCGCCCAAATAATTCCGATGTTGTGCAAATGTCATTAGGAGTAAACTACTTTTCTAAAAGGCAAAAGTTTGGCCAGTCTACAAATCTATTGATGAGAGAGGGTAATAGCATTTCCTGTTGCAAAATATCTATCATAATTCTCCCAATTCTATGTTGTGCGTGATCATTTGAATCCTCTTCTAAAAAGGATTCAATGTGACTATGTACCTACAACAAAGGGTTTGGATTTGAAGTAAATTTAAAATCCTATCACCCTATATTATCTCATTATTGCTGTGTCTAAATTTGAAATGAAATGTCTAGATGTTAAAGGGACCCATGCTTTTCGATGTTGCCCGAATAATTCCGATGTTGTGCAAATCTCATAAGGAGTGGACTACCTTAAACTTTTCTAAAAGGCAAAAGTTTGGATAGTCTACAAATCTATTGATGAAAGAGGGTAATAGCTTTTCCTGATGCAAAATATCTTTCACATTTCTTTTCATAATTCTCCCAATTCAATGTTGTGGGTACTCATTTGAATCATCTTCTAAAATGATTCAATGCGACTGTGTACCCACAACAAAGGGTTTGGATTTGAAGTAAATCTAAAATCCTATTACCCTATCTTATCTTATTATTGCTGTGTCTAAATTTGAAATGAGATGTCTAGATGTTAAAGGGACCCATGCTAGGTTGTGGGACACGGAAACATGTTAAAAATATATATTCAGATAATATCATATGAAATTGTCAACCTACATACCCAGATTACTTCTATTCAAGGAAATTTCAAATAAAGTTCATTTAGTCCTTCTAAATCAAGTCTGCATATAATTACCCTACCCACACCTTATATCTATAGTAAGATTTATGGGAAACTGGACCTTGATAGATAATGGAAGCTTGGTTCCAGTGCTAAAATTGCTTTCTTTTTGGTCCTAGATAATGAAATCCACCACACAATAATGCAAACCCTTACTGTCCCCATGTTGCTCTTATCCCTGAAGAACCTAGCATGTGCCCCTTTAACAAACTAGCAAAAACACATTATAAAACTGCATAAAAACCATCGACAGAAATGAAGAAAATGCTGGTCATCAGCATTTACTTCTTTTCTCTAAAAGATTTCCAAATGTCTTTCAAGGACGGAACCAGGATTTATTCAAAGGGAGGGGTTGGGGTCAAAGCCAAAATGATGGCTTTAAAAGTGTTAATATGTACATGTAAAGTTATACTAACGTTATACAGTCAAAATTTTATTTTAGGCCAATGCCAGGGGTGTCTGGATTCGATCCCACCCCCTCTAGATCCGCCCTTGTTTCTGATGCACCACGAAGAGAATATGCACTTATTAAACACTTGTAATTTAATGATCGGTCTGTAAAGCCTAAAGGGAACAATGGTCTACATGTTCGAAATGCATGTATTTATCCCTGGCATACTTGTTTGAAAAAAACATGCTCTATTGCATGATCATAGGCGGATCTAGAGGGGAATGGGGGGTCAAGACCCCCCTGGCATTGGCCGAAAATTAAATTTTGACTATATAAATTTAGTGTAACATTAGATATTTACTACATTTTAAGCCATAATTTGGGCTTGGACCCCCCCCCCCCCCCCGGAAAAAATCTTTGACTTGGATCCCCCTGCAAAAAATTTCTGGATCTGCCCTTGATGATGTGACTTGTCTCGTTTGGGGAAAGTGTTTGCTTTCCCTGCATTCCAAAGTCGTTTCTCCCCATAGGATCTTGTGGATGAAATATTCATTCCATTATCTGCCCTCCATGTTGCCAGTCCAAGTACAGTGAACTTCAAAAAGGTTCTGTAATACTGGTCTTGAGTCTGAAAGCAAAATAAAACAATTATTAGGCTATTTTGTAATATGTATTTACAGCAATATCAAATCATAAATTGCAGGGTTGCATCTAGAGCGCGGCATTGCGGGATTGCCGCGAATTTTCATAAATGCCCCCCTATTTGGCAAATTGCCGCGGGCAAATCCCGCAAAAAGAAGAAAAACGGAGGAAAGAATATGCATTTCTGATGCCAGCAATCACTTGGAAACGGGTTTAAAACAAAGTATTATGTCTTTCAATGTACACAAACAGCTAGTAGTTGATTTTTCACAAGGGTACATGCAAACTAAAACAGGCTGCCAATCAGAAGAAAACAAGATTCTACACTCGCCATGGCCAAAATGACTCCGCCCAATTGACCTAAAAAGACGTTTATCGGTTCCAAATATGGTTACTATTATGACGAGACTCTTAATGACCAATCAGATCGCGAGAGGAAAAGAGGTTGTCCAATCAAATGACAAATTCAGCTAATAGTTAATTCCCACGTGACAACTTTCTCACGGCCGTAAACAGGCACGCTATAGCGTGGGAAAACAATATAAAGATGACTTAAACGTAATCTGGGTGAACTACAAGGATGGTGCAAATTATTGTTTTACAAGCAAATTAAAGAAAGAATAATTAGGATGACCTGACTGGAAAATCCTTCCGCCTGACCTCCATAATCGATCTGAAAAATAGTCCATGAAAAATTACTTGTTTTTAGGTGCAACTTCCACCGAGTTAGAAAGAAGTAAATCAATACACAAAACATTGAATCAAGAAAACATTAATTTATCGATCTCTGAACAGTCCTGAAATACTCTGGGAACTTTGATCCCCAAAAAACACTACAGCGATGACGTCATTCAAAATTGCAAATGGCGGCTGTGTACAATGTGACAGATAAATTTGAAAAATCTTTTGGACTACACTCGCTCAAACAGGCTTGTCATGCAACCGCTCGTGGACAGGAAGGTAGCAAACCACTAGTTATATGTGATGTTCCAACTTTAAACTGCAAAATGCTGAAAACTAGTGTTTTTGAAAGGCACAAAGTTGGAGAAACATAAACATTATTGTTTGATTGGGATATATTTCATAGCTTTAAAGGTAATGTGTTGTTATTTCGTTAGGATCTAGACTAGTAATGACTATCTTTGTTATAGTTTACTTCACAATTTATTGAGTACAACATTAAAGTACATTCAAATTTCAAAATACATAAAATGACCAAAGAATGGTCATTTTACGCATGCCCCCCATATTTTGGTCATTGCCCCCCAATTTCAGAAATTATGGGGGGCATTTCCCCCAATTTGCAAATTTCTGGATGCAACCCTGAAATTGAGCATAATTCAATTGCTAATTTCAGTTTCTTAGGGAAGTATACCCCTAATGAGAATTATTCGGGCGCGGTCGAAAACATTTGGCGGTGGAACTTTCCACCGCCAAATGTTTATGACCGCATCCGAATAGGTTCAGATATGCAACAACGCCACTCGAAAACATCCATATTTTAGTTATCTCAAAATGGCAACATTACGGGTATTCATGCAAATTTTTGAGAGATAAAGACAGTAATTCTAAATAAAGTTATATATAATTCTGTCTGAGTTGAGAGTGGTCCAATTTGAAAGCTCCTGCCAGCAAGAAAAGATTGAAGGCTTAATCAGCATTTTATTCTTTTTACCTCAATATTTTCTGTGCTAGCAAGTATGTAATGAAAATTGTATATACCAAACCATTACCAAAGGACAAAATTTAGATGTGTCCCCAAATTCAAAGATGACGCAGACGACACTGAAATTGAAATTTAACAAATTTTGGTCTTTCAGGGTTAAAAACATTGTGGGAAATGGAGAAATTCCTTGTAACAAGCAATTTCTTCACTTTCAACAATGATTTCTCAGCCATTTTTCTCGAGAGGAATCAAAAAGCGTCTTTGTGTGATAATGGGTTAACACAGTTTATTACTAATGAAATTCATGGTCTTAAGAATTTTTCGTGCCACTTCATAAACATTTCTTATGTATCCGAATCCGAACATATTTGGGCAATGTAAACATTCTTTGAAGGAATGTTCTACCGTCAAATGTTCATGACATTGCCTTAGAAATAATTCTGACATCACGTAAATCTCATTAGAGGTAAAACTCCCCTAACCCATTTTCAGCCGTAAAATTTTGGACTGAAAATAATATTTGAATGATTTTGTTGATGACAATTTGTTTCAATTTTTGGGTTAGAAAACATTGTGGAAAATGAAGAAATTACATGTATGTGACAAGCAATTTCATCAATTTTCACAATGTTTTTTCTAAAGCTTTCCTTGTTAGGGAGTCAAAAGGCGTCACTATGGGGTCAGTATACATGTGCAGGAATGGGTTAAAATGAGATATTGCCAGACCAATCAGGGGTTTTTCTTGCTATATGGCTGTAGCCGTTGAACGGCTACTTCCCCAACCAAAAAAAATTCCCCACCGGCAGAAAAATTCCCCACCGGTCTGCAAAAATCCCCCATTTGTTTTGTTTCTTCAGCCTTTATAAAAAAAAAAGGATTTCGGACAAATCTTTGTGATGATCATACTTGTAGAAAAACGCTTTTAAATCTCAACAAGTAAAGCGTCTATATGATGGGGTATACGGCTCGGGTAATTGATTGAATGATTCGATTATGGTTATCCCCCTCTAGGTAGAATTGAAATTTATCGGGGCCCGGTTTGAGCATTAATAAACTTTCCTTTATCATTCCCTTTGCAGAGTGACCGTTTATGCAGATTACATTTCAAAGGTCCGTAAGAGGTCGGGTTTGATTTGAAAATTAAGAAGTGGAAAGCGAATTGATAGTACGCACACAAATGAAAAATAAATGAATTAATGAATATGGACAGAAACGATCTACACACTGATATTTTGAAATAAATGAGCTGTTATTTGGGGGCGCTGATTGCCATCCGACTAAATTCCCCGACATTCGGTCGGTCAAAATTTACATTGATCCCGAATCGAACACGCCAGTGAAATGGCGTCACCTATACAGTTCGGCTTCATGGAATAAAAGGTAAATACGAAGCAACATCGGGAGTATTTTCACAAAATAGTTGGAAATTTTTGAAAGCAAATCAATAGGGATAAAAAAAGCGGATGGCCAGACAAACAAGCTCTTGTCACTCAGGATCATCGAAGGAAAAATGGAAAATCCCGTCTATCAAATGTAGCGTCTGCCTCTAGTCCTATTTATAAGCCCGGACATATTTCATTGTCCGGTCTTATAAGATACGCCATTTTGTATATAGCACTTCCGCCATGCGGAAAACGTCGATGTTTAGCCCTCAAACTACTATGTCTAAAATCAAAATTTTGATCTAAAAATGGCATGGATCGAAAGATAAATTAATTGTTTTTCACTTCAGTATAATTTTGAAATAAAATTTTATCTTGTTTTATTCAAATCTAACCAAATTTCCAACAGCCATGAACAAAATCAAGATGGCCGACTCGCTCGCCAATTGAAATGAAAACATGTTTCAAAGGCATAATTTAGTAGACAAAGCAATATTTTAGTAACATTTAGGTAGTTTTAAACATTATGAAGTAATTTCTATTGTTTATGCCATGCTGTACCTTGAAAAGTGATTTTGAATGATTTTACATTTGCTACCCTTAACAATCGCAACCAGCTAGGACTACGTCTGCCTCGTAACGGTCACTGGCACTACTCGACCCCGGTGTATTGACACTTTTGCACATTTGTCACGTTATTTAAAGTTACAATGACTTAGATCTAAATGAATAGTCTAAGATCGAGTGCCAGTGGTCTTGGTCTACAAGTTACCATTGAAAGATTTGTTTAACTCTTTCCCAAAAGACAAAATTATATCTAAATGAATAGTCTAAGATTGAGTGCCAGTGGTCTTGGTCTACAAGTTACTATTGAAAGATTTGTTTAACCCTTTCCCAAACAACAAATTCTAGGGTAGTCCAATTTGAAAGTTGCTGCAGACGACAAAATGGATATTCAAGTCAAGTGAATTTACATAGGTACATAGCTAAGAAAATATTTAAACAAAGGGAGAAACTGCAGGTTCTTCTGCTTTATATTTGTTATTATCAATATAATATTTTTTCCCCAAATTTGAAAAATCGCGCGCTTTTTTTCCCCACCTGAAAGGCCAGGCCCCTTCCCCAAAAATGAAAAAAAAGCCCTGCCAATACTTAAGACATGCAAACCCACTTACACACATCTAATAAGGTCATGCGTCTATCATTTCTCGCGCACAGCAAAAACAAAATGACATTTTACAAATCAAACGCAAGGAAATCACAAGAAACCTACCTGAATATTTCAGAACTTCACGTTTGAACTCGACATTCCAAAGGAAAAATAGACATGACTCTAGAGCTCTGTTTCAAGCATTCGTAGTCTCCAAGTTTCTTTGAATAACACCAACGCAAGTTTCTCTCCATGTCTGAAAATAACATCATATTCATGTTTATTCTCTGACAATGAACTTATTCCAGGAATGGCGAAGACCGTCGGACCGTCAGACATATCCGATGAAATTTCCCTGGGTTAAACATGCGCAATAATAGACTGCAATAGACAGGTGCTATAGAAAAAATTGCAGATTTGATAAGTCCTGAAATACACGGAAAAGATTTTAAAAAGAAATTTGTCAGTAAAATGAAAGCAAACTGCGGCATTATTAATTACTCACAATGTCTTCTACCTAGAATCAATGTAAAAAAAAGTAAAAAAAAAGTAAAGGTGGTTTATAGTCTCAAATTTACGAACTAGGTCCATATTCGCGCGACTTTCACACTTTACTCCACGATCATTGAGCTTTACAGTCGGCGCCTGCGGCAGCCACAGCACATCGGCTTTCAACTCTCCCGTGTACCCATTTATACACATGGGTGAAGAGGAGCAACGTGGGGTAACTTTTTTGCTCAGAAAAATTCCCGTGATCTCGGCAGGATTTGAACCCTGGACCTCTCCATCCCTAAGCCCGCGTTCTACCACTGGACCACGGCGCCCCACGTAGAAAAGTTTTGCTTCATAACATGTGAGGGTGGCAAATGCTATGGGTGTCAGCGACGGATCCAGGATTTCTCTGAGGGGGGTTCGTTTTTACAAAAATGGGGGTTCGTTTTACAAGTATTACACAATGTTGACTGAATTTCTGCATGAAAATGAAATAATCAGGCTATGTAGGGGGGGTTCGTTTGAACCCCCCGAACCCCCTCTGGATCCGCCACTGGGTGTTTTATTGCCAATTTGAGGAGGCTATAGGATATGCTGGCCCCCTTCTAAATTATTGGGGGCCTGCCCCCTTCCTACGACAGGGTTATGTCCCAATGCTTTTTATCTTCATAATCTTCTATCAAGGATATAAAACTATGTCTTGTTTGGGAAATGGTTGTAAAACGTAAAATTCACCTTTTGACTGTCGAAGCAAAGGTTTTACACCTCTCTTACGAAGCCAGTGGGATGTTACATCGGGCATCGACATCTGCCATACCGATCTGACAAATTGATTTGTCTTAATTTATGATTTTTATTGTCCTTTCGAGGTGAAAACGACTTGTCAAAATGAGAAACCACATTTTCGTCGCCATGTTGTTTGTCAGCGATATGGGTAAAATAACCGGGTTTTCCGGTTGTGGTCGTCTCGAAAAATTAAAAAAAATAATAATAAAACAGGAGAAAAGTCCTAAATTTGGGATGTTGCTCGGACGTTTTTAAGGCAATAATCTTTAAGCTATATCGAAAACTATTCAAATAATTAGAAAAACACAATAAGAATGATTATCAACCCATTACCAAACAACAAAATTTTAGAGTGGTCCAAATTGAAAGATCATGCAGACGACGATTTCAAGTGAATGGAATTTTTATTTTTTAGGTCTTTTTGGGTGGAAAACATTGTGGGACATGAAGAAATTGCTTGTGACAAACAATTTCTTCATTTTCTACAATGTTTTCCAAGGCCTTTATCTCTTGGGGAGTAAAAAGAGTCAATATGTTGTAATGGGTTAAACAATAATATTTTCGTTTAATTTTTATTTCCGAAATTTATCTAATCGCTCAGATGGGAATGTTATTTCCATTCACTGAATGGTAATACCATTTAATCCGCTCAATTCCGCTCAAATGATTTTCCATTCATTCAATCAATCCATTCCATTCACAATGTCAATTTCATGATGTTCTCAACTGTAAGTACGTTTCATGCGTTTTAAGGATGTCTTCAACGTCTTGCGTGCTGTATCATGGGCTGTTTCCATTTTCGTAGTAAGCTCAGCTACATACTGATTCAGATCGTCATGCTTCTTTCTTGGCAAAGGGAACATCAGATCAGCAGGTGTATCGATCTCCCGTCCAAGCATCAGTCTGTTTGGAGTGTAACCAGTACTTCGATTGACGGCCGCCCTCAGAGCTCCGGCTATCTGTTGGAGATAGAGGTCCCATTGGTTCTGAGATTTATCCAGGAAACATCTCACCGCGTCCATCAAAGTTCTGTTAAATCTCTCCACTTGTCCATTTGCTGACGGTCTGTATGGCGTTGTACGGGCTTTATGGATTTGAAGAGCTTTGCACAACGCTGAAAAAAGCTTAGATTCAAAATTACGACCCTGATCACTGAATACCTGCAAAGGAAAACCAAACCTAGAAAAGAATTGATCAACGGCTGCCGTTGCTGTGGCTTCTGCGGTCTGTGTTGGTAGTGGTATGCACTCGACCCATTTGGTGAATTGGTCTACCATCATCAACACGTACTCATTCCCCCTAGGTGCCTTTGGTAGTGGTCCAAGGAAATCCAAATGAACTCTTTCCATGGGAAACCCTGCTTGGTATTCTTGCATTGGTCGCTTACCATATTGACCGGACTTCTTGTTACGGCTACACACATCACAACTGGAGACATAATTTTCCACGTCCTTCCCTATATCACGCCAGTAGAATTTTTCCTTGACTCGCGATTTTGTCCTCGCTACACCTTGGTGTCCAGCTGACGGAATATCATGGTTCAAGGAAATCGCCTTTGACTTCAACACTTTCGGCACTACTAACATGACGTCATCCTGATTGTCTGTGGATCTAAATAAAACACCATCGATCTTCTTGAACATCGCCTTGCTGAGCCAATACGTTTTTGTAGTTGCGCTAGCAAGGAAAAGGTCACTTTCGCTTGGTTGTTTGTCATTGTCGATCCACCCCAAAATGATGTTAAGCTCATCATCTTCTTCTTGGGCTTTCACCAACTCTTCCACGCTGAATCCCCATAGAGACTGGTCAAGGCCTCGAGTAACTTGTAAAACCTGGTTATGTTCGGATCCCTGCTACATCAGAACATCCACATCTCCATTCGTCATCACGAAATTAATGTGACCGGGTGTTACTCCTTCACAGCATCCCCCAATCTCTCCCGGGTATATCAAAGTCGTCGTATCCACCTGTTCACACAGAAATTTGTCACTTCCCGGATCATACATTACTAAACGGACCTTCTTTGTTCCACCATCATCTCGGCTTGCCTGGTTCTTGTCCCTGCTTTCTTGTAGATTTTCGGACATCTTGGAGTGGTTGGCCGAACGAACGGACGTCGAACTTGGAGTCGTCACCAAAGGAACAACGTCATCCACTTCACTCTGTAAGTCACCCCATTTGCTGTTTACTCGTCTACAGTACTCACATCCACCACAAGGCAAGTTTTCTGGATCGATACAAGCTTTACAGTCTGCTTTCAGGGCCGGCACTCTGGATAGCGCGTCTGCATTAGCATGTCTCTTTCCAGGTCGATGTTTCAGGATCATGTTGTATTGAGACAACTCCTCAATCCATCGTGCTAACTGTCCTTGCGGTTCCCGAAATCTCAAAAGCCAAGTCAAACTCGAATGATCGGTCCTCACAGTGAACGGTCGGCCTAGTAAATAGTATCGATACTGTCTGGTGAATCTTACCACGGCTAACAGTTCCTTCCGGGTCGTACAATAACTGCGTTGGTCTTTAGTCAGGGCATAGCTACCGTAGGCAATAACTTTCTCTTCCCCGTTCTGTACCTGAACCAATTCTGCACCAATCGCTACATCCGACGCATCTGTATCCAATATGAAGGGATCAGTGTGGTTAGGTAAGGCTAGGACTGGTGGTTCTGTCAATATGGTCTTCAAAGTACAAAACGCCTCTTCTTGTTCTTTGCCCCAATGGAATTTCTGTTTCCCTATCACTCTATACAGGGGTTCTGCCTTCTTGGAGAAATTTTTCACAAACCCTCTGTGGTAATTAGCTAGTCCCATGAAACGTTCAACGTCCTTTGAACAGGTTGGAGTGGGCCATTCCCTTACGACTTTGATATCAGGCTGTGACATCGCCAAACTATTGCTACTCACCATTCTCCCAAGGAACTCAACCTCAACTTGAAAGAACGAGCACTTCTTCGGTTTCAGCTTTAAACCATACTGCCTAAATCTGGCCAGCGTAGACCTCAGATTTACTAGGTGATCCTCAAAATCCGTCCCGAGTACCAGAATATCGTCTAAGAAGGCTAACACTACTTTCCAATTTAACCCTCGTAGAACTAAATTCATTACTCTCGCGAACGTCGCTGGGGCGTTACATAAACCAAAGCCCATCTTAACGTGCTCATATAACCCATACTTCGTTAAGAAGGCTGTCTTCTTACGGTCCTCTTCTCTTATGGTACAGTTGAGCACATCATGAAATTGACATTCTGAGTGGAATGGGAATGTTTTATGAGCGAATGAACGGATGAATGGAATGAGCGTTTTGAATGATTTTGTGTATCTAAAAAATCGATAACACGCCCACGATAACCTTTCAACCAATCAAACGTGATCTTAAAATAGTAACAGCTCGATATCGGAAATTTACCAATATTATAGGTATGAAGGTTTATCGATAATACGCCCACGATAATATTTCAGCCAATGAAATGCCTTCTTTTTATAACAACCAATTAAACCCATGAGCGTTTTTAACGTTCATTGAGCGCTATGAATGGTTTTGTGAGCGGAATGAATGAACGTTTGAATGGAATGATTTTGATCGGAATGGAATGGAATTAATGTCAATTTCATGATGTTCTCAACTGTAACCTGCCAGTACGCTGAGTTGGCATCTAACTTCGAGAACCAAACGCTTCCAGCCAACGTATCCAAACAGTCATCCACTAATGGTAATGGGAAAACGTCCTTCACCGTTACGTTGTTCAGCTCACGGTAGTCGATACACCATCGAACATTCCCATCTGGTTTCCGAATGAGCACTGGCGCCGATGCCTAATCAGAAACTGACTCTTGGATGACCCCCGCTTCTAACATCTTCTTTAAATGTGCCTCTTCCTCCCCTGCGAAATGTGCAGGTGTTCGCCGCATTCCCAGTTTAACGGGCTTCGCATCTTGTGTGTCAATACCATGCTGAAGTGCAGTAAAACTCCCCAGATCAAACTCATGCTGAGCAAAAACATCCTGATATTCGATCAGTAGGTCAGCAAACTTGGTTTTCTCCTCTGCAGTCAAGTTCTGGCAAGATTTGAGAAACATGTCCTGTAAATGATCTGGTACCTTGTATCCTTCCCCTTGTCCTCCCTCTATCCTGACGGATTGAACCCTTCGTGCAGGCTCCTCCTCGCAGCTAGCAACAACATCGTCAACTGGAAAAGCTTTGGCAATCTGCTTGTTCTTTTTCAGCAACCGATATTTATTGGAGGGGTTCAATACGGCAATCATAGGTTGAGAGTTTCCTCCCCTGTACACCGCCCTGGGTATCAAAACTTTCAACTCATTAAGGGGTTCTATATAGTATTGTGGTAGGGTTTCCTTTGCACGACATCTTACAAACTTGACACTGTTGGGAGGTATAACACATCGCTTTCGCATAACTACTCGGGCAACAGTATGGTTTCTGTCGTTGGTTTTAGCCGTCATTGGAATAATCTGATCGTCGAAAAGAAGAGTACACTTTTCTAAGTCAATCAAGGTGCGATTTTTCTGCAGAATGTCAGCACCTAGGAGCATTGGTTGGTCGATTGGAGCTACGTGAACTTCATGGCTGTACCATCCATCACCAATCTTCAACTTCATTGGTCCAACTACCATCCCCTGCATGGACATTTGCCTACCAGCAGTTGACAACTTGATTTCACGTAGTTTCATCGGTTTTGGGTTCAGCTGGGCATAGAGAGTGTCTGATATCAGCGTAACATCAGCACCTGTATCCACTATAGCTTGAACTAATTGATCTCCGACCATAACTGGAATGCTGTTTGGTGACTTAGAACTAAGTTGACAAATCTTCAATTCAGTATCGCTTGTCGCTGCTTGATCCTGTAAAATAGATGACTCAGGACGTGGCACACAGGATTCGGCAAGCTTCTCATCATCCCAATGACTCCTTTGATTCCTGACTTTCGGGTCGATCACCGGAAAGGTTTCAGCATCAGCTTTAATGTCTAGACCTTCATGCTGTTGGGTCTCTGGTTGGCCTAGTTCCTGGACCCTTTGGAGTTTAAATCCTGCTTGCCCTTGTTGTTTTTCTTCTTTTTCTTCTCTTTCTTACAGTCCCTAATGAAATGTCCAGTTTCTCCGCAGTTGTAACACGGTCCCCTTTTGTTGGAGTTTCTTTGCTTCAAGCTTTCAATTTCTTTCCGCATATCCTCCAAGGCTTTCTGCATGGTAATCCACATGTCTTGGGTTGGAACCGGTGGAGTTACCCCTACTGCGTTAACTTGGGTGCTAACTGGTGGTGTTAACTCAACTGCGTTTACTTGTGGCTCATCATAGTTGTGACTGTAACTTTTCTTCTTCGATTTCCCATACATGTTGATGTGTACATGTTGATACTTCATGATGTTATCCCTGGCTGCTTCTATTGTACGAGGACTCTGCATGTAGATGGCATGACCTGCATCTTTGTCGTGAAGTCCTTGACAGAATTTGGAAATGGCCTGTTCATCGGAATAAGCTCGTGAACATTCCCCAAAGGCCTTGGCTGCCAGGCGAAGTACTCGGTCGTACCAGTCATCAAGGGTCTCATCCGGTTTCTGAGCAGCATTCTGAAACTTAAGCTGTGACATTTCAGCTGGCTCTCGTCCTCCGAATCGGGATTCCAGGTGTCTCATTAACCTTTCATAGCTGACGCTTCCCTCTCTATCGATCAATGTAGCATAGAAATCTGCCGCTTTTCCCGCCAAACACCAGCACAAGCAAGTCTTCTTTTCTTTCGGCGTTAGTTCGTACAGTGACACATAATCGGAAAATTTAGTGCGAAATGCAACCCAACTACCGCTTCCATCAAAGAACATCTCCCTCGGCATATTATTTAGAATACGTTGACCTCTGATAGGGTTCTGTCTTGACCGTCGGCTTTCGTTTCTCGACTTGGGCGGCAGGTAGTCATAGTCATCATCGTCCGACCCGTCATCACCGTAGCCTGTATCATCGGCAGTATCATTACTGAACTCTTCATCAGACTCTCGAAAATGCAACCGTTTTCTGATCGAAGACCTGCATGCATTGACCTCTTCGTCACCATCATACGAGTCGTTATATTGCGCCACATTCGTCTGTTGTTGTCGACGAGCAGAGGGTCGTGCACGTTGCCGTCGCAAACCATGCTCTTCTTCCCCAACGTTACCTATAAAGGGTTGAATCATTTCTTGTCTAGCATATTGAGCCATCGGAGTCTTAACCTCGGATGTTGCATTCATTGTCGTGTGAACCAATTCTGGTTTGGCATGTTGAACCATCGGAGAATTTACCTCGGATGGTGCAGTTTTAATTTTGGTCACAGATTGGGTAGCCATCGGAGACTTTTCCTCGGATTGGCCCCTCTTACTAGACTTAATTAGAGCTTCAGCAGTGTCTAACAATTGTTTAGTTATTTCATATTGAGTTTCCTTTACTTTAGACACTGGTGGGATTAAGTGGCTGGCGGAATGCCCGGCGACTCTCCCATCTTCAAGTAGAGGTGAATTTATGCTCTGTGTGGGGGTCATAGATCTACATAATCTTCTGTTTATAGTGAAATCCAGAAAAGCCATCTCCTCGTCGGTAAATGACCGTCTGATTATGCTCTCAAGCGTTTTTTGAGTCAGATTGCCATGTGACTCCCTAATTTGAATTATATTTAATGCAAGTTCTGGGCCTACTCCAGGAATTTTGCGTAGATCCACTGTAGAAGCAAAGTTGACGGATACTATTTCATCAGCCATCTTTAGTTCAAATGTGGGCCTACAGTCTGTCCAAAGTCTAAAGTTTGTAGAAATTTGTCAAAATTTATAACAAAATAAATTTGAAATTTTGCGAAAAAATGCTGCCAAATAATTCGAAACAGTATTCAAAAGTTGAAATTTAAATAAATTTTGCTTTCATTTTGAAACAAATTAGCAAAACAAAATTTTGAAAATTTCCAATTTACAGTACTTTCCGAGCTTTGATTTTACTTTGAATTGACCAGACGACCAAAATATGTTCAAAATTTATTAAAAATTTACTCAAAATTTGCAACAAATTAGCAAAATCAAAATTTAGAAAATTTCGGTTTTCAATACTTTCAGCACTTTGAAATGACTTTCAGTTTGTCAGACGACAAAAAATTCAGTTCAAGCACAGTCAGGACAATTTTTACTTTAAACCAGCAAAATGTGAACTTTCTAGGGAAGAAAGCAATGAAAACAGGCTATGCAATTGACGCTAAAAACAAATGCAGGCTTAGGGTAAGGAGGGGCAAAACGCCCAGGTGGGGTCAAACGCCCACCACTATTATTTCGTCACTCATCATGTCAACTGATATTTGTCTCGATTTTACACTTAAAGTATTCTTTCAGAAAGATGCCCATGAAATTTTTACATCGAAACGTCACTCAATCATTAGTATGCGAATAATTGTTTATTTTGCATATGTTTGATCTAATATTTGGGTAATAGGTTTTCTTGTGTATCTCATTTCAGTCTGAGTATTCAATCAACCAAAATGGATTTTATATTTATATGCCCAATTGGTCGCCTACACAAAGAGATAAAAAGAAAAAAATATCAACAATTTTTTTCTCTGGCCAAATTAAATCACCCACCCCCTTTGGGGCAAAACGCCTATGCTGCTTTGGGGCAAAACGCCCACACTGGGCGTTTTGCCCCTTCCAAGGGTTAAATGGTGGGCGTTTTGCCCCTTATATGGGTAAGTAGGTATTCAGAAGTACTAAAATTTTCCTTAAAACTCAAAGAATGACTAAGGTTGGTACATATGACGAAATCCATTTACATTTCGTTGTCTACAAAACAAACACTGGCAAAAAAGACCGACTTTTCGCCACTATATCAAACTTTTATGGCACCTGATGAATCCATGTGGGGCAAAACGCCTATGAAACGTCGATGTTGTGTTAAACTGAGACAATAAGACCATCTAATCTACTTTAAAGGGGCCTTATAAAGAACATGACACCAGTATGTTTTAATTTGACTGATTTGAAGATGCTGCAAACAAAGGACAGTAACACGTAACCACTTTTATAGACAAGTAAATTATGCCCAAATCTAGCCTTTACGCTTGATAAAAAATGTTGAAAATATGGTAAAACCCATCCAAAATATATTTTTCCTAGTATATTAATTACAAACTAATTATATTCCTATTTTCCCCCAGATATTTTCAAAATATTTTTTTTATTTTTCATATGGGGCATAAAGCCCAGTGGTGGGCTTCATGTCCCACCCCTAAAGGCGTTTTGCCCCGAGGGTGGGGCAAAAAGGCCAAATTTCGAGAAAAATTGTTTTAACGACAGTCATTTTTTAAATCAAATGGCAAAGCTGTTTTGTGTATAGACATTTGGGACAAAGGGCAAAGTTTAATTTCACGTTGAAACATTTACATTATACTATGTTTGTTTTGTGCTACAGCGCCCTTTCCTTAAGGGGGGCGTTTTGCCCCTCCTTACCCTACACTTCCAAATTTATAGAGAAAAGAAGCAAATTTCGAACGCAGATGACAACTTCCGGTTCATACACGTGCACTCAATTTTCAGCTGTAAATCGTTTCAAAGTGGACAAAAGGGCCGAAATGGGTTTCGCGAAGGTTACCGCGTGTTTGGGCCACAATACAAGCAATACAAGGGCCTGGGAGGTCCACTTACAAATGAAATTTCGTTGTTCAATTGCAGAACTCTTCGAAGTCGTTTCTGTCAAGCTCAGTCTGGTTCTCGGCTATACAGTGGAGAATAGACTGGCACACTGGCGATTCGATTTACGGGTATACACCGTTAAATTAAATGGAATAACTTCGGTTGTTGGAGTTCGTAGTATCTTCTGACACCAGTAAAGTGTCTCACCTAATCTTCAGTGGTGACTTGTGTATTCTTCGATCGAGGGAAATAGCGATGCGATCACTTTCACGTCTCGTCTTGGAATAACGCTGCGGGTCCCAGCACTCGGAATCGTTCGGGTGTTCCCGCCAGTGTATGGCCACGCCCCCTTGTACCGAAAGAGCATGCGCAAGGATTGCAGATGACAAGCAGACGACAAAAGTAGTCCCGTTTCTTGCGCAATCACTACAGTAGAGATCGATCATAGGCCTTCACCTCTCTGGTCCTTTTGGTTATCACTTCTGTTATCCACTGCCGGTGCGAAGCATTCAGGGGAGAACTTCATTTGGGTTATTTTCATAAATTCTGCACTCATTTACAATGTGGGTTCAGTCACGGCAAAAATGATATGAATGGACTCGAGAATCACGTTATCATTCCTGTCTTTCTAGGAAGTGTCCCTATAAAAAAAGTAACGCGAGATCTTCCATGCGAATGCGCTAATAGTTAAATAGATTGTTAAGTATTTACTAACGCTTTTCGTGTTGACCACTGATTTATCCTAAGTTCTTTGTCTAAAACGCCTTTTGTTACTAATCCAATGGTAGCCAGCACACAATGTTCTACATTTCTTTCCAAAACGTTTCTTTTTTAGCAAATTGACATTGTGCGTAGATGCAGCTTTAATTCTCCACACAATCCAGTTTCTTTTAAAGAAAGGGAGATAAGTGCGTTTGATTTAATAACATAGCATCTGCGGTTATATCTCTTTTTGTCGAGATTATCCTAACTCATTACCATACATTGACGCTTTCGACGTTCCACGGCATAAAGGCTTTGGGAAACATTCTGGAAAATGTAGAAATTGCTTGTGACAAGCAGTTTCTTCATTTTCCGCTATTTTTCTAACCCAAGGACCAAGAAATGGGATAGTTCGTTCGATTGAAATTGTCGTCTGCAACATCTTTTAGACATGTATCAAGTTTTGCTTTCTAGTAATAATAGGTTAATGCATTTCCAAATAGGGATATATTTTGTGAGAATATTGATGTTCAAATAGACCGGTTTATACCTACGTAGACAGAGTTTTAACATTGAGTTTGTCCGACTATACGTCATTATTTAATTGATAAATTCTATCCCTATTGCAAATATTATGGGTTGTCCCAATTTCAAAAGTGCTGCAGATAACAAAATAATTTTTGTTACTAATTAGATTTGTGTACAAATATAACAAAGAAAATATTAAGGCAAAAGGAGAAGTAGGGATTACGATAGTCTTTTTTATTGTTGTTGAAAGTAACAAAATAGCCATTATAGTATAGAACTTGATCAGACTTCGCGTATACACAAAATGCCATGGCAGCGTTTTCTCGATCCTGGCTAAAATTCATGTACAGTGTGTCCCAAAAGTAAGGTAACACTTTAAATCTAATACATGTATATCTCGCCTTATTTATCATTCGTGTATTCAATATATCACTATAGTGCCACCACCGACCTTGAGACTCAAATGTACTTTTAATTGTTGACTAATCCACGTGAGAGGGGTTGTATGTTTATAATGTACGTTGTATTTTTGTCAAAATAATTTAATACTGCGCCGTCAACACAAAGTAACCGTGGTCGAGTGGTAAAACAGCGTTACCAACAATTACAAGTTGGAAGATGTGGGTTCGAATCTCATATAGTCGTGTTTTATTTACCATTCTTTTGTTTTTATTCTTTTTATTATTTTATTATCCATTTTTCCATCACCTTAAATACAGTTCTAAATGATAGCTTTGCACGTTGTTCTGAATAATTCAATTAAAGTAATACAATTTGTTAAGTCATAAATGTCTGCAATTAAAGTAATACAATTTGTTAAGTCATGAATTATGTCAGACATGTCTGATTTGTAGGATTACATAGATATAACCCTGATGACAGAGAACTCGTTTGAATGTATACATACATGTATTTTGTATGGACGAAACATATGAAGAAAAAGGCACACTGCAAAGAAAAAAGAAAATAGATCGAATGATAAAAAAATAAATCATGAAAAAAATATAGTGGAGTTTTCTGGTATCGAACCCTGGCTAAAATATTTCGTAAGATTGGGAGACCACCGCCTTACCCACTTTGCCACAGAGACTATTAGTTAGTGAGAGACTTGTTTTTTAATATAATATTGTAAAAACGGTCGAATTTAAACAAAGGTGTTCCGAAAACCTGTTTTACCTTCTTAGTTGGACTCGTCTGTCCAGAGGTCATGGTTTATTTATAACAGTAAAGAAGGTTATGTGCAGTAAAAGATAAAGGAAGTTTCATCAAATTATCATAAAATTTGTATATTTTGTCTATGATAAATCAAACACACCATATTTTATCAATGGCGTGGAACTTCTGTTTTGAATAAAGATTTAAACTACTGATAACCAGCAGTTTCTCCTTTGGCTCAATTTTTCTGTACCATATTGTACGTGAATCCTTTCCTTTTTAACATGAATTTAGTCTTCCGGAGCAGCTTTCCAATTGGATCACCCCAAAATTTGTTGTTTGGGAAAGGGTTAACCCTCTCCAAAACAACAAATGTTACGGGAGATCCAAATTTCTAGCTTTTGCAGACGGCGAAAACCCGAAAAGGATTCAAACAAATTAAAGCAGGGAAAGTATTAAAACAAAAAAGAAAAACAATGTTGTCTATCAGTATTTCCTTCATTTGTTTCAGTATGTTCCAAAATTACTTTCTATGGGAACAATGAAAATGATATTATGTAGGAAAAGCTTTATCATCTATAAACGACGTTACGTTTCGGGTCCATCAGATGCAAGCCGAGACCGGATAGCTCAATCGGGAACGTATTAGTCTGTCAATCGAGGGGTCACGAGTTCGAATCCCGGTCCTGTCATAAATACATTTGAATAAATTCACTAATCTCTCACCAGTGGTGTGAATAATCTATGTGAGAGAGCATTTGGAGGCTCAGTTTGGATATTGTGGTGTGACTGGTGAGAGACGTACATGGAATCCAAAGTAAGATGCTCTGGCCACAACGATATGATCGAAACAATTAGACACGGCGTTAATCCCCAATAAATCAACCAAACAGCACATGTTAAAGGAGATCCAAATTGGTAGTAATTGCAGACGGCAGAGTAGATGTTGATCACGAATAGGATTTGTACAAAAGCAGAGAAAGTATAAAGCAAAAACAAAGAAAGTACTGTTGATTAGTATTTTCTTCTTTGTATCAATAGATGCATGTTCGATGTTTTTCCTATGATGACCTTTTTAGCTTTGCTTTGCTTAGTGTAAATTTCTCCAATGTCTGGAGAACCCTGTTTCCGTGTAAATAAGATCTTGTGTAGGAAAATATTTATAGTTATATCGTCGCTTTGCAACAAAGACCTCGTAACTGAAGCTTAAACAAGCTGCAGTTACGAGGTTTTTGTTGAAAAGCATCGATTTAAACGTTAACATTTAACTCGTATCGTCCCTCAAATGCAATCTATAACAAGGGACATAAACTGTCTGGAGTAGTGATATTGTGAAAATAGAGTAGTTCCCCTTGTACCACGAAAACTCAATATAAACGGAATCAATACTTAGCTGATTTTCAGAGAAAACCTCCCAACTACAGCTTAATAAAAGCTTCAGTTACGAGATTTTCGTTGAAAGCGACGACTTGCAAATGAAGTCAAAATCATGGGTGCTTGGATTCAGCTAGATTTATATTTTGACAACAAAAATTTTTATTCTCCATAATTAATTTGTATACAAGGCTGTGTCAGGCAGCAATTTTGAATTAAAGATAAAGGCTGTGCAGCAACCAATTTTTAAGTAAGGGAAGTTTAACCACTGGTCCCATATTCCTAGATGCAAAACATTTCAAGGGGTGATTTTACAAACACCCGTTCCTTAAAAAAATTAGCCGCTGCACAAACTTTCGATATCTTTGTATGCTGTTGAAATTCAAGAATCCTATGACTAAAACAAATGTTTTTTTTTTTTTTCAATAATCCTGTCAACGAGATTTTGAGCAATTTGTCTCTTTACCAAGCAGCAGACAATTGTACTGTTTCAATCATAAAGCTGTTGCAGATAACGTTATGGGTGTTGATTAACAAAGTATGATTGGAGTACATCAAACACAGAAAACATTACAGCAAAAAGACAGAATGCTGCTTTCAACATCATCTTGTTTCGCTTGATTGTTTTCTGGGTCCTTTCTTTTATGTGCATCAAAAATGACCATTTTTTTGTAACGGAAACTAACTTCAAGACATCTAATGCCTAAAATTGTCAGTCAGACATTGGTTACAGGCAGCGTACGTTCTCCGTCTATGTCATGTTTCAGGGTAGTCTATATAGAGAATAGATGGTTCATGTCTTGAATGGGTCAAGTTTATTTGGCAAGGCGAAGGAATTTATCTGGCGAACCGAAGGTGAGCCTGATAAATTCCGCAGCCGAGCCAAATAAACTTGACCCATCCAAGACATGAAACATCTATTCTATTTATCCTGTTACAACCTTAAAACGATTTAGAATTACAGAAACATATTCATTATAAGCCATTGAAACCAATCAATTATTTTTTTTTACCAGCGATGTCACCTTTTCAAAATGTTTGAATGCGCAAACGTTTGATGAGCGTCAGAAAGTAATCCGTGTGTAAAATATCCTTTCCCATCAACATTTTATAATTTTATCGAGGTAACAACAAGCAATTTATATTTAAATTTTCAAATATGATAACCATGCAGTGTAAATTCAAATAACAAAGGACTAGAAGGTGACTCGAGTCGACGACTCTGTCTTGACCTGGCCATTTCTTTGTGTGTGGATAGGGATTGGAAGGATCCGTATCGCTTTTAACAAAAACAGATTCAACGTTTAAATTAAAACTCGAAAAGGTCAAACTGTAACAAGAACATGAAGCGCCTACCACAAATGACTCAGTTCACTAT
Organism: Fragum sueziense; assembly: GCA_963680895.1. NCBI lineage: Eukaryota > Metazoa > Mollusca > Bivalvia > Cardiida > Cardiidae > Fragum > Fragum sueziense. Next base: position 3,056,624 of record OY804605.1, on the reverse strand, counting down.
TCGTCCCAACTTTAATTTCCTCAGTCCTGGATTTAGCTGTAAAATCTAACATGTTTTGCACTTTCTCCGATGTCGTCCATTTTTAGACAGTTTCCAACGAAGCAAGCTTGTGTTGTGCGTGGCAATGATGACATTATTTCAAAATAACGATAGCCTGACGTGTAAAAACAGGTACTACAGATGTTTTGAAATACAATAACACACCATAGATCTCTCCTCCTGTAAATCCAAACCCTTCCTTTTTTCCTACACTGTCTTGTAAACAAACATCGCTTCGATTCCCAGACAACAACGGGTGTATTACGTCATCTAAACTTTGATCTACGTCATCGATTTCTTAGATTTAGGTCAAAATTCCAGGGGCGGATTCCGTTAGTGGGGCATTTAGTCCAAATATTTAGACAAGGGAATGGAAAAGTTTCATTTGTGCTCTTTATTTCTCGTTTTCTGCAGACCACTTGCCTTGGATCACGAGTAAACCTTAACTTGGAGGTTTTTTTGTAATTTCGGGCCAGAATGTTGGTTAAATACGCAGAATAATTTGATTGGGATGATTTTTGCTATTCAAAAGAGACGACTTTGCGAACAATTTGTGTCAGTTTTGTTATAAAAACGGAGATTTTGAGATCGACGCCAATCGGACAAGATTGAAAGTAGTTTCGGCAGACCACGTGATCATGTAGCATAATAAAGCATGTCACGTGATCAGGGGTAAGGATAAAGCTAAGTTTATCCTACCCCCTGTTATCGGGCAGAATATTTAGCTAGTGACAGGATAAAATCATATATACTACAGTTTCCTTGGTGTTGGTTGGCTTTAAAGAAAATAAACTACTCAGAAAAGAGTTAGATTACCTTCATGACATATCTGATGCCTCAAATTGGCTGTCAGGCATTGATTACAGGGAATATATGATATCTATCTGCGCCATGTACCAGAATAGACTATAATCAAAATGTAAAAGATCGCATTTTTTTAACAAAATACCTAAAAACAAGATGTAGTTGCGAGGATGTTGTTGAAAAGCGACGATAGATTCGTGCTTTTTTCTGCGATGGTTGTCCAATACTGTTACCTTTATTGACAAATATGTTAATAATCTTTGTCGAACAGCCAGTTGAGTTGCTTTCGTTGATTGAAAGCTGTGGGGAAAAGAAGATTTCATCTGTACTTTTCATAGATTTTGGGTTACTGCTATCGATTTTGAGAAGTCTAACATTCTGACTTTCATTATATTACAAATGAATAAAGAAGTCGAAGCATAGTAGATCTAGCCAAATACAACAAGGCGTATCGAATTTGTACCAAAACAGCCCCATAGAAAATGGTCAAGACATATTATTGGTATCTCAAATTGGCTGACATACGTCATAAACTTTCCCTCTTATTACAATGCAAGGTAAGCTTATGAAATAATCGTCGCTTTTCTGCAAAAACATCGTATTTGCAGCTTGTTCTAAGCTGCAGATACGAGGTTTTTGAAGAAAAGCGACTATAATGTCTTCGTCCAGTCTCAAGCAGGGATGTAAACAAATGTAACATAAGACAACATATTTCTACATTTGGGTTAGAATCTGAAAAGGGGACGTTTTAAGAATCCGAGGTCAAAGTGAATCTAGATTAGCCCGAGCATACGCACAGTATGATCAGGATCCGGGTGGTTATCTAACCGCTTTTTTTATCGCACGGGACAACCAACTAACGCTGAGTAGCACTGTCGTTATTAGAATGTATTTGAACTCTTCTCATGTGATACACATAAGACAGACAAAGACATAACTTTAATGTACAGTATATTCCCCATTTTATAAAAACAACTCCCTAGACATTATGTATTTTCGAAAAGACGGAATTAATGCCCAAATGAGCCGACAGACGTCATAAAGTTCCCTGTAATTACAGCGTTACGTCATCGTATGTCTTTATCATGTATCAAGTAAGTCTATAATTACATGCGACATAAGCTTAAATCTTCTTGTCTTACATAAGAACGTGGATCTAAAAGGTTTGACTGGTTATTTCGGAAATACTTATTGCATATAAAGGAGGGGTTTCCATAAGGCCATTTTCCTGGGACCTAAATTTTCCAATGAAATTTTCACCACAGATAGATACATAAAGGGGACATGTTTTGCCGAAAAGTATGAATCGAACGGACCTTTGGTTTGGTGTATATTGTATATTGAAAGTGGGTGGGGTAATTCTTTTCAGGCGCTACCCAACGTCCTTATAAATCAATTTTCTATCTAAATGTAAATAATTGGCGATTTTTTTTAAAACATTATGTTTTGTATATGAGCCCATGTTAAGATGACATTAAATCCATTGGCTTGCTTATTATAAATATTAAAATATTTGGAATTTTATGTAACTTTTCAATTTTTTGTATATTTTCATCTCCCAACTTTGGGCAAAACATCAACACGTTTTTATAAAGCGACAGAATGAAATAATATTTTAGGTGAGAACTTGTTAATAAATCGTTATTGCAAAATTATGAGGAATTTTTGATAGCTAGTCGGGTAAATGAGTTACGGGCCCTTGAATGCACGAAAACCCATGACAAATTGTGGAATAAATAACAAAATACATTTTTTCTGACTTTCTTTCGTGCAGAAAGGCAGAAATGTTTAATTTGCTTAAATTATAGCTGGCCTCAGCAAACAGTACTACAAATAAGCTTTTGCGGTCAGTTTCGTCTGTTGTCCGTCCGTCTGTCTGTCTGCCCGTCCATAATATCAGGTTTACACTCTAGAATCCACAAATATTATTCGATCTTCACCAAACTCTGTCAAAATGTGTATGGTCATAAGCCCTTGTGTTGGATTAATTTTGGACATAATTGCTGCAGAAAGTGCTGAGTTATGTGCCCTTGAATGTCAAAACATGCTATTTTTTGACAATTTTTGCATTCAAAAATTTTCAAAAATTACCCAATCAAATGCAAAACCAAGTGAAAATGTTTGCATTTATAATATCTTGCGTGAGTGTGATTTTCATTCAGATCGAAATCGCAAATTTTGAGTTATCCGCCCTTGAATTTGGCAAAATTGCTATTTTTGACTTCATTTTCTCTTTAGCATCAACCAATATGTAAAACATGAAATTAAAACTTGGACAAATTGTTGATGTCCATTAGATCTTTTATAGGTTAAAGTTTTGGCATCATTTGAATTGCTTTTCCCAAGTTATCTGCCCTTGAATTAGGCAAAGTTGTGGGTTTTCGTGCAAATCTAGGGCTAATACGGCAATTTTGTTAAATTCAAGGGCGGATTACTCAGGATAAACATTTTCAATCTGGCTGAAATTCTTACATGTCTTATATATTATAGACAGAAATAATTTGTCCTCTATCGGTCTTAATTGTTCCATGTTTGTGGATGCTAAAGGGAAAAAAAGGCCGAAAAATGCAATTTTGTCAAATTCAAGGGCGGATAACTCAAAATATACGTTTACAATCTGGATGAAAATCACACTCACCCAAGATATTATAAATGCAAACATTTTCACTTGGTTTTGCATTTGATTGGGTAATATTTGAAAATTTTTGAATGCAAAAATTGTCAAAAATAGCATTTTTTGACATTCAAGGGCACATAACTCAGCACTTTCTGCAGCAATTCCGTCGGAAATTAATCCAACACAAGGGCTTATGACCATACACATTTTAACAGAGTTTGGTGAAGATCGGATTATATTTGTGGATTCTAGAGTGTAAACCTGATGTTATGGACTGGCAGACAGACAGACGGACGGACAACAGACGAAACTGACCGCAAAAGCTTATTTGTAGTATTGTTTGCTGAGGCCAGCTATAATTTAAGCAAATTAAACATTTCTGCCTTTAAGCACGAAAGAAAGTCAGAAAAAATGTATTTTGTTATTTATTCCACAATTTGTCATGGGTTTTCTTGCATTCAAGGGCCCGTAACTCATTTACCCGACTAGCTATCAAAAATTCCTTATAATTTTGCAATAACAATTTATTAACAAGTTCTCACCTAAAATATTATCCCATTATGTCGCTTTATAAAAACGTGTTGATGTTTTGCCCAAAGTTGGGAGATGAAAATATACAAAAAATTGAAAAATTACATAAAATTCCAAATATTTTAATATTTATAATAAGCAAGCCAATGGATTTAATGTCATCTTAACATGGGCTCATATACAAAACATAATGTTTAAAAAAAATTCACCAATTATTTACATTTAGATAGAAAATTGATTTATAAGGACCTTGGGTAGCGCCTGAAAAGAATTACCCCACCCACTTTCAATATACAATATACACCAAACCAAAGGTCCGTTCGATTCATACTTTTCGGCAAAACACGTCCCCTTTGTGTATCTATCTGTGGTAAAAATTTCATTGGAAAATTTAGGTCCCAGGAAAATGGCCTTATGGAAACCCCTCCTTTAGCATTGCGCTGATTTTTACTGGTAACGACAGCTTTATATTACAACGTTACGTCAGCGTATGTCTTCATCATGTATCAAGTAAGTCTATAATTACATGTGACATAAGCTTAAATCTTCTTACATAAGAACGTGGGTCTAAAAGCTTAAACTGGTTATTTCGAAAATACTTATTGCATATAGCATCGCGCTGATTTTTACTCGTAACGACAGCTTTAAATTATCACGGTACAGTATAAATCACTGGAGGTGAACTCCGCAAAAGCGAGGGACGTTTTTTCGCGATCAATGTATTCCGTTGGTGTTGTTATTAAATATCGTAACTACGGCTTTATCGAAGCCGTAGTTATGAGATTTTATAACAACACCGACAGTTTGTCAATACAAAACGGTAAACCCCGTCTGTTTTTAGAAAAAGTTCATTGTCATTAGAAAAAAATCTATAAACTCACATTTAAACGCAAAATATAAATGTATACCTTGTTGTAGCGAAAATTGTTTTAGATCACCACCAGTGATAAGTGATATCTTAGTCTCTGTGGCGTGGAATCTCCTAAGTTTCTTTACCATTAGATTACAGCCTATAACTGTCGGTGTTGTTATACAATTATTATCTTAAAACCTGGCCTGGATAAACGTGCAAAACCTGGCCTGGATAAACGTGCGTCGACACTATATTTCTTATCAGGTTTTGTAATATAGCATTGGCAATGTTCTGATGGGGCATGTCAGGCTTTATTCATGTCTCTAAACATGATTCGAGAGACGTGATTCTCATGAACTAAGCAATAATTAGAAAAAGGACATGGTAAAATCTGCCATCTAACGTTAAGTAAACTGTATTATCTTACTTTAGTTAATTAATGACAATTTCCATGTAATATCGAATTTAAAACACATATCTAAGAAGCGAAGTGTAAAACGTAATGTCTTGTTATCTGTACACCATCAGTTCCTTATTAAAGTTCCTTGATGTAAGAGACGTATAGATCCACACACACAAATTGACAGTGACGTAGTTTTGTGTTTACTGTTTCTAATCCAATAAACTCTTCTCATTTGTACCGTTTACAATGTGCACGTGATAAATGAACAGGTTGATTGGTTGTAAACGATAAACACAAAACTACGTCACTGTCAATTTTTGCTTGTGGATTTATATGTTTCTATACAGTTAGATTATAGCCTGTGCTGAAACCTGATCGGAATAAATAGCATGTGTTGACAATATATATATCAGGGTCTGTAACGCAAAAGAAGGTCATAGAAAAATTTATAACATCTGTACGACAATATTTCTGTCTTCGAAGGAGAATATTTTCAGGCATAACTTCTTAGTGAAGAATCATTTCTTGGAAGGTCTATAATCCATAGTACTGTGTACATTTTTCGTATTGCGTAATTATATTGTGATATTAAACTAAAACTTATAATAAGTCCTTTTCTATTTAAAGCAGCATTTGCAAGAGACATGTTTATTTCAAACACTATTGTCTTTTACGTTGTGATTTAGGTCAAGTTTATGACGGCAAGAACCTTCAGAGTCCACGTTACTAACGTCTTTCGAAAGGTACTTTATAGCCGAGTTCCATTCTGCATTTTAGAGTTCGACCCACTTTTTGGACCAATGAAATTGCAGTATATTTCAAAATTTCGCCGCTTTACTTCACATAAACGGACTGTCGGCTAATTAATGTGACGTCTATACATAACCACGCCCATCGCTAGCGAACACTAAGTCAGATAGAGTATGTATAGTAGATTCTCCGCGATATAAATATTGAATGCGCTGCCCGCATTTGATTGTTTATTTCGCGCAGAATCTTCTATATAGCGTATATCTAATACATAAACAAAGCTTTCTATTTGAAAGCTAAACTCTAGGTAATTATATGATATCGTCGCTTTCCCTCAAAAACCTCATAACATCAGCTTAAATCAAGTTACCGTTATGAGGTTTTAGAAGAAAGGTCACGATATTTAGAGTTGTACCATGATCAATAACTAATCAGGAAGCTGCACTAAATGTACATAATACAATGATGCGTGATTACAATTTACAGAGGCAAAGTGTGGCTAATGGGAAAATTACACGAAAACCGGCGATTGCTTTTTAGGTCGACTTTTCGAAGAAAATGAGAGCTTATACTGTCACCCGAGCGTCGGCGTTGGCGTCGGCGCCGGGGTTGCAACAAAGGTTAAAGTTTTTTCAAACATCAATGACTTCCATACTATCAAAGGGATTCAACCCAAACCTGGAATACTTATTCGTCATCACACCCTCTACCTTACTACCAGGGCCCTTGACCCTGGCTCTACTATATTTGGAGTTATGCCCCTTTATACTTAGAAAATAAGTATAAGTTGCTACGTGCAACTCATATCTCTGTTTTTACTTATGTTATTGCTCTGAAACTTTGCACATGCTTTTGTGACCATAATATTAGCCCCTAGGCAAAGATTCATTACTCTCACATTTAATTTACTGGAATTCTAACATTTTTTGACTTAGAAATGCTGGGTTAACCAACTTAGAAAAGTCGAGCGCGCTGTCTTATTGAAAGCTCTTGTTCTCTATAGGTATGAAGCATTGTCCAATGATACTCACTTGTACTGTTTATCCAAAAGAGTTCCCACCGAAAGACGTTGTTTTATTTGTGCTGCGCTTTGAATTTGCATGTCCATGTTTCGTCTATACCGGAAAGTTTATTTCTGAACGTCGGATGGTATCAACCAATGGATTGTAGTTCCGAAACCCGGCTCTACTAATATCATACCTGACATTAAATACCCCTGTTGGTGGTCAATTTTTGATTGGTCAACGTAAGATGGCCAGTTATAGTCTCATTTACGGACTGAAATGTACATCACCCATAATTTTCCAGTCACAACCTTATTGTTGACCTAGATTTCTTACAACTTTCAGGGGTATTTGTCATGTCTTCGTTTTGCATTCTTGATCTTGAACATAAGCTTCAATTACATTATGTGTAAATACTAAACGTATATTTCGAAACTAGATATTAAAACAAGAGGACCATGATGGTCCTATATCGCTCACCTGAACCAAAATGATATAAGCAACACTTTTCTTCATTTCAAAAAATATTTATGACTTTAAGACTGAAAACGAACTTATGGTCAATAACATTGTGAAAATCGAACTCATCCAAGATTTCATCGTGCCCAACATTGTGTCCAAGATTTGTCTTGTTTGACAAATAATTGTAGATTCTGGAGTATAAACAAGGTCGAAAACAGCCGAAAACAGCAATTTTGTCAAATTCAAGGGCACATAACTCTCGACGTTCTAGTCAGATCAGGCTGAAAATCAAACTCATCCGAGATCTTATGATATCCAACATTGTGTCCAAGATTTGTCTTAATTGATAAATAATAGTAGATTATAGAGTGTAAACAATGTCAAAAACAGCCAAAATCGGCAATTTTATCAAATTCAAGGGCACATAACTCTCAATTTTTTTATCAGATTGGACTGAAAATCAAACTTATCCAAAATCTTATGGTCTCAAACATTGTGTTCAAGTTTTGTCTTAATTGATAAATAATAGTAGATTATAGAGTGTAAACAATGTCAAAAACAGCCGAAATTGGCAATTTTATCAAATTCAAGGGCACATAACTCTCACCTTTCTGGTCAGATCAGACTGAAAATAAAACTCATATGAGATCTTATGGTCTCCAACCTTGTGTCCAAAATTTGTCTTGATTGGTCAAAAATTGTAGATTCTAGAGTGTAAATAAGGTCAAAAACGGCAATTTTGTCAAATTCAAGGGCTCATAACTCTCATCTTTCTGATCAGATAAGACTGAAAATCAAACTCATCCCAGATCTTATGATCCCCAATATTGTGTCCAAGTTTTGGATTGATTGATCAATAATTGTAGATTCTAGAGTGTAAACATCGTCGAAAACAGCCAAAAATGACAATTTTGTCAAATTCAAGGGCAAATAACTCTCGACTTTCTGATCAGATCAGACTGAAAATCATACTCATCCGAGATCTCATGGTCTCAAACATTGTGTCAAAGTTTTGTCTTGATTGATGAATAATTGTAGATTCTAGAGTGTAAACAAGGTCAAAAACAGCCGAAAATGGCAATTTTGTCATTTTGAAAATCGAACTCATCCGAGATCTTATGTGTTGTGTATTGTAATATAGTTCCGCCCATCCGGCCACTGCATGCTGATAAGCCCCGCCTACACTCATATATATTGGTCAGTAGTATTAGTTTTCTTCCTTCTTGTATAGTGCTAGTCAACGTGTTAATAAAGCTATTTAAACAGACGTATCTTGTTTCGTTCTATTTAATCCATAGTAAGAACATAACAATTGGCGACGAGGATAAAACATCGATGTTTTAGTAGTTATTTCAGGAACTGGATCTGATAATTAAGTATTACGTATTTCATTCCGGATAACTATGACTGGATTAATCGGAAACATCAACGCTTTCGACCGCGATGTCGAATCGTGGAACACATACGAGGAACGTTTGGAACAGTTTTTTCTAGTGAACGATTTAGAGAGAGACAGAAAGAAAGCTGCATTGTTGACATTAATTGGTGAAAAGACATACAAGTTGCTCAGGAATTTAACGGCACCCCAGAAACCAGCTGACAAGAGTTACGACGAACTCTGCGGCATTTTAAGGACACATCTCTGTCCAAAACCTCTCCTGATTGCCGAACGTTTTCGTTTCCACAAGAGAAATCAGTCAATCGGTGAAAATATCAGCGAATTTATAGCGGCACTGAGGAACTTGGCAGAAAATTGTGAATTTGGGACATTCCTGAATGATGCGCTAAGGGACAGATTTGTCTGTGGACTCCGTGATGAAGCGACACAGAGAAAATTGTTGTCCACTGAAGATCTGAGCCTTCAAAGAGCCCTGGAATTGGCGCTGGCCATGGAAACAGCGCACAAGGATGCTGCCGAATTGCAGTTGTCAACGCATAGCGGGGCTGAGGTTCAGCGAATTGAAAAATCTAGACCAAGATCACAGACACAGAAAAAGAGCAAAAAGAAGCCATGTAATCATTGTGGGAAAAATAACCACAATTCGGAAGACTGCAGGCTAAAGAATGCAGAGTGTCATATTTGCAAAGAAAAAGGACACATTAGAAGCATTTGCCCCAAAAAGGTTCAGAACATTTGTGAAAGTGACTCTGACGATTCATCCTTACCAAATTTGGAAAATGTACAAGTGATAAATTCGGTAAGAAGTAAGGTTGGGAAAATAACAATAAGGCCATCAATAAATGGTAAAACGATACCTATGGAGGTAGACACAGGTGCATCAGTGACTCTTATGTCAGAAACGGAATTCCGAAGACATTTCGGTAAAAGGAAATTGGGAAAACCGGAGAGCGTTTTGAAGACCTATTCTGGTGACGTTATCGGTCAAGTGGGAACAATTATGGTGAAAGTTATGTATAATGGACAGTCCGCATTAAAGAAGCTGTGCGTTGTTGAAGGTGACGGACCTGCACTGTTTGGTCGGGACTGGCTGAAAGACATCAAACTAGATTGGGACAGAATTTTACCTGTAAATTCCGTAACACAGGTAAGCCACCAGGTACGTCTACGTTCAATACTTGAAGAACACAAATCGGTATTTGCCGATGGTATTGGAAAAGTAAAAGGGATCAAAGCCAGAATCACGTTAAAGGATGACGCACAACCAAAGTTCTGTAAGGCGAGATCTGTCCCCTACTCCATACAACCAAAGATAGAAAAGGAACTTGAAAATTTGGAAAATCAAGGGATAATTTCAAAGGTCAATACGAGTGAATGGGCCACACCGATTGTTCCTATCGTAAAGGGTAACGGGGATGTCCGGATATGCGGTGATTTTAAGGTCACCGTTAACCAAGCTATCAAGGTCGACAAATACCCACTGCCGAAAATTGAGGACATTTTCGCAAAATTATCACAAGGTAGAATGTTCAGCAAGTTAGACCTACGACAAGCGTACCTACAACTTGAATGTGAAGAGGCGTCCAAGGAGCTGCTAACCATCAATACATCGCGAGGGTTATATCGCTATAACCGACTTTTGTACGGCGTAGCATCGGCTCCCGCGATCTGGCAACGCACCATCGACCAAATATTACAAGGATTACCTGGTGTTCAGTGTATTCTAGATGATATGGTGATCACTGGTGAAAATGACAGTGATCACCTGGAAAATTTGAAAAATGTGCTTGCTCGATTAGAGCAATATGGAATTAAAGTGAATAAAGAAAAGTGTGTGTTTTTCGTGCCGCGGATTACCTTCTGTGGTCACGAGATTGATGAGCAAGGATTATGGAAGTGCAAAGATAAGGTCGATGCAGTGTTAAAAACACCTGCCCCGCAGGATGTTACGTCATTGAGAGCTTACTTAGGTTTACTCAATTATTACCATCGGTTTTTGCCTGATCTAGCGTCCGTTACAAAACCTATGAATACGTTGTTAGAGAAGAATAAAAAGTTTGTATGGTCAAAAGACTGCCAAAGCGCGTTTGAGAAAACAAAGAAATTGCTTGTTTCCGAGCCCGTGTTAACGCATTACAACCCTTTATTACCAGTGCGGCTTGCATCCGATGCCTCGCCCTATGGTATTTCTGGTATCCTATCCCATGTAATGCCGGACGGTACAGAAAAACCAATAGCATTTGCCTCAAGGTCACTCACAAAAACAGAAATGAAATATGCGCAAATTGACAGGGAAGCACTAGCTATTTTTTGGGCTGTCAAAAAGTTTTACCCCTACCTGTACGGTAGAAAATTCACGTTAGTGACAGACTGTCAGCCCCTTACTTCGATTTTCAGTCCAAGCAAGGGTATCCCTTCTATGGCTGCAGCACGCGTTCAAAGATATGCGATATTTCTTTCAGGGTTTGATTATGACGTTGAATACAAGAACACAAAAAAGCATACGAATGTCGATGGTTTGTCACGATTGCCGTTACCTGTAAATGAAAATTACGCGGAAAACATGGAAGATGAAGTGTTCTATTTAGCCCATTTAGAACAGCTTCCGGTTACATGCGCGGAAATCAAGCGTGAAACGAAGCGGGAACGCGTTCTTTCTCGTGTATACGAATTTGTTCAAAAGGGGTGGAGCTCTCACAATGATGACCCACTATTGAAAGGTTACTTCACGCGCCGAAATGAACTTGCAATCAATCACGGGTGTCTGATGTGGGGCATTCGAGTAATAATTCCCATGAAATTGAGAGAACGCGTCTTGGATTTATTACACATTAGCCACCCAGGAATCGTAAAAATGAAAGCATTAGCACGGAGCTATGTCTGGTGGCCTGGCATTGACACTGATATAGAATGCATGGTTAAAAGATGTATGCCGTGTCAAATGCAACAGTCCGTGCCTGCCAAATCTCAGCTACACCCTTGGGAATGGCCAACGGCGAGTTGGCAGCGTGTCCACATAGATTTTGTGGGCCCCTTTTTAGGTCGGATGTTTCTGGTTTTAGTGGATGCTCATTCAAAATGGCCCGAGGTCATCGAAATGAAATCGATAACCACAGAAAGAACAATTCAAGAACTTAGACATATCTTCGGTAGATATGGGCTTCCGAAACAAGTGGTCACAGATAACGGGTGTCAATTTACAGCTGCCGAGTTCGCACTATTCATAAAAAGAAACGGGATTTGTCATATAAGAACAGCTGTGGCAAAACCTTCTACAAACGGGCTTGTAGAAAGATTTAATGGCACATCCAAGTCGGCCATGAAAGCCATGAACAACCAAAGCAGTGATTTGAATTTGAACTTAAATTCTGTCCTGTTATCTTATCGGAACACACCTCATAGTACGACCGGCGAAACACCAGCAAAATTGTTTTTTGGCAGAAATCTTCGCACAAAGCTAGATTTGGTCAAACCGAATATATCGGAAGTCGTAACGAACAGCCAAATGAAAAAGGCTCTGTCAGAAAAAAGAACCGTTCGTGAGTTCGAGCCGGGCCAATCCGTATTAGCGCTTGATTTTAGACCTACTTCGAAAGAGAAATGGGTTATCGGATCAATTGTATCAAGAGATGGACCGCTCCATTATAAGGTAGATATTGGAAATAAAGTCATTTGGAAAAGGCATGTAGATCAGTTAAGGCCGTGTTGTATAGAGCCCGAGCTCAATCGAAATGTCGATCCTTTGATCACTATTATACCACCTAGGGATGCCGCGTATAATATGCCGCGTGACGAGCAGGATCAGCAAAGGCCGATTGAAATAACTGAGTATGATAATGACCAGCTTAATTGCCCCGTGACCCCAGAAAGGCGCTATCCATTACGGAATAGAAAGGTACCGGAACGTCTTGGATACACATAATTAACTGCTATTAATGACCAGCAGTATCAGGTTTATGGACTGTCAGTTTATCTGACCAGTACGGAGGAGTGATTAATGCCATTTTGAACTTTAGTACCAGATTAATTGATGCTTTAATTTGTTCTCATCTACTTGGAACTTTTATGAAAAAGGAATTGAATTTACAAGTAGTATAAAAACGAATTCATATTCATTTAAACCACTTGTATAATCAATGAAATTAAAAGGGGAGAATGTTGTGTATTGTAATATAGTTCCGCCCATCCGGCCACTGCATGCTGATAAGCCCCGCCTACACTCATATATATTGGTCAGTAGTATTAGTTTTCTTCCTTCTTGTATAGTGCTAGTCAACGTGTTAATAAAGCTATTTAAACAGACGTATCTTGTTTCGTTCTATTTAATCCATAGTAAGAACATAACATTATGGTCTGCAATGTTATGTCCAAGATTTGTCTTGATTGATCAATAATTGTAGATGCTAGAGTGTAAACAATGTCTAAACTAAGTATTTTTCGCATTCAAGGGCAGATAACTCCTGACTTTCTAGTTCGATCTGACCCATAATCGAACTCATCCGAGATCTTATGGCCATACATGTTTTGACCAAGTTTGGTCAAGATTGGCTTATATTTGTAGATGCTAGAGTGTAAACACGAAATTGTGGACGGACGGACGGACAGACAGACGGACAGACAGACAGACAGACAGACGGACGACGGACAAAAAGTGACCACAATAGCTCACCTTGAGCACTTCGTGCTCAGGTGAGCTAACAAGGTAAAAGTAAAGATGATTCTAGATCATAGACGCGAAATTTTGCATGCTTCCATTATACACTGATATTGTAGTTTATAATGAAATACGTCTTTGCACCACGTAAGTCCATTATTGAAACCTTTATAAGTTTGTATGGTGCACTCAGCAACTTTTCCTGTATCATTTCGCATCAGCAACTTTCAAAAGCCTTTTGTATTTATTGTTACGAGTTCCATAACCATTCTAATAACTTCAAAGAAAGTCTGATACTCGGATTATTCTATAATCAATCAATAAATATGTACTGCGATCAAGCATATTTTTGATACTATACCATGACATAATAAAACAGTTGTGAATATATTGATGGAGACATTCAATTTGATAATTCTGTGATATTTACTCTTATAGCAGGAAATATATCGGACTTTCAATATTTCGTTTCACTTTTGGTGTTATCGAAAAGTCCTTGCTATTGCTAGAAATATCATATATCTGCAGTAACTGCGTTAGCCTGTCCACGCAACTTGATATGGCAATTAAACATGGAGTCCCACCCAACGGTTACACAAACCAAGAAAAAACAACCATTTACAATAAATTTGTTTTGTGTATGTGGTATACATGTGCATGTCCAAAGAGATGGAAAGTCATTAAAGATTATAAATTTCTTACCAGGGTTACTTATCCAGAATATTCCAGTCTTTTGCCCGATTAACTAAACCCATTTAGAACATTTTTTCAAAAGTTCATTTAATGTATTTTTACTACAAATTCGATCTTACAATTATGAAAATATACTTTAAATTTAGTTATGGTGTAAGCTTGGGTTTGTACCGGTAGAGTTTGTTTCTTCCAGTGGTCTATTTCTAAATTGACACAAACCTTGTAATACCAATGCACAAAAAGAGGATCCGTTGAAAACTAACAATGAATTTAAAAGGGTATGCTCAATCATCAGTCTGTGACGTAATAAGTCTGTAACACGAAAAGTAGCTCAGATGAAATTTTGATATAAATCAACGTAAATTGTCTGGTCTTGATTCCTCGCACAATGTTTGAAAAATGAGGAATAATTCGGCCCTTTGTGACTATATCTAGCTCAGTAAACCGTTTGTGTTATTTGATTTGATTAGTCTGTCAAGAAACGTTACATTGTATGTTGGTTGAACTTATTTGTCGAGTAAGGTAAAACAGCCATTGAAACTGTCAAAAGTAGTCACAGACTCTGAAAGCTCTTAACCCTTCGCTTTTGATTACGTATAAATTGGCATTTCTAACTCTCAATTATTAAATTATTTCGGTTGCTACCCATTTATGTAATTTCAATCAATTTGACACACAATTTGACGTCGGAAATGTCTTTTTAGTACAGAAATTCTGGAACTAGATCTTCTAAATTTCCGAAGTTATCCTAGCAAGGGTCATTGCAAAGTAACGAGACCATCAAGCATTCTATTGTAAATATGGGACTTCCTGCTACTTTATTGCAAGACTTTGTATTAAACGTTTTACCAGTTAAATACTATATATCATTGCAATAAAATTCCATTCGCAATAAATTCATAATTGACAGCAATGATTATGTAATAGCTATTCAATCATTAGTGATTCCCTAATGGACGTATTGACACTGATTTATTGTTATTCAAACCCTAAATATCATACCATTGACTCAATTGTTTTGGAACCCGTGATCTTTCCATGGCTTAGTCCTTTCCCAAACGACAAAATTTTAGGGTGATCCACTTCAAAAACTGCCACAAATGACATAATGGATGTTATTAAAGAAAGAATTTGTGCAAAATTTGGCACAGAAAATATTTAGACAAATGGAGAAACTGCTGGTTATCAGCAGTTTCTTCTTTTGACTCAATGTTTTCTCAAGCCTTTTCCATTAGGGACGTGAAAACCATGTCTTGTTCGGGAAAGGGTTAAAAGTGATATTGTTGATCAAGGTCACACTGGGTAAACAATGTCAAAAACATCATATTATTTCAAAACAAGTTCAAAGAAAGGGTTTGCAAGTGCTGTTGCTGTAATGAAATCAGTTGCAATCTTTTTCTTAAATCAATGTCTTTTTAGAGACTTTCCTGTAGGCTTTTAGGGAAAATAGATCAAAGTCTGGATATCCTAAGATCAATCTTTTAAAGGATGGAATGAAAGACTGTTAAGAAGAGGGTCCTTGAAAGGGACAAAATAGTAACACACACAAATATGTTAGGGGGTTCTTTCACAGTCTTTAGACACTTTTTTGTTTCTGTATACGAAGTATTTTGTGTACCGTAAAGTGCTGTAATTTGAGATAATGCTTGTGAAAAATTGTGATTTATTGTACGTAAATAAAAGGAATATTTGATATTCATATGATCTTTTTATTTTCTTCAAACGGCTCATTTAAAATATGGATTAATTCTGTTAGTATCTGTAGTTATAGTTTTTGTTACTTGTTCAGGGATCAAACACGTTATTTTTACATAATTCCAAAATATACTCCCGGTATGAATGATACATGTGAGACGATACCAATGAAATATGTCCAACTAATACGAGTCAAGAGATTGCCATGCGACACCAATCTTCAACTTACATATGAGCCGGGATCTGGAAAAACGTCCCTTATAGCATTGAGACACCTCTGTTTCAAGATCAGCCTATGTCTAACTGCCGTCTGATCGGGATCCATGCTTCTGTCATAAGGTGGCTACAGGTCACAGAAATCCATCTGGAGACCAACATGGTTCAAGATCAGACTGCGTGTATAGCAAAATTCAATCGTTTTTTTTTTTTTGCGAATAAGATTTAAAAGACTACATAGATTTTTTTTTCTGGTATCAGAGATTTTTTTCGGCATAGAAATGTAAAAAAAAATGTCGTTCACAAAAGTGAATACCTTCCCAAATGATCCTCTGATCGAGTTATCAGAAAAAATTACAAAACGTTTTCTTTTTGTTTCCATCTAAAAATTGTTAATTGGAAAGAGTCATTTGGAGTCATGAATTTACTAACGTTCTGCTTTCATGCGCCCTAATTGAATTGCGAAATATACGGTTTGAGGTAATTTATCCAACATTAGACAAGAAACACTTCGTGTAACTTGGGCGACATCCGTAGCAACGTGCATTGATACCCTCGTCAATTTCCGTTGTCTCGAATATCGTCGAAGATGGATCTGGATGGCTTAAATGGAGTAGTGCTCTCGTTCGTTTCTATATAGCCAAACATTCTTATTCATACGTAAAAACTAGGATTCGAGTGAAATGGATCCATTCCCTGCAAAGGTTCATAAAACTCGTTACTTGCAGGAAAACAGCATCGCATTGTACTTTAGGGAAGTTGTAGTAGGAACTTAAAAAGGTCACTTATTCATGCTATCTCTGGTAGATACACGTGAAGACAGACGTTTTCATTTTGCTAGGCAAAATAGTTGTAAATACAGAAAATACAGAAACTTCTATCAAAAGTTACGCCATATACGACTAAATCCAACGACATTCCCCTTTATCGTAGATCATCAAGATTGTATTGATAAGCAAATATGGTAGCATTAAAGCAGACACCCTGGCTACCACCAAATCTTTGTCATTACTCCCGGGAATGCCTTGCTCTCTTTAATATAGCTTTTTATGTATCAATCAAATAGGATATAAAGACCAAATAAATGAAAGTCTAATACGCTCGCTGACCCTTGTCTATTACAAATGGATTTGTCAAAGAAGCGAATTGTCTCTTGAGGCTCGGCGAGATTATGATCGAAGGAGAATTTATTAATGTAGAAAATTACATAACTTCTTTACCGTGTTCTTGGACTAGATCAAATGGTTGCTACTTATCGTCGCTTTTCAACAAAAGTCTCGTAACTGCAGCTTAAAACAAGCTGCAGTTACGAGACTTTTGTTAAAAAAGTAGTGATATATGTCTCTAATATCACAGAAGTAATGCATGGCACTGACCCAACTTAGTGAAATATGTGTGCAAGATCGTATCAACATGTCGGGATTCTCCATTCCGATTATTGCCTTAGATGAATACCTTACAAACTTTGTTTTTATTTTTATTCACTAGGTAGGGCCTATAGATTGTTTTGGTACACGTGTGTAAAAGTGTTTTCTTTTTTCTCAAGTAAAAGTTAATATCAATCCCAGGAGTATTCCATGTACGGAATTTTAACACTAGATTGATCTTAATCAATGTTTTTAAAACCATTTAATCTGCAAAGCTTGGCAACTGTTCTATAAAGCTTTTGATTCCCTAGACAGTAGTGAAAAATAACATCTTTCAGCTGAATGGCACAATTTCCGTGAGAATCGTGTTCGTTTTGACTTCCTTAAATGTGTTATTTTGTCCTCTGTGACTTTAATCAAAAGAGATGCATTTAAGTCGATGTGTTTTCACAAAGTTTGACACAGTATAACAATAGGCGTGTGACAGAAAATTCCGATTTAATTTTATGTCTTGAAATAAATTTCAAAGCGATCGTAAATAAACGATTATCAAAACATAAGATCGTTTATATTATTCTAATTCGAGAACATATTGTTTGACCAGTGTTCGAAATGCTACATTTATTTTCTAAGAGGAAGGGGTGTTTTTAAATTTCATATCACTAAGAATACTGTCGCTATCCACCACAACGCATTGTAGAAAACAGGGCAATCTACCCACGTAAAGAAATTTTAAGTCGTATAATTCGTATACTCCCTAATGTAAGAAATTCAATACTAATAATATGAAGGAACGAGCTCGTCCGAATTCGTAATTGTTATGTATGTCTCTATTTAAGCCGATTAGAGCTACTTTAACGAGGTCGTTGACACAACAGTATAATGAAAATGTGTTTTTCCTGTCAACCAAAATCTCCTGTATCTATTTTATGTTGATTATTTTGCAATTTTAAAAGAATCAATGTAAGAGGCTTTGTTGGCGTTTCTGATGAAGTGTTATCGAAATGAAGCGGCTGGACTTTTGGATTTCGTCATGTCATTAAACAACAAGAAAAAAATTATGGCTCTATAGTCTACAATAATCGAAGAGGAGTCTATGGACAATTTTAATTGTGTTTATAACGTATAAATTATCACACAATACTAAAATATGGAGAGACCTCTTTCGTGCTGTCAAACTGAGTCATACATATACAGTATCGCGCCCTCGTTAGTCATCAGTAGCTGACACAATTCCTTTGATTAACCAAT
Organism: Fragum sueziense; assembly: GCA_963680895.1. Taxonomy (NCBI): domain Eukaryota; kingdom Metazoa; phylum Mollusca; class Bivalvia; order Cardiida; family Cardiidae; genus Fragum; species Fragum sueziense. The sequence continues at coordinate 3,037,886 of OY804605.1, read as the reverse complement.
TAACTAATTGAAGTGTTCGTGCATCAATTAAGTGATCGATATAGTCTACAAAGAAGTGAGCCTTTATGCTATCACACTAGCATCATTCAACTTATCAACATAATATCTGTACAGTCTGGTGCATAGCAGAACGAACAGGTACATGTGTCGGACCAGAATTTGATAGATCGTTCCATTTAATGAAAAAAAATCTCGTAAATACAGCTTGTTTTAAAGGGACATTTCATTCCAATTTCAATTTTTTAAAGTACGTCTTGATGCCAAGATTGGTTATTCTAATGAGTATAAATACTATTAGATTTTTTAAGTTGCAGCCAATAAGCGAGAAACACGCATTTAAAGTTGAGACATAATCGATAAATTGCATATATATCCGAACTGTTGTCCACAACAATTTGTTCAATTTTAACACAAAAATATAAATTTCTCGTAAACGGCACAATATTTTGGCTTGAAATTTTCAGAATTTTCATAAGGAAATATGCTCTTTCAGATAAAAATAAAAGTAAAATTTATGACAAAAATTCTGAAATGTCACTTTAAGCTAAGGTTACGAAAATATGCTAAAACGGAGCGATGAAGCCGGCTCATTGACACCAACGTCGGTTGCATCAGAGGTATTCTGTGGTTAGGCAATGACTTTACTTTAATCTTTATTCATGCAACCAAACCATATAATGCAGCGAAAGCCAGCGATGTAAATTATTTTACTAAAATGCTTGCCTATACTGATATATTTTGTTACTGTTAAATATTTCCTGGTATATGAAACTAAATATATCCTGCGCTATATTATAAGAATCCATAACAAGTTCGTGTAATATGGTCGTCGCATGTCTGCCAATTATAAGTGCTAAATCATTTCGTAAACCTAGAATATATAATACATGTACAATGTCATATTTTGTTGACGTAAAACATATGCTGGTAGAAGGCGATTCATTTATCATATACCTTATAAGAGTCGGTAAGAAGTTCGTGTATACAGCCGCCGCCTGACTGTCAATTATAAGTGGTAAAATCATGATGGAACGCAGAATGAAAAGTTTCTCGGATTTTTATGAGAAAATATATTGATGAACATGTCAAGTATAATTGGAATGACTGCGGGGCTCTTTGTGTTTCGTGCTTGTTTTTCTATCAGAATGTCAAAGGAATGAAATAAAACACAGAACATGTATATCATCGCTTTTCAACAAAAACCTTGTAACTGCAGCTTGTTTAAAACTGCAGTTACCAGGTTTTTGTTGAAAAAACAGCGACATAGAAAATCGTCAAACTTGTTTGTAAAATGCAGTGCATGTTTTATAGACTGCTTGAAGTAAGTTTTTGTAGTTGTTAACAATTACACGTACTTGTAAAAGAGAGAATTACTAGACACAATAGCATTATACCTTTTAACCAGAGTCTTTTCTGACGAATTTCGCTCTGTGAAATGTTGAAGTCGCTCATATACAGCGACATCATCATATCAAAGAGCGAATTTCATCAGAGAAAACTCGGATTATATTCCTTAATGAATTACACATATTGATTGTTCTATTTCTTACATGGATTGCACTTATTAAAGCAAAAACTACAACAACACGTAATTTTCAACGTTTCGGCGCATGCCTTCTTCAGGAAATATCTTTATTTTTTTATCATTTTTAATGGATTGTACTTGAAATATATGCGATGTGTACGTTGCTACTATATGTCAGATTATTAATGTTCCCGTGAATCATTAGAAATAAAACCCCATATCTAATGTAATAAATGTATACTAAATTGATTCTATGAAATAAAAGGGATTTTTTTTTTCAAATAATGAAAGAAAGCCTTCAAAGACATGTTTCAGCGTACAAATGTTTATATTGTCCAATATTGTTGTTTGCAGTTAAAATTCTGCCTACGAAGCACAATTTCTCGGTAATCCAAGAAAGCTCTGGTGTATTTTCAAGGGAATACCATGTCATTAGTCGTAATTGTGACATTTGAGCCGGGATCTGGAAAAACGTCCCTTATAGCATTTGAGAACAACATAGCTCCAGATCAGCCTGCGTATACACGCAGTCTGACCAGGAACCATGTTGTTCTCCAATAGCTTCCTCATGGTCTGTAGCAACCATTTGAGAGTAACATGGCTGTTGGCTAGACTGCATCTAGGCGCGGCCTGATCTTCAAGGCCTGGCTGTCTAAAATGCTATAAGGGGCATTTTTCCAGATCCTGGCTCATTTGTTTTCTGCCTTCTGTGTTCACAAGACTTGACAACAAATCTTTCCTTGTGGCCTCATTTTGTGTTTGCACCAATTTAATACATGTATAACGGTTTTTTTTGTAGATTGTTACAAAGTACGAGCGGTTTCTCTAGTACGTAAGAATTGTAGATGAAGCAAATGACGGTTAAACATTTTGAAATCATTGGATTCCTTATGTTCCCTAATTTTTTTACAGATTCATCGCGTGATTTTTTTTATTCAATATTTTATAAAATCATAGAAGTTTATAAATATATACATGTATTAAACACGAAAACACTGGCATATTCATGCTTTTGTTTGAAAAATATAAAGGTGCTTTGAGCAGCGTGGATGGCATTTGTAGCATAGAAGAATGTGTGTATCTCTATTTGTCGCCCTTGTCTACGGAATTGCAGTCTGTCCTGACTTAAATTTCCTTGACAGATGCTATGGAATCATATTTCACATTTCATTACCTTTTGATCTAGTAATCGATTCATAAAATATTCAATCTGCGCTTAAGACGTGGTCAATCCAAGTAATGCAAATCGTTAAGCCTTTCCCATACAAGTCCTCCTAACGACATGCCTAAAAGAGTAAAAACCATTGGGGAAAACATTGAGAAAAAGAGGAGAAAATGCTGATAACCAGCATTTTCTCCTCTTTGTCTCAAGTTTTTGTCTGTGTAAATGGCAAACTTTGATTTTGGGGTAAGACATCGTTTTTGGACAGCATTGCCTTACAACTTGTATAAGTTTCAGAAAAAAATATTTTTTCTGTGAAAGGGTCGATTGGAGCAGGACAAGAGCATCTAATTAAATGTTCATATCATTCTTGTCAATTTAAAGATTGTATTTCAAAGAAGTTGACAAATTAGAGCTCATTAGTCTCCAGTTTGTAATTTGATTCGTGGGACAGCTTGTACCAAATTGTCGACCGGTGGGATTAGCAATGATTTTATCAAAAAAAGAGTAGTAAATCTCTGTTTTTAGTAATTACTTTGCGATAAAGTCATATGATCATGAATATGAAATGGAAATCAGAGGTACATTAATGATAAGAAAAAAAGAGAAAAGCTTTGACTTCCTGAATTTCAAGACACCTTGGGTGCCTTTGAGAGAGCCACTCACTCTCCACCGAATTTCATGCTTGTTTCAAACATTCAAGAGAAAGCATTTTTTCGTACAATGCCTTAAAGAAACCATGGAATTCGGTGCAAAGTAAGTTAGAATCTGGAATGACCATCTCAAAGGCGCATACGGTGCAATTGATCTCGTCAAAATCCGCCGAATATTAGCTGTGATATAAAACAAAACATACTTTGACTCGGACGAATTTTCGGTGTGAATGTTTCCCAAAAGTCAGAAGGGGTATCTTCCGTGTATATGTATACTATATTTATAAGCAACTGAACTGTTATTTTTGGATGGCCATAAACAATTTAGTTAAGGACATAACTTTCCCGTTACTCGAATCTTACATAGTTATGTTCGACCAATGCCATTTGTGTGTACCATTTCTTTCATTGAGCTTGACAACCCGGTCCCGCTTTTACGAGCACATTTTAGTCGCGAATCCAACATAGCAAGGGTTCAGAAAGGACCGTAACATTACGTGACCTAAATAGGCCAGTTCAGCCTCCACCAATTACCACGTCAAATCTAACAAACGTGGTCCAGCCGTACAGACACGCCATCTTGGCTCGAATTTCCTTAAATAACCATTATTTACGAATAATACAGCTTTAAGTTGTCAATGCAACCGTTTAATCCTTCCCTATACCAAAGTTCGGGTTTTTTGTCGTTTAGAGTTTAAGTTGGGAAATATCGAGGCACAAGAAGAAAATGCTGACAAGCAGCATTTTCTTCTTATGCCTCAATATTGTCTGGCCAATAACACCTAGGTTTTCAAATTCCAAAGAGTTACCCTAGTTTTCGGTATATGCAATGTGGGCATTGTTATTATTGTCATATAAGGGAAAGGGTTAACATTGGTCTCTGTGTCAGCGACCTTGTCTGAAACCTGTAATTTGGCTTGGGATAGCACACATGATGTTGACCCTTCGTTATGCTTTGTTATCCAACATTGTCAACAACAATTGACAAATTCGGTGAACCTTTTGTTCTTATAAAATGCGTAAACACACACGGAAATGAATGGAAGACCATGTCTATCTTATCCATATTAAGAACTAACCATGCACGTCTGATCAATATTTTGTGTCATTTTGTTAATTTTGTCAATAGAACATATAGATCTTTTCCATACAACACTAGTCTTGATGTTTAACGAACACGTTTCCAATTTTTGGTTTAATTCGCTTTTCTTCCTCAATTAAGACAACTGACAACTCGCATCCGCCTAGCTAGTTACTTATATTCTCACTTTATATTGACAACATATACATGTGCTTTGGTTGCTCATTCAATTGTATAATTTGATCATATTCATCTAGGAGCGAACGAACTAGCATGAAAAAGTATGACAATGAAACTACTGGTATATTCATTATAGACGAATTCTAACTTTTCATCCCGTTCATGTGAATGTTCCATCTTAGAAAGATAAAGACAATAACAGTAGAAATCAACAATCAAATGCGCATAAAATGCAAATACGTGTGCATAAAACGCGACCTGTTTGATGCCCAAATTATATGCTCATAATGCGCCGCATACCATATTTTATCATCGAGACATGCCCATATGACCCCAAAGATCATTATTATGTCTTGTCACGACAAAGCGGTACTTATTAAGAATTTTTCTCTATTAATAACAATCCAGAGAGTGAAACTGATGACAATGGCTGTTCTTTAGGGTCGATAAATGCATGAACAAAGCGATGTCTAGTATTACAGGATGATCGGAAAACGTATAAAGGAGCACCAAAAAGGGAAGATGTTCGATCTTTGTGAAACAGCGTATATTGAACATGCAATCCAGAACTGAAGCTTTGTCAATTTCCAATAGGTCAGGTGGTGCTTTATGTAGTTTAACATTTAATAGATTCGTCAAGTAGTATATTCCTCCATTCATTTGGATATTCAGTAATTCATTTTGTGCTGTTGCAATGTACGAATCTTTTCGCATGTCTTAGAAATTTAACCAATCTCATTTCTATTTTGTCTTGCCACGCCAACTATTTTGGGACATAATGCATCTGTCGAAGTGACCAGTTTACGGTATTAAGATTTTTATCTGATTTTAATCAACAATCGCCATTGGTCAGTCCATAAATCTAATTTCCGATGCATTTCCGGATTGTGGCTTTATCGCAGACTAATATCTTTTATTGCGGCCTCGATCAAGGAATTGCAATAATTACTTTTTGTCTCATATTTTTCGTCTTGGAAGTCTGCAGAATGACCACTTAAGATTCCTGAATTCCGAAGGTTTCCGGGGGAAACAATGGGTGTATCTTCTAAATGGAATATGTTTAATGTTATTTCTTTATCTTGTGCAACGTCTTCACAGCGGCCGTGATTCCTAGCGCAGGTATTTTACACGTTGACATTAGACACATTGTCGACATAAAGATCTTCATTAAGGTAAAGTACATGTACCCGTAATGTGGCCATTTTGAAAGTAATAAAAAAGGACATTTTTCGAGCGTCGTCGTTACCTATCCGAGCGTCGTCGTTACCTATCCGAACTTATTCGGGTACTGTCGTAAAAATACGGCGGTGGAAATTTCCACCGCCGAATGTTTTCGACGTCGTCCGAATAATTCCGACGTCGCGTGAATCCCATTAGGGGTAGACTACCTTAAGGTGATACACAATATGTCTTTGTAACAAACAATATCACCTATGAAGGATAAACTTAAACACAAAACATAGACACGACAAATAAAGCTACAAATACGGGATAGCTTAACGATTATTCTAAATGTGGAAATGTCAGTTACTTTGTCCGTGCTGCTAGTTTGCATTTTTAGTATATTAAGTGAAAATCCATACGATGATATCCCTTTTATAAGGACGTATCCACCGATTGTCTAATTCTGTTAGAAAGACAAATATTTCGTTTGAAAAAGTCTCAGCAATTTTCCTGACAATTTTAATGTTTTAACGAAATAGTGTCATTCATCTTCAGTCCCGCGGGGTCTGTTTCTATTACTTTTAACACAATCTGGGTAGCAAATAAACATTTTCTGTATTTCCTTTTCATTTAACCGGTTTAATGGGATTATCTGCAACTCAAACACAGAAATATATACAAGTTTTTTAAATGTACGCGTATGTAACATTATTCAGTTTTAGAGCAGTTGACGACTAACAATGATACAAAAATTGTCATTTTTATTAAATCCTATATGGAAATGGTGGAGTATAGCCAAGGATAGAATCATTTTAATTAAGCCTTGACATGAAGTCAATCCAAGTCATATATCCCGCTGTTTCCCCGAAACAACGGAAAACATGATTGACAGTTATAATTCAGAGGTCTCGTGTACACCAATGTATACTTTCACGGGGGAAGATCTCGTGACACAGTCATTGTAGAAAATGTCTCATAATTTGTTAATATTAGACTATATTAAAAGGGTTTTGAAGCAGAGAAGGTGAGAAAACGCCAGGGATATGCTAAATAAGAATGCTCTTTCAAAAGAGCTGATAGAAGGTTATTGACGACCAACCAAAATGTTGGTTGGTCGTCAATAACTTTTTATCAGCTGCTCTTTAAAACTCTTTCCCTTCGTCAAATACCAATACAATCATTTACAATTTTTCTGAAATAATTGTGTTTTATCTCCGAGTGTTTACGACGTCGTCCGAAAAATTCCGACATTGCCTGAATCTCATTACGTGTGTACTTCCATGAGGGGAAACACATATGCCGTCATCTTGTTAAATATAGCAAGTTTGTACTACTCGTACATGTAACCGTGGAGTAAAATAGGACGAATGTAAGGAATTGAAAACATATTTATTATGGATCAAATTAATTATTTCAAATGCAAAATACTGCAGAGTAAACGACATATTAGTATATTAATCAAAAACTGCAGCTGCGCTTAAATGATATAGTAATAACCTGGAACATTTGATAAATGACTAAATTGACAAATAACACCGCATGGAAGGCGAGAGAGAAATTCGAAATGACGGCTTATGACATTCAAAATAGCCACATATTAGTTTTGTGTTAAATTCGAATCACACGCGCCAATTGATAAACACCAAAGGCTAGCTTCGTCCTGTGGCGAGAGAGGATCCAATAAAATCCAATAAATATTAACCCTTTTTAATCATCAGCAACTGCTTAAATAATGAATTAAAATGAGAAAGAGCCATGACTTTCACTTCCCCAATTAAAGGCCTTAGAAACAACAATGAAGCAAGAGAAGAAAATGCTGATAACCTGCATGTTCACCATTTATGTGGTTTATTGACAGAAAACTGCTCTCTTCATTAACATCTATTTTGTAATCTTCAGCATATCGCTGCTTTTCAACGAAAACCTCGTAACTGCAGCTTAAAATAAGCTGCAGTTACGAGGTTTTCGTGGAAAAGCGACGATATATATATATATAAAGTTGGACAGCATGAAGTTCTTTTCTTTGTTAAAGGTTTGAACTATGTTTAAACAGCACTTAGTAAAAGAGAATAACTTTTCATTTTCTAATCGGTTCTGAATTTCAGCTAGATGTATCACCGTCACATTAAAGTGACATTTCACATTTATTTCATTTTTTAAAAGTATGTCTTGATGCAAAGATTGTTTATTCTGATGCGTAGAAATGCTAGCAGTTTTTTGAAGTTGTTATCTATAAGCGAAAAATAAGCCTTTTAAGTTGAGACAGAAATGACAAATTCTATATAAATCTGAACTGTTGTCCACAACAATTTGTTTAATTTTAGCACAAAAATATATATTTCTCGTAAACGGTTCAATATTTTGGCTTCAAATTTTCAGAATTTTCATAAGAAAAGATGCTCTCTCAGATAGAATAAAAGTGAAATTTCTGTAAAAATAATTCTGAAATGTCACTTTAAAGTTGGACAGCATGAAGTTCTTTCCTTTATTAACCCATTACCACACAGTGACTCCTTTTGACCCCCCACAAGATAATGGCTTTGGAAAAACATTGTGGAAAATGAAGAAATTGCTTGTGACAAGCAATTTCTTCATTAACCACAATTTTTTCTACATGAAAAACCCAAATTATTCAAAATTTCATTCACTTGTATTTGTCGCCTGCATCATCTTTGAATTTGGACTAGTCTAAAAATTGCCGTATGGTAATTGGTTAAAGGTTTGAACTATGCTTAAGCAGCACTTACATTGTAGTAAAAGAGAATAACTTTTCATTTTCTAATCGGTTCTGAATTTCAGCTAGATGTATCTATCACCTTCACGTTAAAGCAGTAAGTGTTTTGAACTGTCGAAGTTAACCATTCAAGTTGCGAAAGAATGTAAAATGTTTTATGGGACGGGTACCGTTTTTGAGTGTGCAGAAAACTCATGTGGTTCCTGTGTTATGAAATCATCGTCATTTATCACATAATTGTCCTAGGAAGAAATATTATTATTATTATTTCATGTAAGGAAGGGAACGAATAAACTCTTGTTGAATTGTTTCTAACAACAGAAATGGATTTGATATTACCTTATATTGTTAGTGCAAACGGGAATGAATGTAATAAGAATTCTGTACAAGACTTACGTTATTCAAAGCAAGAATACATCTTGCATGAAGAAATCGAAATACCGAACATGGTCAAATAAGAGTAATTACGGATGCTTGTGGCACCGGGTCTGTCACGTGACTTGTCAGCTTCCGGTTTGACAGATGACCATTTTCGTAATAAATGTTGTAATCAGATGTAGAATTCCAACGTGTGAAGCGATTCCATTTAACGTCCGTATTAAAGTTGTCATTTTCGATGCTAGGCCAACTCATATCAAAAGTTTTTAACTTATTGATACGGTTACTCAATGACATATCAACAACTCTTATTCAGTAATCAGCGAAGGAGTTAAAGCTAGAATACCCGTAATGTGGCCATTTTGTGTTTCATAAAACATCGGATTTTTTTTTTCGAGTGTCGTCGTTACGTAGTCGAACTTATACGGACGCGGTCGTAAACATCCGGCGGTGGATAGTTCCAACACGGAATATTTTCGACCTCGCCCAAATAATTCCGACGTCGCGCGCATGACATTAGGGGTATTCTACGTTAAGCCAAAGTCTGGGAAAATGTCCTTATTGCTTTCCTTACTGCTTTGGACCAACATAGATCCAGATCAGTCTGTGCATATTTGCGAAAGATCCATCCTGCTCTATTACAACTGCTACTGGCCATAAAGCAGGTTTTGAAGAAAGGCAAGCTGATCGGGATCCATGTTGATCCATGTTGATCGATAACCTCATACAGGACCCTTGTCCAGCTCATGTATACATATTATGTGCTACATATAGTTTCAAATGCCAATGCTACATACATTTAACTTCAGTGTGGATTTTAAAGGTTTCATTTGACGTTTGTTTTTTGTAATCAAAGGTATGAAAACGTTATTTTCTTGACTTAGTCGCTGATTTTGATTTCCCAAATCATTGATTAGCTAGAACATAGGGTGCGGAATGAAATCAATGTAGGAACACACGACCCCCAGACGTTTTTTTCCGCCGTCTTTTGTTATCCAAACACCCTCAAGGATACGCCTTAACGAAGAAATCCCTGTTTTGTTGACCATAACGTCGACACGTCTTAAAAATGCCAACATGTACTAATAAAGTATACAATTTGCCGGGTCTTGAGAAAAAGGTTGTGCGTTTCAAGTTAGACCCAGTTTTAATACAAGTTGCTTTCAATCCTGAAAATTCTGATATATCCATTTGACTAATACAATGCATTATGTGCGTCATCTGTCGTGCTTACTGTTCTTTTTTTCTCGTTTTCGTAAACATGTATTTTGCGGATCCATTTTTAGCTCCACTGGCCTTCAGGCCAGCGGGCTATTGTCATGGCGTTGTGTCCGTCGTGCGTGCGTCCGTGCGTGCGTCCGTCCGTCCGTCCGGTCGTCAACTTTTTCTTTAAAAATCTTCTCCTCAGAAACTACTGGATGGATTATAACCAAACTTCACAGGAATGATCCTTAGGTGGTCCTCTATCAGATTCCTTCAACTGATTCTGATTGAATCAGAAAGTCTGGAATTATCTGCCCTTTAATTAAAAAATGGCTGTTTTTACTTTGTTTTCACTCTAGCAACTACAAATATTGACCAATCAAGACCAAACTTGGTCAGAATAGTTGAGACAATAAGATCTTGGCTGAGTGCAATTTTCAACTTGATCTGAATTTTATATCATGAGTTATGTGCCCTTGAAATTGACAAAATTGCCATTTTCGGCTTTATTTTGACTTTGTTTTCACTCTAGCAACTACAAATATTGACCAATCAAGATATAACTTGGTCAGAATGGTGGTGACAATGAGATTTTGCATGGGTGAAATTTCCAGCCTCATCTGAATCTTAAATCTTGATTTATGTGCCCTTGAATTTGACAAAATTGCTGTTTTCGACTTGTTTTTACTCTCTTTACATCCACATATATTGAACAATCAGGTTAAAACTTTAACCAAGATATAGGTGAAGTTACCATCTTGCTTAAGTGTGATTCTTAGCTTGAAAAGAATATAACATCCTCTTAAGTGCCTTTCAATTTGACAAAATTACTAATTGTGACTTTGTTTTCACTCTACCACCTGAAACTCACTCTAACCAAGACAAATCTTAGATCTTATATGAAGCCTGAAGGTATTTTCAGCTTTCTAGTTACCTCGTTATTGCCCTAAGAACAACAAGTATTGAAAAATCTAGTCAAAACTTGGATTTGATATTGCAAGAATCCAAGGCTTTCTATTTATTAGACAGGCATTTGCAATAGGGTATTTCCCTGAATCTATTTTTAGAAGTATCACCTTGAAATCTATTTTTAGAAATATGAAACATTTTGGAGTAAGCAATGGTAGTAATCTACCATTATCCTAAGCTTGAATGTTTTCTCATTTCCTTTTACCCTTTCTCTAATGGCAAACATATAGTTTTACTTTCAGGCCTGTGGAGCGACTCAAGACCTTCAGGTCTTCTAGTTAATTTGTTTGTCTTATTTCAAAGAAATCAGAATAAAAAAACGTATCTGTCTATCTAAAGGCATTTCTTTGTTTTTAAGGTTGAACAATATGCAAATAATTATATCAAAACTCTTTTCTTCGACAAAGTATACGTTACATTTACTTTAACCAAATAAGATCATGTATCTTAACTGCTTGCGATGATATTTATTTCCTGCAAACGTTGCCCATTTGCTGGTGTATTTTCTGATTTGTAAATGGAGAATTAACGAGGCGATGATTGACAGGCGATGAATGAAACAAAATAATGGAAATAGTAAAAACGTTGTCAACGCAGAATTCTTCGCCTTTTTTCCCACAATAAATGTGACGTTTACAATTAAGCATCCAGTGTCCTCAGCAGAATTTATGCCTCCACTGACAATTAGGATTTTTTAAATGCACCTTAGAGTAATTAAGATTCCGTCGCTTTTCTCAAAAAATCCCGTAACTACAGCTTGATAAAAGCTGTAGTTACGAGGTTTTTGATGAAAAGTGAAGATTTTGTGAAATTTGAAAAAGCGATGACAAAGGATCTTCGTAGAAGTGACAACGTCGCTAGTTAAACAGCAGTAATAAATGCTGACAGTCAACTTTATTTATTTGGTATTAAAAGCAGTTGGAGCAAAGAATGCACACGTTTTAGAAGTGAAAAGGAACCTTCTCATTTTAGATATTAAAATTCACCCCGTGATTCTTTTTCTTAATTCCCCTTTTCAATATTTTTTGTAACTCCATGACTTTAAGAAAACGAAAACATAAGCACAACTATTGTCCTTTATAAGTAATTTTGGCATCTTCCCTTCGGAAAAACTGTTCACTTACGGTTGTGCACCACCGATGGATTCGCGCGACGTCGGAACTATTCGGTCGACGTAGTAAACATTCGACGGTGGAATGTTCTTCCACCGAATGTTAACGAATACGCCCGAATAGGTTCGGATGGTTAACGAATGTATACGACGGCTTACGAAAAGATTGAACGTCGTGATTCCCATAAGGGATGGACTAGATCTAAGTTTACATGTAGCATACAAATTATTTGTGAGCCTGAACATGACAGGGTACTTTTATCTTTGTCTTTGAAAAAAAAAAAGAAATGTTTGAACAAATTTTAACCATTTCACAAACAAGACGCCATTTTCCAAACTAAATTATGCAATGTATACAGTAAAATTCTTCTTCACAAGGGTCCATTTTGTAGTGACTGTGTGTGTCTGATTCAGCGCCCGAATTTGATGTTTGGGAAAGGTCTAAATACCATCCATATCGGGATGCAAATAATAATTAGTGAAAGCAATTTGCAACTCCAATCTACTTCATGTATTTAAATCAATATTTTCATAATTGTTAACGCTAAAACCTATTCAAACTTTCTTCCTGATTTCCAATTAAAGTAAATGAAGGGTAAAGGACCTGCCAAATTGCGAGAATCGAGAAAGAAAAATCAGTGAAGTTTCCCGTTTCTTTCTTCATTAAGACTAACTCTAATTTAGGGAACGGGTCCGTTTCCATGGTAACGCGCTTTTCGAGAAAGCAGTCCAATTTGTGTCAAGATTTCGGATTTACCTCCTCGGAAATTTGAACAGCTGGTTTTGCTGTCAGGCTTAATCCTTTTCTTACAGAAGAAACTTGATTTGGTCGACAAAAACACCATTTGTATAAAAGTGAAAATTACATTTTGTTTTACAATGCTATTTTACCAGACACTGCATTGCTAGACCCTATACCATCCAGGCTTTTATTCTTTGAGTCATTTTCTGTACGCGCAATTGTTTAGAACTTTCTTTAAGAGACAGTATTTGGATGATTGAGCTGATAATCAAACTTTTCTCCTTTTCTATCAATGGTTCCCATGCTCTCTTATGAGGATTTTATGCATACAGTATAAGTAAGTATGTTGAGTTTGCTGTCAGATATTGATTTCAATGCGCACCAGTCTTAAAGATAACTTGTGTTTGTGTTTGATATACAAAAGATAAACAACAGCTTCATTTTTTCTTTGCAGAACTCGGGTGGCTGAACGGGGGTATATCGATGCTTTTCAACGAAAACCTCGTAACTGCAGCTTATTCTAAGCCGCAGTTTAGAGGTTTTCGTTGAAAAGCGACGATAAATTTTTACAGGTCTTGGGTTCGAACCATTGTTGGGCCAATAGCAATTCTGACATTCTTACATTATCTCTCACCAATAGAATAATTGTTGCGAATTATCCAAGTAGGATGAGCATCTGCTGGCTTTAACTGGATATGGCATTTGGATTGGTGGATGAAATACCAGGAACTTGTGGACAGTAGACTGGTTTGAAATCTGTTTGAAGCAGAAAGCGGAATTATGCTAGGGTTCTGCAGACATCTACTAGGTCCTTATGTATCAGATATTTAAAAGATCCACTTCATTTAGGTGTCTCGCTCAGAAACACACCTTATTACCCGAGGGGGTTTCCAACTCGTAACCACCGGGCTACAAGTTAAGTGCGTTAACCACTGCGCCACTCCGGCTGTCCATAGCTATGGCCTTTGACCTACATTTGTTTCATCTTTCCAACACTTTGTTACATATAATTTTTCGCCTGTATCGTCTTGCAATTTGGATCAATCTGGAGTTTTGCTGTTGAGGAGAAGGTCAGAAGTTGAAGTGTCACAGAGGCAAATCTTCATCCGAAATTCTGGGGCAGTGGACCCTAAACCCTTTTCACAAGCCATTGATTCTACCTCTAATATTGTGTCTTACGATTCGTAAGGAAGGAAATGGAGGCAGATAACATGGCTTGAGAAAATGGGGATCCAACAAGCAACTAATGGATTACCCATCACGAGGCGCCAACATTTTAGACTGGTCCACATTCAAAGATGTTGCAGAGGACAATTCCATGCGAATAAACCTTTTTTGACATCTTTTTGGTCGTTCTAGATTTAAAAAAACATTGTAGGAAATGAAGAAATTCTTTGTATAAATATTCTCTTCATTTTCCGCGATGTTTTCCAGAGCCTTTATCTTGTGTGGTGTCAAAAAGCGTCACTGTTTGGTAATTGGTTGAAAGTAATTCACGCGGAAAACACTCGGTATATTTTGTAATAGTTTTATTTAGAAAATAATTGTCAATACAATAACTGACTCACATGGTGACTGTCAAACACATCCAAGTAATCTATCTTAGAGATAAAATAGTAAAACATAGTGAGAAAAGAAAATGAGCTAACATTTTCATCTGACTTTTTGTAAAGAAATCATTTTTTAAAAGTGTAAATGTATAGGTTAATGCGATAGAAATTTGAGTGAAAGTCAATTTTCCTTAAATGTAACATCGAAACTATATAGGGACGTTTTGAACAAAGCAAGTATAGAAACACCAAAAAAACTTGAATAGTAGATTAATTTACAAATAAGATTTAAGGAGTTGTACTAATTATAACCTGCCTTTTCATCTTTTGTCTCCGAAATCGCTCATACTGAGCTTGATTTCAAAGCGTAATTGATAATCTGTAATATCATGTCATAAATCATTATGCTATGTGTACAAGAAGCAGAGAAAAGAATAAATCTTTAACAAATTAACAACTCCGTAAAACAATAATCCTTGAAATACAATGTACACATGGCCAACCCGATAAGAAAATGCTTGTTTCCAAATTACAGTCGACACTCGTTATGTCGACATTGGATGAGTCGAATTTGCGCTTAAGTCGAAGTTCACATCTGGTCCCGTCCTCATCATTGGACATGATTCTTTCGAACACAAATGTTCGAACAAAATATAGCCATTGAAATTTAGTAGGGAAAGGATAGAAATTGCTCGAAACGAGCAATTTCTTTCCTTTTCCTACTATATTTCAATAAAAATCGTACTTGATTATTTTAAAAAACGATCAAATATCAGTTTAATCGAAGCTGAACAAAATCGGATGAATCGAAATCCGGATATGTCGAGAGATTTTGACGGCCACTCCGACTTCGAAACAACGAGTGTCGATTGTACATCTATTCATTTTTGCCCCAAAGCAAATTTCATGGAGCATTTAACCCTTTTCGAAACAAACTCGATTTTAATTTCAAACACAGAAAAGTATTGGGAAAACATAGAGGATAAGAAAAGAACAGAAATTTTGTGAATTTTTACAACAATTTCTCGGAAATTTATTTAATGATTGACCTATTGTACATTGCATAACATGAGGAGAAACGATATAATACTAGAACGCCTTTAATTTATACAACCGATACAACTTCATACTGACTTGAAATCTGAATGTAACTTAAGTAGGATTTTAAAGTTCTACTTTTCAAGTATTGAATCACTTTAAGAATGAAAAAAAATCAATTCCGAAACTATGATGATAACTTTTTTTTTCAAATCATACATTTATATTCATTAGATCGTGTCCCAATGCATGTATATTCATTTTTGTGACAATCTTTAGCGACTTAAAGCATGCACAAAACGAAAAAGGGTGAACCCTTTCCATCAAAATAACTTTTCATATTCATTACAATTATATGTACGTCTAACTGTCTTATGCTATTTTCTTCGATTTGTTGTAATATTTTAAAGTACAATTTCTTCAATACATAAAAATAATAAACATAAACATACCAGATTGGAACGTGAAACAAAAACGTTCCCAGCATGCATAATTCATTAGAAAATCCAAAAATTAAATAAAGTTTTTAATCAAGAATCGTGTTTGCTTTTTCACAAACATATAAATAGAAACACACCCCATTTGTACCATTATTATCATATGAATAGATCAGAGGAGAAAATGCTGTTATATTTCTGTTATATATAAGGTTCAAACTCTATGCCGGGTATACTTGTTACAATAATCTTAATGAGACGATCAGATATGTACCTACATTGTAGAGTATATTTTCTTATATGTTGTTTTAGTCTATGTAAAAATAATACGCGTATGAGTAATATTTCATTTGAATTTACGGTGTCAATGTTTAATTAACCCTTTCCAACACATTGACGCTTTTGGACGCCCCACAAAATAAAGGCTTTGGAAAACATTGTGGAAAATGACGAAATTGCTTGTGACAATCAATTTCTTCATTTCCCACAATGTTTTCTATCAAGAAAGACCAAAAAAATGTTAAATTTTGTTCGTCTGCAACACCTATGAGTTTGGACTAGGCTAAAATTGTGTTGTTTGGTAATGGGTTAGAATCATAATTCCCTCTGACCTATCAATCTGATACATACACCGTACACATACATGAACACACGTACCTCTCTCCACCCACAAAGTGGCTATCATACTTCGTTATTATTCAATAGAATTCACAACCATGGTTTATCCGGGGGTCAAATACTTCGCAAATCTATATCTATATCAGTATGGGTATTTACAATGCTGTGATCTTTCCCTCGGTCTCATTGATGCAAATATATAGATAGGCAGCGAGCTTGAAAGTCTCTTTGCTCGATATTTGCAATCTCCATGCCATTATGCCGGACACCTACGGTGACGGTTTCTTGATCAAAGCATAGATGCACAGCTGGGAATCAAGTGACACAGCATCAACAATTGCAAAAAAAAAATACAATTAAACTGTTAATATGCCGCAGATGTGAAAATGGTTTGCAACAAAAAATGTATAAATGTCAAATATTTGTTGGATGTGATTGATCTATTAAACAAAACCTGATAATAACTAACTAACAAACGAGCAAATATCAGATGATGTTTTCAAGATCCACCACACCCAGAGACTCCCTAGTGTGTCTTGGTCCGTCTTTTCTTCTTCAAACCATTTTTAAAGGGGCATTTCATTCCAATTTTATTTTTTTAAAGTATGTCTTGATGCCAAGATTGGTTATTCTAATGAGTATAAATACTATTGGTTTTTTGAAGTTGTTGCCAATAAGCGAGAAACACGCATTTAAAGTTGAGACATAATCAATAAATTGCATTTAAATCCGAACTGTTGTCCACAACAATTTGTTAAATTTTAACACAAAAATATTAATTTCTCGTAAACGGCGCACTATTTTGGCTTGAAATTTTCAGAATTTTCATAAGGAAATATGCTCTTTTAGATAAAAATAAAAGTAAAATTTATGACAAAAAATTCTGAAATGTCTCTTTAAACGGTCAAGTAGAACTATTAACAGATTGGTTGCCGATTTTCTGCATTTGTTGTTGTAGTTGTGTCACATGATTCACAAGCCATGTATGTTCCATGACCAATACCTCCGAAATTATAAATACAGTAGGTCCTATTGCATCAAATGTTCTCAGTTCAGCATACAAGCGAAAGAAACACAGCCTAAAGGGTGACGTGACATCAAAAATACTTCGATAACACAACATCAATAATCTACCAAATTTTGTAGTTCTATCTAACAAATGTTGTAATCATCTAATAAATTTTGTAGTTTCTATCTAACAATTGTTGCAATATTATCTAACAAAGTTTGCAGTTTCATTTAACACATTGTAATACTTCAACTAGACTTAGACTTTAAAGTCCATGCTTAAAGATCATTGGCTGGCCCAACCAACCATTAATGTGAGTGTGGCTACCGACAGTTCAATGGAGTTTGTAAGTTAAAAAGGGTATACCAAAAATTATATTATGTTGTCGATATCTGTGGAGCAACGACTTGTCTTTGTACGTTATAAACTACAATTATTGATTTCTAACCCATTCATGAATTAAGCCAGCAAATTAATATACTTATTATATGCTTGTTAATTTTGTGTTTTCTCTCCGGACATGCCAACCAACTGCCTTACAAGCTACACTAAAACCATGTACAGAAGTCCTTGTACCTAGTTGGATAACATTGCAGTTGTCAAAGCAAGCATCATAATGTCTTGTGATGGCTAACGGGGGATGTCTGCTTACTTCCATTTTGTTTTCAAAATCAAACGTTTTGACGGATAATTAGCGTTGTTGAAATGTATATTACCCGTTTGAATGTCCTTCGTTTTTGATACACACGTTCCTCAAGTTTCCTCAAGCAAACGATGAATTACATTATCAGAATACACGTTTTGGCGCCACTGGAGTATTCGAAGTTTCTGTTCCATTTTCTTCATTTAAAGATTTGAAACACACTATGGCACAGCTATGTTTTCGCAAATTACACTTG
Organism: Fragum sueziense; assembly: GCA_963680895.1. NCBI lineage: Eukaryota > Metazoa > Mollusca > Bivalvia > Cardiida > Cardiidae > Fragum > Fragum sueziense. The sequence continues at coordinate 3,019,433 of OY804605.1, read as the reverse complement.
ATATTTAAATTAACACTCCTCACAATTGACATAGCACATGTATGGTAACTAACCCTAGCGAATGTAGTGGTCACTATTTGAATCAATAAATGCAATGTGCAGAGCGTAATTAACTCAAGGTCGATCGTCAGGTTCTGATTAGCTTGAATTAATAGTTCATTGCAAAGTCCCTACTTTTAAAGTTTATCTTGTTAACTCGTCTTTCAAATTTACAATATAACGTTTCTATATATACACATTGAAAACAATCAAATTATACAGAAAGAATGATTTTTAAAAATCGTTCCTTTTCAACAAAAACCTCGTAACTGCAGCTTAAAATAAGCTGCAGTTACGAGGGTTTTGATGAAAAGCATCGAAATACTATCACTAACACAGTTTAACTAACGTGCTCTAAATTGTCTTTTCTAGGATCATAGCCCATGTTTTTCCTACTCAAGAACATATGAATCTCTCTAAAAGATGGCCGTTCACTTTCTTGTCTATTCCAACACTCGCACATTAGATCATAAATTTCTTTTGGGCAAATGGGTGGGTGGGGTAAATACACATGTTCCCCGTCGTTTCTATAATAATGTCCGGCATTTGATATAACTTCCTCGTCCGTTAGACGTTCGAATGGCTGTTCTCTCGCAAACGTCAAAATCTCCCATAACGTTACGGCGAACGACCAGACGTCACTTTTAGTTGTAAATTTCCCCTGAAAATATACATATCAAATCTTGATCGGAAACGCAACATTTGATTGTGGTGTTCGTTATCAGAGAATACTGCACGTAAGCGGCAAATATTGAAAATGTCAGTCAACTTACAAATTGACAAAATAACTTGGAAAATGTGGATGGCTTATAGTAAAAATGTCATTGTTTGACGACCCTTTTGTTTGACACTTTCCACATACGCCTTCTTACATGTACATATATATTGATTGGAATTAATTATAATATGGAATTTAGATGAGATGTTTATGTACAATGTATGACCATGATGTGCTAATAGTTTGATTATAAGCGCATTCCAATAGGTAAAATGATGCGAATGGGTAAAAATAGGATACACTTCAACATTCTATAGAAACAAGGCAGCTAAAATTTAAGACATAAGAGTTATAGTTATGAATGAAAGTAGATTTAAAATTAAAGTATTTATAAAATCGAAAATATTTACCTGAACAGATGGTGAAATTGTTAATTTTTGCAAGCATAAAAGAATGCTTCATGCATATTTCGGATTAAATTGGAATGTCATGCTTATTCAACGGCTCTTAATATCTGATTGAAATGTAGACTTAAGGTATACCACCCCAAATGAGATTTACGTGACGTCGGAATTATTCTTGCGACGTCATTCAACATCCGTTACGCATCCGAACCTATTCGGGCGACGTCGAAAACGTTCGGCGGTGGAACGTTCCACCGCCGAATGTTTTCGACGTCGCCCGAATAATTCCGACGTAGCATAAATTCCATTAGGGGTGAACTACCTTAAATTAGACGAACTGAAGAACAATAGTAATAATTTCGAAAACTTGTTCTGTATACAGTTCACAGACATTTGAATCAAACAAAATATTAAAAGAAAGATCATAAATCAATTACTTGTCGGCTGATTAAATAAAGAAGCGTCCTTACCAATAGGTGATCTAAATTAAAACTAAATTACAATAAAGTATCGTTACTTAAGGTTGAATGCATGTATGAATTATTTATCATAGCTTTAGTCAGCTTTACAGATAAAATGTTGCTACTCTTTTGGCCAAAAGCCCTGCGTTTCATACCAGTAAGATCGACTCCCATCCCATCCATCGGATCGGCAGTACAGCTCGGCCCTCAATACGATAATAGTCGGAGCTATAGAGACTCCTGCTCATTCCAAAGTCGGATATTTTAATGGTACAGTAGGCTCCTACAAGACAGTTCCGGGTCGCTAGGTCTCGATGTACCATATTAAGAGATTCCAAATACTTCATACCAGACGCAATCTGACATGCCATGTAGATTAAACTCCCGTAGCTGGAATAGAAGTAAAATATGAGTAGTAAGGATGTCTCACTGGCGTCAGAAGAAAGTAGTATGGATGTCTCACTTGCGTCAGAAATGTGTAGTAAGGAGGTCTCACTGGCGTCAGAAGTAAGTAATAAAGAGGTCTCACTAGCGTCAGAAATGACAAAATTCAAGACTAGTAAAGTAAAGTGAGTATACGATAATAGTCATGCCATGTAGATTAATCTCCCGTAGGTGTAACAGAAGCAAAACAAACATTTCTTAATCAGATAAAGATCTATCTTTTCTCAGAAGTGACAAATTTCTAGACTTGTCGGATGAGTTTATCCCAGAGAAAAATCGAGTAACTGTGATATATGGAAGAGATGCGAATGATAGCTACACAAGTGATTAAATTGCGTAAATACTGCATAATGTAGGAACATGCATTTAATGAAATTGAAAACGACATCTTTCTTTGGAATAGAATTCTAAAAAAATCTTAACCAGACTTGTTCCTGATCAGATTTCTCGCGGAACATGTAAGCTAAATTAAATCATGGTTTATTATTTCGAAAAAAAAGTATTAAAATGCTCTTCGAGAACTTTTAAAAGTCTAATCGCAACAGAAGTTTTAAAGAGGTATGCATGTAGGCATTCCTAAGTGCATGTTCGTAATTGAGAGTAATTATTTTTGACTCATAGCAGGTAGGTCTAGCTTAATCATGCTGATGAAAATAGATCGTATCTTTGTTGAAGAATGTGTCTGGATTTCATTTTACAGGGCACATGGAATTTAAAATCAGAATATTTATCATGCAGGCCTAATTGTTCAACAACATACCTATATAGCTCTTCACACTATTATGCTTTCTGTTTAATGTGTTGAAAGATTTATAACTTGGAATAAGTAAGCTTGAATTATCATTTTATATTTGATATAGAGGAATGAATAAATTATAGTTATAACAATATAATGTCTATACCTGAGATAGAACAAGCATAGAATCATGATTCATTTAGTTTTCGAAAATTACAGATCGGATAGCTGCAAAGCATGCTAATATGTTTTGAAATCGATAACTTTACATAATATGATGACATGGATAAACCCCACATTTCGGCTTCTACTTGCTACTATTCCTGAACACACATCATTTCAAAATTATAACACTCGAAAAATATAGTTCGAAAAGAACGTCGAAATACACGTAACCCACCGACTTAAAAGCATGTATAAGAGTGTGGGTCTTCTTTGATGGACAGTTTGTGTAATTTTAGATTGCTTTTGGCATTCACGACACACCTGCGTACTTTCATAGTCAACATATAATTATTCTCACCTCGTTATTTAGTAGGTAGGCCATGATGCAACACGATAATGTCTTCTAAACAAACCTACCTCAATACTTTAGCATTAGGAGTTGGTATTTGAGTCTCCGGTACATGACTGAGTAAGAACTGATTCAGGTCTCCGTACTTCATATACTCCACGATCATACACATAGGTTCTTCCATCGTACATACACCAAGTACACGTACAATGTTGGGGTCCTTCAACATGGACATCACCTTCATCTCGCGATGGAAATCACCCCTACAATGGTTCAAACTGCTCGGTTTAATTAAACTATATTTTTTCAATGTTGGTGTCAATAAATATTCGATAAGTAAAAGAACTGCAGATATAGTCGATCGGTTATAACAGTAGACTTGTATACAAACACTAAAAAACAAATACATAGTTTTAACCTTTACCAAACCATATATCGTGGGCAATACGAAAGAATTAATGTCCTAACTCGTTTATTCTCAAAAGAGGAAGTGTTTGTGTTGCGTCATTTTCAACAACAAATAGTACAGTGTTTGTATACAAGTCTACAATTATAGCCGATGAGTTATACAATATGTGAAGCATTATTTGTTGTCTATTTTTTATTTTGTAAGGTAACTGCAAAATAACATTTTATTTAATTCCAATCTTGTACTGACCTATGTCATTATTAAGTGACAAATCATTGATTTGTCTACTTGTTTTATACAAAGAAGTACTTTAAAACGAATTAATTTATTTTCGATAACAAATGGATGGTATGAAAGACATTAACCCTTTCCCAAACAAGACCTTGTTTCGACGTCCCTAATAAGATAGACTTGGGAAAACATTGAGGCAAAAGAAGAAACTGCTGATAACCAGCAGTTTCTCCTTTTGTCTCCATATTTTCTGAGCTATTTTGTACACAAATCCTTTCTTTGACAGCTTTAATCATATTGTCTGCAGCAGCTTTCAATTTGGACCTCCCTAGAATATTGTCGTTTGGGAAAGGGTTAAAGTGTTGTAGTGACTTACCTAGCTCTATCATCGGCATTTTTTCTCAATATTTTCACGGACACAAGGATCGGTCCAGACTTTCTTCTTGTCATCATGTACTCATTCGCCATATCCATATGGTCAGCGAAGCCGAATGCTTCACATAAATGTACCTGTAAATAATATAGGAGAATACAAGTGTGCTCCGTTTTTACAATATCTCTGCATATCAACGAAAAGCTCGTACCTACAGCCTAAAATGACGATGAATAGTCTGGCTGAGAGAATTTAGTATTGCGTAGCTCGAGGAATAACAACCACGATTCACAGCCAACTTCGGTATGTTGTCCTGGGCGAAAACAGTACACATAAATTCAATATAATAGTGATCTCTTTGATTAAATGAGTAGTAATAGAAACAATTCAGTCAATATCTGGATAGAAAAAAAATACACGATGGGATGAAATCACATGATCAGTTACTAATGAAAATAAATGAAAGAACTTTATGTCAAAGTTTGTTTTTCAGTAAGAAGGGCGATGCTCAGTTTTTCATCTATAGAAAGGTTGTTTGGTCTTCAGTATTATATTGCTTCGTAGATCAAAAACTAGGCTCCTGCTTAGTAGGTTCGCTCTCTTGACAAATCAATTACCTATGTCGTCATCGAGAACGATTACATAGTCATTAATGCTGCATTATAACACCTACAGAAGATGCATTGCTAACACTTGATGTGCTATATGTGTCTTTTACTTCAAATAGAATACCTATAAATACTGTAAAGGAGCTTATTCCGACTACGAAAACACATTTAATTAAGAATATTCATCAAATAAGCCCCATGTTTAGACGTATAATTCCCCTAGATAATTACATTAAGACAACACGATGCTTGCTAAATGTAGACGAGAAAATTTAGTTTTGTCAACAGTAATTCTATAGACACAACGAAAGTGCGAACGGGCTGTCTTTCCCAATCTAATTTGGTGAACAACATTTCTACGAAATTCTTTCAATCCCCAGACTTGAGTGACGTTACAGCCTTTCCTAACGTGCTTATGTTGAATCAAATTCAATTATTGTCGTGCTTAAACGACACAATGATTCCACGGATTTTCCCCGAAATCGATATAAAAAGACGGAAAATTACATTGCCCGCATGGGTACTGAAGAAAATGTAATCTCCTTAAACATGGCATTGGATTTAAATTTCCTCGAGAAATACGATTACTTTGCAACATTTTTTGACAACACAACCCTTCTGTAATTCGGACAGTTTTATGAAATGCATAGGCTAGATATTCTATAAAAATGATATTTATCGCGTTAGGTACATTCAATATCACTTACTTTGCAAACGACATATGAATATAAATTTTGAATATTGCATGTTCCAATAAGTGCAATATGGTACATTTTCAGATTATGAATTTGGATTTGGAAAATGGGCCTTTGTGACATTGTTTCCGCGTTGAATCCTGAGTAGCTTGCGGCTGTGCTAGTCAGATAAAGATGATGCTGCTTTCCTACCTAAAACTATTATTAGTTAGGCTACATGAACAAGGGGCGAATAATGACGAAACTGTAAGGGGAAGTCTGTATCCATATTAGTCTCAAAGGCCATTAAGGTCCTTTTTCAAGATCCCACTTTGTGCGAATATTTCAGAGAATCTGACAATACTATGGGATATCTTTCGGGAAAACTGTGTTTTTGTAGCATTATCACATATCTGTCACCTGAGATTAAAATAGATTATAAATTTTCTTTTAAATGTCATTCTCAAACTTCTCAATTTAAAGGTTGAACAGATTTTATGTATAGTTCAGTAGTGATATTACAGCAAATATTTGCGAAATTTACCATTGAAAAGAATTCAATATTGAACTCCAAACTAATGTTATTTTGCATTTGGCGGTTCAAATCTGCAAGTTTCGAACCAATACATGCTTAATTATATCGGTCACTTAAAGATCACTTTTTCCTTTGTTTATATAGGTAAACTTTGTGAAACTGAGCCCAAATCTTGTCACTGGACTATATATATAGTGCATCATAGTTACCTCGCCGAACTCTCCTTCTCCCAACACCTCCACGAATCTCAGGTTTCGTCTTGGAAACTCAACAAGGGAGCAGTCGACGCTGCTGACGAGGATATCCGAGTTGGGAACAGCGTAAACGTTATTTCCGCTCACACCCTGGAGACTGGGAATGTTGGGTACACAAGAACTGATGACGTCAGAGGCTGCGTAGAGCGCATCGTACGTTGGTGGCTTGTCGAGCGCGTTGAGGCTCGTGTTTGGCTTCGATTTGATCGAGGAATGTTTTGATGACGTCACTTGTGGCGTCATTGGCGACGTAACAGGTGGAAGAGCTACAATTAAAGGTGGTTTGAAGTCGTCAACATCCTCGTAGTAGTACGTATTCGTATTCGCTTCTACTGTGCAAAGGGAAAGAAAACAAGCTTGTTTGCAAAATAAAAGGTCAAGCAGGAAAACAAAACAGAGCAGCCTGAAGCAGCAATTGCTAGAATAGAAATGAGTCGAAGCAGAATTTAGAAAAAACAAAACATTCATCGTGCGTTTGTGGATACTACAGTACACAATGCAAATGATAGATATATACATGGACATAAATATTGGTGGATGAAAAATGAATGAAACAAGTAATTTTTTTGGAAAGAAAAAGCTACAATAATATTCGGTGTATGTTTTTATATGTAGACAAAAGGCAATTGACCTGATTGGTCTGATTCATTCATTTTGTCTTGGACGATATTGGTAGGTAGCTCTTTTATAGTGATCTTTGCAATCAATTGGCATTTAGACATTCGATAAGTTGTTATTGCAGTTACACAGTCTGGAATTGTGAATGATAGTGGATATTCTACGACATGCACTATGCTAAATAGAAATGATATTTGAAGCGAAATAGCAAATGACGATTATGAGCAAATGAACGAATGATGACAGAAATGGACAAATGAACTAATGATGAAATGAACGAAGAAATGACTTCACAATATTGAATTTGGAACATCTACTTGGATAAAAGTATTAAGAAACCAGGTCACCATAATTTCACATAAGTACTTTAAACCAAAGCTTTCAGGACATCTTAAGAGTAATATTGCAGTTTCACAAAAGCGAAAAGCGACAATATTGCTGAGAAAGAAATGCACAATAATAGTGTCGGAGTAGGGCATGCTAAATATAACGTAGAACGTTGACGTTTCTATAATACAACAGTAAGAGAGATATTGAAGAAAATCTAGAAATTGAGTAGGGAAGAAAATATACATAATACTCGTATCCCTGTATTTTCTTTAGGTTTACTTATTACTGTACATTCTTTCCATAAACATTTATTTCTAATTTATTGAAATATCATATTTTGTAAACATTAAGCAAGAATATAAAGGCCAACCGAAATTTAATGCAGTTTCAAACGTACAAGAGCTGTTGGATAACAAATTAAAATTTACTCCCAATTTTGATAATAATCGCGACTTTGGAAATGAAGCGTTCTTAAATTATTATTATTATTCGCATGTTTGTCTGTTTAAGAAACGATCTTTACATCTTAGCAAAATACTTCATGTCCTTGCAGCTTACCAGACTAAAGATCCTTACGACTTCTGACGGCATTTTAGAGAATCTTAAATGCTTAAATAAATCATTGGTGGAATGATATTTTTTCTATGAGTTCTTACCTTTTCCGTTCATTTCTTTCACATGTTCATCATCTTCTGTGGCTACACCGTTATATACATTTCCATTGGAAACTTTACCATTCACATTATTTTGGAAGTTATTCAAGTTTATATTCAACACAGTGTCAGATACTGGCTTCAATGTTTGTCTGTTTATATTTTGACGTCGTCTATGACGTATGATAACAAATATTACGATAATTGTTAATATCACTAACAACGCAGCAAGTGCCCCGATGATGATGCTGATGTAGTCTTCGCTGTTAGACGCTGTCTCGTGGATTGGGGGCTTGTCAGCTGTAAATGAAAAATAATGCATGTACCTAAATATTCCTAATGAATTGTAATAATAATTATTTCTTCGTTTGTATTCGTACTGCCTCTTAGAGCTTAGATTCATATGATTTGTGTAGTATTGTTATAAAAGATATAAATGAACCACAGCATATCCTTTACTTATATCTGAATAAATTAAATAGAATGTATACTGCAATACGTTCCACTTTTTGTGTGTTTGCGAACTGATTTAAATTTTGATTAGACTAAGATTAATGTAAAACAGACGTACTTTTCCCCTCGTTCGGCTGTACAACATGGATACTTGTCTCAGTGGCCTGTGGCTGTGTTCTTGGTGCCACATATACAGTGGTTGGGGGAGCTTCTTCTACAGTGAAGTTTCCTTCAGCTTGTGCTGTAAAGTAGAATTAACGAAGTTGAACACTTCATACACTAGAAATCATACAGTTGACTTCAATGACCGATGTCCACCAAAAGAAATAATGTTGTAGTCATTACTTTTAAAGTATTTTATGTCACCTAAACATTCTATATATGTCTCTGGGAATTCTTTAACGAACTGTCTTCTCGATTATTTTCTACTTTAGTGCTTAGTATGTTTTTTGAAATAGACCTACTTGTAGACTGTCTAATCACTTTTTACCATGAATGATACATGTACTTACCTGAATCAAACTCCACTTCACTTATCAACATCCACTTAGCATCGAAGTAGAGCTTGAACTTCACAAATTGTCCCACATTATGTTTCAGATCTATTGTCACTTCATGGTTATAATCCATCACACGATCTTGTTGGAAGTCATATCTAACAGGATCACCGAGGTAGTATTCTCCACCAATACTGAAGTAGACCAGCGCTCTGCGGAACACCCGGACGTTCTTAGAGAAGTAGTTGTTGCAGTTAATGCTGACTGAAGTAAAGTTCCTGACGTTCTCAAACTTGAAGTTGATCTCGACTGGTCCGTCACCATACTGAGAGGTGTCGTTACGCCATCCAACCCACTCGTAACCTTTGACGTTCATATCGGACGATGCGAGACGGAAATTGGCTTCACCTGTAGAAAATAAGAGTCATGCTTTAAAACAAAGTGAAATCAATGTACATGTGTCTATACTTCTATCCTTTTTTAGGGGGAAATTGTTATCAAAACATGCATTTCTGAAACCAGAAAAAATAGAAATACTGCAGCACTTGTATTAAGTAATTAATCTTTTTAGTTAGACTTAAATTGTGTGATAAAGGTACCATTTCTACGTGGAAGATGTTCTACAAATTTGGGTGTCAAAACTTTAAGCATATACCCTGCGAGAAGTAGGAAAGATGATTAGTGTCATATTGTTGGCTGCCTTCGAAAACAACATAACAACAGCTTGAATAAGTTGTAGTCATGGCATGTTCGAACGTAGGCTTCGACGTCGCTGCTTTTTAAGAAAAACCTTGTAACTACAGCTTGAAACAAGCTGTAGTTACGAGGTTTTTGTTAAAAAGCGACGTTATATGACTTGACATACCTGTTTCTCCGTCCGTGAGTTGACCAAGACCACCCGTCAATACACCACTTTTACCCTGTATACCATCATAGGTAAAGTCAAAGAAACTGTTCTCGGCTCCACGAGTGTCACCTTGTCGTAACTCGTATGAAACAACAGCATCTGAAATACCGTTGATTGATAAGTAATGAAAGTAAAATTTAACATGGAGTCATTGTGTCATTTTATAATTTATAACGATGGCATCATATCTTGTTCAGTTACTTTACATAGTGTATATTAACTCATCGTCCACTCCCGGTACCCATGGATTATAATTATTGTCTTGTTGACATACATGAAAATTATAGTAATGATCGTTGTTGTGCTTTGGTTGGCGCTTTGGTAGTATAGTTTTAATGTTATAAATGATGTATGTCAACTGAAGCCGAATATAGTAATAGAGCAAGAACCTGCAAAAACCGTCTTGAAACAAATTCATGCATACTCAGGCTAATCTGAAACCAGGTTAGTCTCATATGCAATTAAGACCATTTTCCACATCTCGACTAAAATTTGAAATCTTGATACATACCTTTCCACGGACAGCCGTACATTTCCACTCTCATGCAGACCTGTCTAGTTTTCTGGCTAAATGGTATAAACCGTATACGCTTCCCAATGATGGGTGGTGACACCTCTCGGATAGCTTCCGTGTAGGTGTTCTCATTACCGTCAAATTTCTAAAAGTAAAAAGTGATTGATTTCTGTATAACAAGATTATTACATGGTTTGGGTACAGTGTGAGATTTTGTTATTGTTGATGATGATGTTATTGTTGTTTGTTGTTGTTGTTGTTTGTTGATGATGGTGGTGGTCGTGGTGGTAGTGGTAGTGGTAGTTCAATAAAACGACGAAATTAATATTACTGAATATGCATAATACGCAATCTATAAAATAAACATTATGTAGAATAAAGACGAAAATGTCGAGTATCACAATTGTCATTTTTGTGTCAACACTATATACAAAACGCTTTCTAATGTACGTAAAAAACGGACATTGCTTTGGAAAAGGTTAATGGAAGTTTAGAAAAAAACTTTATATCTGGTCTAAAGTCCATACACATTCATTTCAATCATTGGAAGTCTCTAGATACATGTATTTTTGGGGACGAAAGTTATTTCAGAAATAATGTCTGTAAGCACGAAATACAATTAAGCCATTCGTAATTTATCTTAAATCACATTTCTTATCGTTTCTTTCACGAAAACGTCTAGCCATAACTTCTCGTTATTACGCCGCATAAATTCTAATATGGTTAGATCAGACGTTAAAAAATTCCACCGCTTTTTTGGCCGAATGTCGTAAAATTCAATCTCATTTTCGACGGGGACATCCATATCTTAAGATGGCTCTTGCGACACTATCATACATTCCTTGATAGTTTACAGTAAATTTTAGGTTTTTTATTCTATTCTTTCTAAAGTGGCACATGTCATCAGAAAAGGCCATAAAGCTTTAGTGACCACTTGCTATCGTAGACTAAATATACGTATATTCTTTATCTTCTTTTTTGAAAATTGTGTAATATGAAAAGGAAACATATCAGCTGAAGTAAAATGAAAGAATTTATGTTTTCATACTGATATCAATGACCATTCTGCCAGTAATATTTCATTGCGATACATTATTGTGTTATCTCGTATAGAAGTTCGTAACATAACATACACCTTGCACTTTGCAAGGAAACAAATAGCTGGTGATTGTTTTGGCGATTTTGCAAGCAAAATACAATGTATAGGCCTACGTTTAAATTTGGAATCATCGTCAATGGGTTTTTAATTTTCTGACAAAAACATATCTTACTTTTTTTCAAAATCTAACAAGCACTTTTGCACGTTATCAATTTCTAATACATTTCGGAATGTCGTGAAATATACTATGGTACTTTTCTTTTACGACATTAACTCAGGATAACAAAACATATTTCTACTTGTTTTATGTCTACTAGATGGTATCTACCGCTTTATGGCACTCTCGAAATCCATTTAGAGTTTCAATTCGCAGTTTTATCGCCATACAATTGAATATAAATTTCCAGTGCTGCCATGATTTAAGTTTATATCAGAAATAATTGTCGATTTGTATCTTTTCGCTCAAAGGCCTTTGTTATTACACAATAGAAAACATATAGTTTAAGCCTTGAGCTTGACATTTTATGTTTCTAATAGGAATAATTTATTAGATTAAAATATTGCAGACATTTTTAATGGTTTTACGTGAAATTGTTCTCACATCCGAAGAATGTCTTTGTTGTTTTGTAGGCTACGATATTTCGTACTTATATAAAATAAAAAACGATAACGATAATCTAACTTATATGGACATTTGTACTCGCCTTGAACGACACTCAATTTTAACCATCATACGGGGAATCACTCACTAGATCTATTTTTAAAAAAGTAAATCTTGGCAGCCTAAAATCTATTTGTTTCCTCCAAATACCATATTTCAAAATTTATGCGTAAAAAATCATAAATTCATTCCATTAGTCCGTCATTACAAAGTGCGTTTTTTATAAACGGGGTAGAGGTAAAATTGGTGTTAATTTCTGTTTTCTGTTATCATTATTTTGGAATAAAATGCAAAGTACATGGACATGTAAAGATATGATATTTCAAAATTCCTGTGAAAAGAGCTCCAGTGATGACATTCCATTCGTCTCACCACAGACAGATTACATTACTGCACGGAAATAGTTGTCGTAAATTTATAAGGCCCGCTGTATGGCAGTATTGACGTAAACAATGCATAAATCACGTGATATTATCGAGAAATCATTTTATGATGGACTTCGGGCCGAGAAAATCGACGTTATCGTCACGGTTGTTGATATATCGTCGCTTTTCATAAACAAGAGGGCCATTGGCCCTGAAGCGCTCACCTGATATAATAACTTTTTGTATACCAATTTTCAGGTTGATTGAACAAAAAATGTGACCTCTAGGGTGGACACAAGGTTTAACTAAGATTTGACCTCGTGACCTAGAATTGATAAAGACAATCATTCTGATCCATTTTAAGGTTGATTGGGCAAAAAATGTGGCCACTAGAGTGCACACAAGGTTTTACAAAGATTTTGCCCTGTGACCTAGTTTTTGACCACAGATGACCCCATTTTGAACTTGTCCGAAATTTCATCAAGAAAATCATTCTGATCAATTTTCAGGTTGATTGGGCAAATCAATACAATCATTCTGAGCAAATTTCAGGTTGATTGGGCAAAAAATGTGGACTCTAGAGTGCACACAAGGTTTTTCAAAGATTTGACCCTGTGACCTAGTTTTTGACCACAGATGACCCAATTCTGAACTTGTCCGAAATTTCATCGAGAAAATCATTCTGATCAATTTTCAGGTTGATTGGGCAAATCAATACAATCATTCTGAGCAAATTTCAGGTTGATTGGGCAAAAAATGTGGCCTCTAGAGTGCACACAAGGTTTTTCTAAGATTTGACCCCGTGACCTAGTTTTTGACCCCAGACGACCCAATTTCCAACTTGTCCGAGATTTCATCAATACAATCATTCTGATCAATTTTCAGGCTGATTGGGCAATAGAGTGCACACAAGGTTTTTCTAAGATTTGACCCCGTGACGTAGTTTTTAACCCCAGATGACCCAATTTCAAACTTGTCCGAGATTTCATCAAGACAACCATTCTGAGCAAATTTCAGAATGATTTGGCAAAAATGTGGCCTCTAGAGTGCACACAAGCCAAAGGTTGACGCACGACAGACGACGCACGACGCACACCGGACGACGGACACAGCGGTATCAAAATACCTCACCATGAGCACTATATGAGCTCAGGTGAGCTAAACACTCGTAACTACAGATTGCTTACAATTGTACTAACACGGTTGTTTATGAAATGCTTTTCATAAAATCCGTGTTAGTACAACTGTAAACAAACATATATTTTTATCCGGACCCGTACTTCTGTAAGTGGAAAGATGCTTCGCGAAAGACTCTTCTTTACTTAGTCATTTTGTTTTATGAATCATATTCTTTGACTACATGATGTGTCTAAAAATCGTAGTTGATTGACGCCCAGTGATAACGTGGTCAAAACTTTGATACAGCTATAGATATGCCAACAGACACGGCTTAAAATGATAGACACGCTCTGTGGGACCATTTTCCTCATCCCTAACCCATTACCAGACGGCAATTTTTTGTGCTTCTCCAAATTCAAAAATGCTGCCAATGCCAAGTGAAAGAAATGTAATATCTTTGGTCTTTCTGGATAGAAGATATTGTGGGAAATGAAGAAATTACTTGTCACAAGCAATTTCTTCGTTTTCCGCAATGTTTTCCAAAAATATTATTTGTCTTTTGTGGAGCCAAAAAAGTCTACCTTTGGTAATGGGTAAACTGTGCAAGACGTGTCTACATTGTTGTTACATATTAACTAATTAGAGTGCTTTGATGCAGGGCAATAATGGAGAACAGGGCATATCTAGTTCGATAGTTGATAATCGTAGTGTTAATTATCATCGATTTCATTTTCTCGGGCTATAAAACAAGAAGAAAATGTAAGCGTATAGAAAGGAAAAACAGTGCATTACAATTTAGAAATAAAGGCAAAGCCTCGATATTTCTTTTTAGCCTTATGGGTCTCTTTTTCTTTTACTTTTCCTTGTCACTTACATATGAGAGAGATAGCCCAGTAACATTAATGTTTAATATGCGCATGTTTACAAAAGCCAATGTCCGGTTTTGGTTTTTGTCTAAACGTTAGATTACAACTGAAATCTAAAACATTGGTTCGCTTCGAAAACGTCGCATGTGCAGATTTTATATCCCGTATTTACATGTATACTGTTCTGATACAAATCGAGTGAATAGCACTTAAAGATAATAGATAACTAAGTAACATAAATGATTTTACGTGTACATGTACAAAAGTCACTGTCCATTTTACTTCCAAATTATCGACTGAAATAGTAATCTATATCTTAGTGTAGACTCCATAATTTTGTAACTAAAGCTTGTTTTAGATGACGATACGATATTTTTGAAGCTATCTAAATGATGTGACAGAATGCCATGTATATTGGTATCACCGGAAATCAACCCGGGTAGAGTTTCAAGACCGTTTCCGGTTAATCTTTAAGTACCATGTTCCTAATGAAAGTGCTACCGATTACTAAGATTATTTCGATAAACATGTATAATCCATTGGTTGCTCCATTTAATTGTGACCTTTAAATCTTACCCAAATAATAACTGCTTGATGCCACTAGACCATAAAACGTTTAGCTGCTCTTTTGCTTTTTACATAAATGATATCCATTATATGATGCACCTATAGTACTACAATTTTCACCAATCATAGTCTTAACTTAAACAAGTATCAGTTTGAAACAGTCTTAGATATCTAATCTGAAAAGGGATTAGGTGTTCTGGAAACGGGTTATAAGCAAGGTTTTGCAGAGAGCAAACTATTTAGTTCCATTTACGAATTCTAAATTGTTGAGACCCTGCACAAATAGTACATTTATGTGGTGTACGCATTTTATTTCGATGTGTTAGAAGTGATTTAGGGAAAATTTCATCGTTTGCAAATTATCATTTTAATTATTGTGCAGGATTCTTGAAATATTTCATCGTTGTAAGAAACCGTGATCAATCAGTAAATGTGGTTAAGTTATCGATTGTTAATTGTCGATAACAGGAAAGTTGACAGATTTATCGGGTTTTATTTGTTTAACTGCAGCTGCCAGCCTTCGGAATTCTCAGATAAAACAATGTCAGAATGTTTCCGATGATTCTGACGATTAAAATCACTTTTAGGTTGCTATGAAAGTAATTATTCTTGCATAACCTCTTATGAAAATATTTTGGAATCTTTGTAAATACTACGATACTATGATATGTTATCATCAATATTTTGCTATTTCTAAAAGTTCCCGGAAACAAGCCGTTCATATCTACTCAAGAACAAGCACTTGTAATTCATTGACGTAACGATTTACTTGATTGTTTACTATTGTAAGACAAGGATAGTAATTCTGATGAAATAGATCAACAGTGGTACCATGTAAAATAGACAAAACTTTTTACTGATTTGTCCTTTTGGCTAAGATGACAGTGACAATGCACACACAATGAATTTCCATTTACACAATCACAATAGGAAAGGCGCAATAACCGTGTTCGAAAATGGTTTCTTTGTGCACATAGTAATAAGGTATGTTAATGCATGTATTAACCCTTTCCCAAACAAGACCTGGTTTTGACGTATCTAATAGAAAAGGCTTGGGAAAACATTGAAACAAAAGAAGAAACTGCTGATGACCAGCAGTTTCTCCTTTTGTCTCAATATTTTCTATGCCATATTTTACACAAATCCTGTCCTTAATAACTCCAATTTTGTCATTTGTGGCAGTTTATAAAGTGGATCACCCTAAAATTTTGCCGTTTGTGAAAGGGTTAAATGAATCTTTTCCTCACCTCCTCCTCATGCCTGTCTCTAAACCTCATCCACTCTCCCTCGTCCTCCCTCTGGTATTCCAACAGAAACTGTTCCGCGTACTCCAGACCCTAGAAATAGAAATTATAGAAATATTTAGTTTAACCTATTACTGCACAGTGACGCCTTTTGACTCCCTCACAAAAAAAGGCTAGGGAAAACATTGAGGAAAATGAAGAAATTGCTTGTCACAAGCAATTTCTTCATTTCCCACAATATTTTCTATACAAGAAAGACCAAAAAGTGTAAAACGTCATTCAATTTTAATTGTCGTCTGTAGCATCTTTTAATTTGGACAAGTCTAAAATTGTGTCGTTTGGTAATGGGTTAAGACAGCATAGTCGCTGGTACGAGCCAACAGCCTTCCATCGAAAGTACTGTAGTCACGCACGTAAAAATTTTGGCCACTTCATAAACAAATTTTGCGTTATTTTAATATGTATATCGTTGAGATGGACAGTAATGTCATAAAGGGATACTCCTGGCCCCGGTTTCTCGAAAAAACTTAAGTACAAACTCATGAGTCCATGCTCAAACATACTACATCTTCAAAGGAATACTCTCCAATGTTGAAGGGTATTCGAATGAAGTTCATGTGGATTTCGTGCGATTTGAGCACGGTGCTCAGATTTGAGCATGAGAACGAACTTAAGTGTTTTCGAGAAACCGGGGCCTGGTTTGTGCATACAAAATACATGTATTTTAAGTATTTGAATGCACAACATATTTTGGTTCATATACACACACGAGTAAATCATAGGGTCAATTCTTACATGAATCATGTGCAAGAATCTGTAAATATAAGATGCTTATTGAAACACTTTGTTCTTCTTGGTGATCGAGTTTATACTTGTCCGACGTACATGGCAGTATTCCAGAGATAATCAAAACTCTTGGTTAGCGTTTATATTTCTATTTACTCTTTATATCTTTCTTCGTCATCATTTATTGTTTTATACTATACACATGTGCATTCTATGTATCTGTCAATACGTATTGGTGTCCAACATGTGCTTTCTCTTTACTTTTTGTATGCCTGTATGTTTTCCCCCATTTAATGTTTACTTAGATTCTAGTTGACACATCAATATTGCACTGCTTTTAAAACAAAAACCACGTAACTGCAGCTTAAAACAAGCTGCAGTTACAAGGTTTTTGTTGAAAAGCAACTATTGTCTGCTATGGAATGCATCTCCGTGACGCTCGATGGCCAACAAGATAACGCTTGTAAAGATTAATTGAAGTTCAACAGTAAATTTCCGTGTCCTGATATTTAATCGATCAATGTTGGCAGTTAAATGCATTCAAAGCAATCTGGCAGATTTACCATGAATATAATAGAGGATGGTCGTCAGATATGACATGATGGATTTTATAGGGGATGATCGTAGCATGTAGACCTTGGGCCAATTTCATCAAATCATAAAGGTCGTGTTTTTTTTCTTTTTTTTTTTTTTTCTTTTTTTTTTCAATGTCATACCAACATTTAGGAAAATATCACATTATCAATGTTTTGAAATATTGTTGATATATTCTTGTCCTAAGCTTTGGTAAGACTTAAATTTTGTTCTACATGCTTTGATAAAACAGGCTCCTAGTGTTATAACTAAACAGATAAGTCCAGCTTTTGGGTTGAACAAAAAAGAAGGCAAAGATGTACAAATATACAATGTTTTCAAAAGTGTTGAATTTTTAATTTGCATTCACACGTATTCGTGAATAAATATGATGCATCTCGGAAATTTTACAATTTCCATTATGCCATTTACAGATGCAGGATTTGAACTTCCGACTTGGTTCACGTTTCTTTATCCTTCCAGTGGATCAAATATGCAAACAATGTAGTTACGAATTTTCTTGTTAAGAAGCGACGGTAACAGTTTGGGGCGACTAAAGCGTTTGTATTTCCTTTTTTAAAAAATCGCCAATCGGTGATTGATTGGTTAGATATTTGTTATTGTGAATGTATTCAAAACATGAATTAACCTCATTGCATGAATGGCTGGAATCATCGATTTAGGTTCGCAAGGTATATCGTAGTGTTAGTATTGATTCAGATTCTTCATCGGAAGTCCTGCTGATATTAACACTAGTAATGGCTAGCAGTATATTGACCTTACCAATTTTGCATCAGGAATCACATTACACGTAATGTCACTATGTACATGGACCAGAAATTCCAAAACGATTTAGAAGGACCACCATACATGTATTTTATGGTTTTCCGTACTTACTCCAAATTTACTTGCCTGCGCATTGCAAATTATAAACGTTAATTCTTCATTTATTTCCGTGTGTGCGAGAATATCATATATTTGAGTTTCTCTTATCTTTTTGTCGCCCATGAAAGGTTTGGGAGAATATGGTTTCATTCTGTATGTATAAATACACCAGGATAAGGGTAGACATCAATCAGTGGTAGGCCTTGGAGATCCCTGACAAGGACTAGAATACAAATACCTCCGTCTTAAATCGATTCTGACGGCGTTGTCATATCAAATAGCACGCTAGATAATTGCCACAGCCATTGGAACGAGAAAAAACAAGCCATGACAATTTTTTTCATGAAATCATGTATTGATCTAATGTCAAATGTTTCCAGTCAGCGGGACGGAATTGCCGTCGTAGCGTTACATAGACGTACACTGTACATGTAGCAATATTAATACAATTGACTTTTTTCGTAACCGATACTTTTTATTTATATGGAAAGGTGAATGCTAAATAGTAGAAACATTCCCATAGTCTAGCTCATACCTTAACCCATTACCACACAATGACTCTTTTTGACTCCTTACAAAATAATGACAATGGAAAACATTGTGGAAACTGAAGAAATTGCTTGTGACAAGCAATTTCTTCATTTCCTACAATGTTTTCCATCCAAAAAGACCTTAAAATTAACATTTCCATTCACTTGAAATTGTCGTCCGTGTGATCTTTCAATTTGGACCGCCCTAAAATTTTGTCGTTTGGTAATGGGTTAAGAATTCATTTAGAGTCCATAATGAAAGTATTTTGAAGCTACAATGTGCCAAGAAATGTTTCCATGTTATGTATTAACCTTCACAAATGGGCAGTAAGAGTTGTGGCATAGACTGCATGCAAACCAAACTATCTAAAAAATGGAAGAATATTGACCACCTTTACAGTGATGTCATTTTTCGGTACATTGCATCGACGCCTTACGATATACCATGTACATCTGATCATTATGGTGCGAGGGGGACATTTACTCAAACTTGTCAGAAGATATTATAGTTATAGGACTATGGCGTGCCTTCAAAAAAATTACGGTGGTGTACTTGAGCAAAGGGTTATTTAGACGATTACGAAGGATTGCTAATTACATGGGTTTCTTCAGGTACTCGTCTTACAAAGACTAATTGATTTTCATCCTATTGTTGTGGGCCTTGGCACCTATAAATGACATACGTAAAGAATTGACTAATACAGACGAAGCTAATTTATAGGTACGTGTAATTGTGAATCAAACGATAAATACAGATAAGCATTCTGTGCCGAATTACATCAAAGGAAATGGACGTCACATACCGAAACAACCAAACCATACTGTATTGAGCAGAGTAGGGATACACTAGTCTTTCTGTTAGAGCACCCTTTGGGAAGCAGCTGCCCGTTTGTGCACCATCTCGTTTTGTGTGTTTTCTTGCAGATGTATATGGCAACACACAAATTCGAAATCAAACTAAATGCATCTCGAAGATAATAATGTTCATGTACAGTCGCCCTCATATTCATAAGTCTGTGAGAAATGACAAATCTCATACAGATATTGGTCGGCCTACATTTCCTTGCAAGAAATTAAAGTTAATGGGCGAGAGAGTTGCCATGTCATGGAATGCAATTTATAATGACTCGTCAAATTTTTCATGATTATTGCTAAAACGGTATAAATCATATTTTATTGTACATTTCCCTCTATAAACCGACAGTTTGAATGGATGAGTCAGTGATGTCTTTGAAATCTAAACTCGTGTTGATACTTAACACGCGACAAGTGTTCTAAACTTGCTTCCAACGCATTGTAACTACAAATTCAACAAGCTGTATTTACAATGATTTAGTGACAAGTCATTCGGGTTAAAGTTTTTTTCTTCGCACTCCGTTTTTACGCGGTCACGTAAGAACAAGAAATCTGAAAAATTCAGTACTAAAGTTAAGTATACTATTCATCTTTATAAGTTTGATCTGTATGAAAGAGGTGCTACATTTAACATAGCGTTGAAGAATACTTGGCCACCTTAAATGTGGCGAAGGCGACGTTTAAGGAGCAAATGTTATGTTTTATTATCTTAATAAATTACCACCGTTTTAGAGGATCCATTATTTTAGATAGTAAAGTCGTACATTTTACATACAAAAATGAAATATGTATCGCTCAAATGGCTTACATGGAAATACTCTTAAAGACTATTGTGCTTGAATTGGCAGGTTCTGACATTTCACAAAGAGGCATTGTTAGAATAAACAATTTAACCCTTTCCCAAACAAGACCTGGTTTTGACGTGTCTATTAGAAAATCCTTGGGAAAACATTGAAACAAAAGAAGAAACTGCTGATAACCAGCAGTTTTTCCTTTTGTCTCAATATTTTCTATGCCATATTTTACACGAATCCTATCTTTAATAACTTCTATTTTGTCATTTGTGGCAGTTTTTTAAGTGGTTCACCCTAAAATTTTGCAGTTTGGGAAATGATTAATCACATTTGAGATTCCATAGACTTTTGCCAACATGACAATGTTGATAATTATGTTGAAGGAACACTGTGTGATTTGTGTGTTTAAGGATTGAAATTGTAATACATGTATAATGTTCTATAGAAAAAACACATGAAAGCATTGACTATAGTCGATAAAAAAATCAAAATTTGAAAACTGAAATTTTTTTTTTTGTTGTTTCTAGATAACACATGTATGAATTCATACCAGAAAAGTACGTTGGAAATTGCTTGTTCGCGGATTTCATTAGATATATTGATTTCAGGAATTCAAATTGGAAAAAATGCGCCTGAAAGAGCCATTGAAACAATTTATGTTTTATGATGACATTATGTTACATAATCCCTTATTTGGAAGTAGAATGACAATAATGACAATAATGCCCGTACTCATTGCTATGAGTCAATCCTGTATCTGGTTACATTGAAATTATTTATGGTCTTGATTCAAATGAACTCGACTGAATGGTTTTAACTCTTTCCCAAACAAGTCATGGCTTGGACACCACTAATCCAAATGGCTTTGGAAAGTATTGGAACAAAAGAAGAAAATGCTGGTTTTTTCATCTTTTGTTTCAATACTTCCCATGTTTTGTCGCAGAAAAAATACATTGCATTACGTAATACTCAATATACAGTCTGTGACCCCTTTCGAGGTGGAAAAGCTTACACTTGTCTTTTAGAAAAGGATTACCAACAGTAACTGTAGTCTATTGACATGTCATAATGCACATAAAGTATGTATTGTATTGTGTTTGCTATTTCGCATTGTGTCCCTATTTGTTACAAAAATACAAAATGATGCAAAAAATGCATTTATAGTACTTTACTGTCATAATTGCGTGCCAAAATATTGTTTACGTCTTAATTGAAATATTTCAATTATACTATTGTCCAATAGAAAAATGTACGTATGAACCAATATGTCTACATTCAAATTATCTTCACATGTGTATGTGAAAAAGGTTTGACTAAAAAATGAATATAAGTACTTAACTCATACAGGTGGTGTATTTGAATGAGCCTGGGTTGATCTGTAAAAGTATACTTCGTGGTTTCACGTTTCTTTACTAAGTATGTAAGTATATGACGCGAAAACATATAATTATAGTCGATTGTCAAGAACATGTCCCGTTTCAACTATGAGAGCCATATGCAAAAGAAAATACATTTGGTTATAAATCGTTGAATTCTCACGTAATTATATGAGATTATGATACAAGATTATACACTCGTGTAAGAAGATCGTTTATAATTGTCTCCGTAAACATACGTATAAATTTTCCCCCTAATTTTCAAAATATTTTTGAATGACGGTCAAGCAAGATAAAAATAGAAGAAACATCTTGATACATTTTTCTCAGAAGCGAAAAGATTTGTGGATCTCCTAAGGTGAATAAAGTTCGTCATTGATTTGCAGAACGTCTCAGAAAAACCCATCTGATTTTTGACAAATGCGTGCGTAATGGAAATAAATTGAAATCTTGAGACGCGGTTATTACGGATTTTGACTAGAAATTTCGAATGACTCATTTCGTTATTAACAAATCTGTTTTATATGACGCTATGGCTTCGATTGGGCACCAAAACCTCGTAACTCTAGCTTTTTGACCTTCACTTACTGCATCCTTACTAATACTTTACCATCACTTGTAAGAGCTTCCATATACAGACTACACCGTTCTGGGAAGGTATCTCTTTCAGCATGAACAGCAAACATTAATTGATTGTAGTATCATTAGATTTCTTTAAACACCAAGAATATGGAAAGATTTTTTTTTTTCAATTTAAAATGAAACGTGTCAAAAATATACAACAGCGAAAATATTGACACTTTTTGACGTTCCAGTTAAAATGGAAAGTGGGCTTCATGCTTATTTAGCATGGTGTTATAATAACAAACCTCCTCAATGAGATCTTTACCGCCACTGTTGATTTTTGCCGTTTTTAAGTTTTTGATCTATTTCAAGTTTCACTTGATATAACCCCTAGATCTATATTTTTACATACAGTCTGTAATAAGATTTACATTAAGTCTTTTTTTCTTTTTTCTTTTACTAAAATATACATCAGTATAGACCATATTCTAACACAATGTCCTTGTTCGACTATGGTATTATGACGTTGTATCTGCTATAATGCATTAATGTCATTGGTTCCTGGACAGATCCATCATGTCTGCCAGTCTAAACATCGCGTATTCATCAGTCTTAATGCACGAAATGATTACAATTGAATCCAACAGTCATCAACGCATATTCACATTTCATGTTGCTGTCCTAACATTGCTGGATCTGTCATTTGATGATTTGAATTCTATTCTAAGCAATATTATCAACTTTTGTATGCCTTCTATCCCATTTATAAACCATGTTAAATTGTATTTTGCAGTTCGCAAAACAGGCATACATATCATTTTAGGGCAATTTATGATATCAAAAAAAAATGTTTTACTTGCTATTTTGATGTAGACCTCTTGTGACCTAGCTTTATTACAAAAAATACATTTTGAGAATACTTCAGAGTTACGTCAATACCATTAGACTAGGTAATGGTAAAACGTCGTGTGAACGTATTTGTATCTTCGTGGTTTCAATGGTTAAAGACAAAAATAGTGTTGTGTTGTCTTTTAAGGTAAGAAAGTATTTGAGCCAATATCTGGAAAAGGGTCCCTCCTGACATTTATAACAATCGAGATCAGTACAAGCCTAGGTGCAGCCTGACCAGGATAATGTGGCTCTTTTTTTGATGATGTAGGTTATGAAAAAGATGTAAGAGAACTGCATGGTTCCTGATCATTCTCTGTGTATAGGCAGGCTGATATGTAACCAATACTGGGCTAAGAAGCCTTAAAGGAGCTTTTTTCAGATCTTGGCTCATTAATAAAACTAAAGCTACGTAAAATCGGCAAACTTAGAATTTATCAGGGTTGTTTCATTCAATAAATTGTTATTAGACTGGGAGATAATGAAATAAACGAAATAAACAGTTTGTATTATATACTGTCAAAACTAATGGCATTTTGCAGACGATGCAGCCGTTCTGGCGCTGCGTATCAAAGCGAAACCGATTTCTAATCATTTCCGAAATATAACACCGTTTTCCCTAGGGACCTATTGTCCGATTTGATATGTTATGAATAATACTATTACTGTAAAGTATAACAACTCTTGAATTCTTTATGAGACAAATTTTGCTCTCTGTATGAAAAGTTGTTTGAAGCAGTTTTTTGTCAGCCTTACAAATGTTTTCAATGCGACTTTTCTTCGCCTGAAATGAATATGCAAATGTGTATACTTATTTTGTGCTTTTAAAGAAAGTATTTTAAAAATCGTTTCTATTTTTGCCAACAAATTAACATATCAAAAAACACAGTTGGCAAGGTTTAAGAACGTAAACAATGTAGAAATATATTTGTAAAACTTGGCATATGTAAAAACTTCAGAACGTAGGTACTAATACATGTATATATACTGAACCTCAGTAATAACGCACCACTTTTTCTTGTTTAATATTTTTTTCAACAAAATCATTCATTTTGTTGACACAGTATTATTCGGTATCCGCCGGACACTAGGTATGCACACAACACACCCTTAAGCACAAAATCCATTCATCCGTGACGCTAGCCGTCCAAACTGGGTAAACAGGTTTTCTGCACGTGCTGTAGTAATGACCCAGTGCACAAACCAGATTATCGGTTTATAGTGTAGATGTAGTAGGTGAAAGAAAGAAAACACCCAAACATTTCATGGGTCGGATTTTTTTTATATTCTTAAAATATAGCCAAGACTTTCCACTGACGAACGTAATCGTGCTACTGGGATGCTACAGGCAGCGATGACGTCACGTGCTATTGTACAAACGATGTGATTTCATCACAAGACTATAATTGGCCGGCTTAGAGAACGTTCCCAACAAACTGGTGCACTGCTGGACTGCCCGGGAAGGGGTACACCAAGGGTCCCAACTGCAGCTAAAACAGGTACGAAGGTTAAACTGCAAAGTAATATAGGGATAGCGGAGAGTCACTCCAAATGACAGAATCCAAAATGTGATCAGTTCCATGCGTCGACGAAGCACAGACTGTATTGCTCTGCAAAGTGGTCTCACGCAATACTGATTTTGTGACTTTCACTTTAGAGGGTAGTCACGTTTGCGCGTTCGTCACACTTGATTGCTTTAAGGCAGCGAAACAATTGTTTGACCAGAAACGAATAAACTGACAGCAGTTCAGGTTGTGGTTTTACAGTTTGAAAAAGTAACATAATATTAAAGTTATAGTGAAAAATGTAAGTGGTGCGTTATTTCTGAGGTTCAGTATATTTGTAAAATGGATTCGGTGTCGTAAACGCCAAACACCAAAGATCTTCCTTAGAAAGTGTTAAAAAACAAAAAAGCACCTTTCATTATCAAGGAAAAAATATAAGTTAGTGGGAAAGTGAATTACAAATTCAAACGGAGGCTCGAAACTGGGCCTTTTTCACGTTTATCTATGAGAATATCTACTGTTAACCTATCAGACAATGGATCTTTATGGTCATTACTGACAACACCACTTAGGTGTGCCAGTGGGAGAAAGGTGGGATTAACCTGGTTGTACTTTTTCTAACAAGAACTTCCATGTATAAATCGAGATTGTTTTAAAGAGATTGAAATGCATTTCAATCTCTTTAAAGCAACCTCTATCTATACATAAAGGTATAATCGAGACACGAAATCCAGACGTGAAATCAGAAAGATAACCTGTTACATTTGCCATAACGTGATGGCGAATTTCATGAAACGTGTAGAATTGGTGCAACGTCATAATGGGCGTCATTTTAAGTATATGCTGTAAATGGACTCTATTTTCAAACGTTGCTTAAATATTTCATAGGTACGTGTAATGGGTAAAACTCAACCTATAAAATTGGACACTATTTACCTTTAAGTTGATGTATTTTTCGCTGCCAGGGAAATTCACATATTAAAGAGATGCTTGGTTTAAAGCGTATCAAATATTATGAAACACCCTGTACATACTTGATTAGATCAGTGTCCATATCCCTTATGTACTTGATCTGTTTCCGCTTTATTTGAAAACTGTTGTCTGTGATTTTTACCCTAAAGTTTATGAACTGAATGTAAAATTATTTCAAAGCAATAGTTCTACATGTATAGACCAATAATTCATTTGGTTATAGGAAGATAATACTGAACAAGCAATAAAACATTTATCTCATAACGTTTTATAACTTTTCAATACATTTTTTGCAAGATTATGAAGCAGAAAATAATAAAACCCACCTTCACAGTGGTAGTGCATTGACATCAAAGCAATACAGACATTTTTGTAAGTTCGTAAATTTTACTTTGATTCAGAAGGCGAGAGATTATGGCCACATAAAAGTCGTTTAGCATGAGGCAGATGCTGTCATTTACTGCACAATGTAGAAGAATGTCTGGGAAATAATGATGTGTTGTATTCCACATCTGATATTCGTAAAGTGGTAGTTTCACTTCAGAAGGCCTACAGGTATTCAGACAAAGTGGACAACTTGCATATTTTGTTTGACGTGTTAGAACTAGAAACATGTTATGGTCATAATTGGTCCCATGCCTGTACCTCCTTGAATTGTTTTCAATTAAAATTTAAATGAGCCAGGATCTGGAAAAACGTCCCTTAAGGCTTTTGAGCCCAACATAGATCCAGATCAGCCTGTGCATACGCACAGTCTGATCAGGATCCATGTTGTTCTCTAATAGCTTCTTTGTGACCTATAGTAACTTAAAGAGAGTAGCATGGATGCATATTGGACTCCATTTGACAACAGGCTGATCTTGAAATTCAATTTTGAAAAATGCTTTAAGGGACGTTTTTCCAGATCCGTGCTCAAATAAACAAAATTTATATAGTTTTGTGGTTGATCTACGAATATCTGTTCATATAAGGATGTTTTCAAACTAAAGGCTGTGGCTATTATTTTTTTCAAAATAGTAATAATTTTCTACAGTCAATGATCTCTTTTCAATTTACAATAATAAAACAATGGCCCGAATGCAAGTATTCTTATAAGAAAATTGCAAGTCAATTTTTATTTGAGGAAAAAGTATCATCGTCGTGCCATTTTTAGACGTGAAATATTAATCAATGAAAAAGGGCAGTTGGATATTTATATTGTTTTAATTGCAAGTTACAGCAAGACTCGGCTATGTTTTTTCATGAGAGATGTCAGACGGACGGCCTTCCGTTATATCTCGTCTATAATTACCCCCAGATTTCACAATAGGAAGACGTGATATAAGGGACACTTCTAGGATCTGCTTCCTTGTTTAAGGGCCTTTTAAATACCCCCGAACCCTGGAAAGGGGACAATTTTATGTGTAAAATATGGGCTATATTGTCTGTCGTTTGGAGTACATGACTCATGCAGGGTCTTTTTTACTCATTTTCAGACAATGTCTGGCCGCAATTGTTCTATCATTACTTGATGAAAGGCGGCTGTTTTCTGTGGAAATAGGCGGTGCATATGCATTTATTATAGTAATTTACATGTAGAGAAATGCACGTGTTTATGTAATATAACAATAATAAAATACTTTCAGTATCCTATAACAATGCCAAAAGGGTCCTATTTTCTGTATGCAACTTTCGGAAAGAGAAAGACATGCGAGTTCTATCGATGGATGAATCGAATTGCGACTTAAAATACAAAAACGACAATGCTCTTATAAAGTTTCAGGGTCATAATACCCTGCAAAAAATGTGATATTGTAATTCCAAATACGTACATACAAAGCTTCGTTTGGTGAATTTCCACGAAATGTACGATTTTCATCCGTCAATAAATATTTGTACTGATTAAGCAACTTTTGCTAGGATTTACCTAAGATCAAAACCTCTGACATGTTTATAGGCCCAAAATTAATATAATAAATAATCCTTAATAGTTTGTTCCTGCAATAAATCGTTGAATCCATTTTGGTTTATATTTCGTGTTCCGGCAATTTAGTCCAGAACATGTTCATCTTCATGTAATTCAGGATACCTTTTTGGGTGCAAAACATATAAATTATTTAACCCTATAAACGCTTAGAGCCTTCAATTTGACATTTGAACGAGGCATTTAAAGCACATACTAAGAACTTTCTTCTAGGCAGAAAAACCTAATAATGTCTTTTAGGGCCAATAACTAGATTATTTATGACATATCCCTCTGGCGATTATAACCGCTGATTACAATATTCTCCTCTCTCTGCCCCTTAAAGCGCTTCCTTAATTGTATATATCATATAAGTCGTCGGGGATGACATTAGCCGAGGAAAATGATGTGTTTTCGATTTCTTGGAGGCAATTATTAGATACAGAAGACTGATTTATCGGCATACTTGTAATTGGAATAGATTGGTTGACGCCTGGAAATGCCAAACCGTTCCTTCACAATTGACCTTCCTTGATTTTTATCCTAAAGATATATTTTCTTATCAATTTACACCGACTGTCCTGAAATTGAATTGGTTTCGCCTATGGACTAGAAAAAATTGTCGCTTCGACGCAACCATAAGAAGGCAATTGGGAGTGATTTAACGTAGAATACCCGTGATGTCGCCATTTTGAAATTCATAAAACATCGTTTCTTACGAGCGGCGTCGTTACGTATCCGAACCTATTCGGGTACGATCGTAAACATTCGGCGGTGGAGAGGTTCACCGTCAAATGTCTTCGATCGCACTCGAATAATTCCGGCGTCGCGCGAATCTCATTACGGATATTCTACCTAAAGCTGAAAAAGTCCTTACATATCATAAAAATTAATACTAAAACACCAATTATTCAAACAGAATATTCGTAGCATATATTCGTAATAATTCAACTTTAATTTTCTAAATTGTTCGAAATTAATTAGAACCCTGTTTAAAAGAAAAAAATGTGGCCTGTACATAAAAACAGCATTGACAGCCCAAACCTGTCACGATATTGTGTCTTTTGCAACTATCTTTCTGGAAAGCTATTACATGTAATATCGTTTATAAGACATGGTCATTTGCATGTCCTTTTGAAAAAGCTGCTTTGGCTCGGCTACGATTTATAAATTATCGGCAAGGCGGAAAACTAGGCTTCTGAACATTCAAACGAAGATTGTTGTTTATTCTAATAATATTTTAAATGGAAATGTACAAAATTTATGCAAACAGACCATAGGTTAATGTTTTCTAATAAATGGACCTTTGCGTAAAGGCAAAACCCATTTAAATGCAAATCTTATAAATTGCCTATTTTCTAATAAGTTATTAGCTGAATATTTGTCGTAACGATACCACAAATTGGAACTAAAACCAATTTTCCCTCACATTTAATAAACACCAGTTAAATATCTAAGACGTCCTACATAGTCTTTCGTCGCCATAGATCTAATTTTGCGTCGCTTTTAAACGACAACCTCATAACTGCAGCTTGTTTTAAGCTGCAGCTAGAGTTTTTTGTTGGTAAGCATCGATTGTCTAAACGCTTGTCATTCTATATTAAAGCAGACAATGTAAAATAATGTCGAACTTCTTATATTTGTGGGTCTATACTTCCTCAAAGTTTCAATATACATAGTACATGTCTGTTTTCAACGTGTCTAATAATGAAACATTTTGATACATGTACCTCATTAGCTGCAATAATGTAACCAAGACATCTTTTAATGTTCATGTGGGTTTCAAACCAATACCCACCATCAAGTTTTGGGGCTACGATATCGCAGCTAGTACCTCATGTAAACAGAGGTAACACAAAAAGAAAACAATGGAGTTCTATTTCTCCGTGTCCAAGAAAATGCTTTATGTTTATACCATTGCGATTTCATGATTATTTTTGGACACCGAACAACAAGATGCATTTTTCATTGTTTATAGTGTTGAATCATAACTTGAAAGAGAAATGGCTTCTGGGAGTAGAGATGTACAATAGTATCATACTTTCATAACAAATCCATATTCTAAACTTTTTATAACAAGAGGGCCAAGATGGCCCTGCATCGCTCACCTGAGAGGACTTTGAGACAAGCAACTTGCAAACTTCAAACTCGCATGACCCACTTTTTACATGACCTAGATATCATCAAGATAAATACTCTGAACAATTTTCACAACGATATAAAGTAAATATTTTGGTTCCTAGAGCAAAAACAAGATTTGACCTAGTGACCTAGTTTTAGACCTCGCATGACCAACTTTTCACATCACCAATTTATTATCAAGTTAAACACTCTGAACAATTTTCACAATGATAAAGTAAATATTTTGGTTCTTAGAGGAAAAACAAGATTCGACCTAGTGACCTAGTTTTTAACCTCCAATGACCTGCTATTCATATCACCAAGATATCATCAAGATAAACACTCTGACATTTACACAATGATTTAGTAAATATTTTGGTTCTTAGAGGAAAAACAAGATTTGACCAAGTGACCTAGTTTCTGACCTCACATGATCCACTTTTAAAATGACCCAGATTTCATCAAGATAAACATTCTGAACAATTTTCACAATGTTTAAGTATATATTTCCGTTCTTAAAGCAAAACCAAGATTTGACCCAATGACCTAGTTTTTGACCTTACATGACCCACACTTTGTACATAACCTAGATATCAAGACACGTATTAAGAATAGTTTTGACAAAGTTTTGGGGCAAAATTGGCATCTCTAGAGTAAAAGGAAGGATTCTGCAATATTTGAGCTTGTGACCTAGTTTTTGACCTTGCATGACCCACCTTTGATCATGACCAATATATCATCAAGATAAACATTTAGGACAATTTTGACAAAGTTTGGACCAAAATTGGCTATTCTAGAGCAAAAGGGAGGATTTTACAAGATTTGGCCTCGTGACCTAGTTTATGACCTGGCATGATCCACTTCTTGACATGACCTATATATTATCAAGATAAACATTCAGGACAATTTTGAGAAAGTTTGGACTAAAACTGGCATGTCCAGAATAAAATGAAGGATTTTATAAGATTTGACCTTGTGACCTAGTTTTTGACCTTGTATGCCCCACTTCTGATCATTTCATAGATATAATCAAGATAAAAATTGATGACAATTTTGACAAAGTTTGGACAAGAATTGGCACTTCCAGAGCAAAAGAAAGGATTTTGTAAGATTTGACCTCTTGACCTAGTTTATCACCTAGCATGACCCACTTCTTGACTTGACCTTGATATCATCAAAATAAACATTCATGACAATTTCTACAAAGTTTGGACCAAAATTGGTACTTCCAGTGTAAAATTATGGATTTTACAATATTTGACCTAGTGACCTAGTTTTTGACCTGGCTTGACCTATTTTTTAATGACCTAAATATCATCAAGACAAATATTCTGATCAATTTTCACAACCATTGAGCACCAAATGTGGCCCCTAGAGCAGAAAGAAGATTTGACCTAATGACCTACTTTTTGACCCCATTATGGCCCCGATTCAAATTCTTTGAAGTATTTTGAAAAAGCATGACCCATAGATCATATGTGTGAAATATGATTGAATTCTGCCAAGAACTTTAGGAGGAGAAGATTTTTTTGTGAAAAGTTGACGGATGGACGGATAGACAGATAGACAGATGCCGGACAACAGACCGATCACAATACCTCACCTCGAGCACTTTGTGCTCAGGTGAGCTAACAAATGTTGTATATGGTTAAATATGGTAAACGGACGGAAGTACGCTTGAAAGCAACTTGCATTGTGCATTCCTTTTCCAATATAAATGGTGTCATAAAAAACAGAACGCATTAAGTAGTTTAAAATATTGGCCCCAAGTCAGCACTATTAGTTGTCAGCGATGTCATAATGTTTAATATTGCATTAAGCCGGAGTTATATTGGCAATCATTTGACAAATTTATGTTCCCTTAAAATTCATTAAATGGTCCTGATTTGCAAATGTTTTACATTTATTACGACAAAAGCTGATCATTGGCGATTCATGGTGATAGAAAATGAAAATATGGTCACATATCTTTTTATAACATTTAAAACATAAGTACAAAAGGTTTGCTTCTATTTTGAAATTTCATGACAATTTCTGGATTTCAATCTTATAGATTATATTTACAATACCTAAAGTTTGCATTAAAATAACTTCAAAGATTTCTGTATTGGAATGTCTATCTAATATCAAATAAATAGCATTTACCAAGGGTATTATCAATCCTTTCCCTAACGATAAAGGATAGACAGATCTAATTCGTTTGCTGACGACAAAATGAATGTTGGTAGAGATGTATTTTGCGGTCTTTGTAGCAGAAAACAGAGCGAGCAAAGGCGGGTTATCAGCGTTTTATTTTCTAGATTCAATATTTTCTAAAGGGGACAAGAAAACTATATCTCATTTGTGAAAGGATTAAACAAGAAGAGATGCATACTAAATGTCAGACTTGCTTTTATATTTGCAGAATGTATCCTTAAGGGGATATGTCTTAAAGATGATTATGTAGGCAATATCAATGGTATTCAGACATTATTAATATTTGAAACAAGAGGTTTATGAAGATTGCTTAGCATTTAATAGTTCCGGTTCGAAATGTGAATATCTTTATATCCGAAATGACTGATATAGATTGCTTGACATATGGATCAAATTTTAAAAGAGGGTTGATAATGTTTAGATCTTGATGCTGGAGATGGTCATCGACGTAGTTGCGGTTAATTATGCTGCTGTTGATTTATTATGTTTCATGTGAAGACATAAAAATAATTCGAAACATTGGTCTTGAAAGTATATCTAAGTCAGTTGTCAGTGGGTGAAGCATTTTTTTTTTCATTGTTTCGTTTTAAAAACAAATATTGAATGGTATATTTTCTAGAATACACGCAGGTGACAAAAAGCCATCCTTTATTACTAACCATATATTTTCTGCGGAATATTACAGGATTGCTTTTATATATTAGCATTGAATTGTATAGTGGAATTATTGAACTAGTTACAATGTCACAAACCGTGTTTCGTGAAGAAAATTAAGATCTATGAACTTAAAATCGATGGTGTTCCCTCTGAAAATCATTAAGTAAGACTTGATACATTGTTATTGTCAGCGGGAAGTAACGAACGAAGCATAAACAGTGCAGGGACGCTGTTCTCAGAAAATATATTGAAAAGTTTAATAGGTTTTTGCTTGATTGATATGAAGGCACCATGCGTGGAATTAACGGCAGTGGTATCAATGATAAGCTGGGGACAATAATGAAAGACATTTCCAAGTTAGGCGGAATTGTACATGGATCAAATGAACATGCTTTGCTAAGGAATGGAATTAAATGCTTAAATTTTGAATACGATTTTTTCTACATTTTGAGAAAGAAAATGATACGCGTATTGGGATTATCTTTATAATTTACCTATATATAAACAGAGAATACGACTAAGTTTGGGTTGAACAAATTAGTTTTGTCCCCGAAAAGACGACTAGACAAGAATATAAATAATGTTATAGATTTAATTATTTTATATTAAATTCACCAAATTACACGTGTTTTATTAAGTTTGATTAAGCGTTTCAAAGATAAGATATTTTCAGAGTGAATATATCCAATGATATACCAACAAAAAAGAAACATTTGCAGTTTAATAAAAAATAATTCGATAAAATCACTTCCCATGATTTTTTAGTTTAATTCTTGAAAACGTTGCAACGTGACATGCGAAATCTCTCGAAATGCTGATTCAATTTCAATTTTTCTAGGAAGCGTTTCTCTGAAGTGGCGTTTTTTCCTCTTCCCCTCTCTTTCTTATTCAGGAAACTGTTTGGTTCAGCTTGAATGTAGCTAATGACACAAACAGCTTTGATGGTGGTGGCAACCTATATTTTGCATGACAATAGAATCGTTGACAGAATTATTTAATGCTCTGAAAGCACGAAAGAAGCTTAATTGGCAGTATTGTTAGAGTCTCCAATTTAATGGAGTCCCATTTCAGTTTAATCCTTTCCCAAACAACATCCAAAGTTTGCTTTTTTTGTAAAGAAAGCTTTTGGAAAATATTGAATCCGAATGAGAGTTGATAATCAGCATTTCCTTCTTTTGTCTCAATATTTTCGTTATTGTACATCCCAAATGCTTCAGTGATTTTTTTGAAATAATTTATTTCATTTAATTAATTGACAGACTGTTAGTTTGGGTCAGTCTAAAGTTACGTAATTTGAAAAAGGGTTGCAATATTCAGCCAGTTTCGGATCACAATCAGAATGACAACACTTCTTGTTTTAAACCGGAAACTGAAATGTAACTGACTTTTAGAATCGCGTGAATGGATGCAGATTGTGTATTGATTGTACAACTATGGTGTACTGTATTGGCAATTAAAGTTATGTAATTTGGGAAGGGGGTTGCAATATTCAGGCAGTTTCGTATCACAATCAGATTGACACCACTTCTTGTTTTAACTGACTCGGATCGCGTAAATGGCTGTAGATTGTGTATTGATTGTAAAACTATGGTGTTATATTTTGGCCACTAAAGGTATGTATTTTTGAAAAGGGTTGAAATTTTCGTGCAGTTTCGGATCACAATAAGATTGACAACACTTCTTGTTTAAAACCGGAAACAGAATTGTAACTGACTAGAATCGCGTGAATAGATGCAGATTGTGTATTGATTGTAAATAGATATGGTGTGATGTTTTGGCGAATAAAGTTATGTAATTTGGGAAGGGGGTCGCAAAATTCAGCCAGTTTCGGATCACTATCAGAATGACAACACTTCTTGTTTTAAACCGGAAACTGAAATGTAACTGACTTAGATCGCGTGGATTGATGCAGAATGTGTATTGATTGTTCACTATGGCGTAACATTCATGCCACCACATTTTTTAACCCTTTACCAAACAAGACCTGGTTTTGACGTCCCTAACAGTAAAGGCTAGGGAAAACATTGAGACAAAAGAAGAAATTGCTGATAAACAATGTTTTCTGTGCTACATTTTGTTCAAATTCAATATTTTTTCAAACTGTATTTTGTCGTCTGCAGCAGCTTTCAAATTGGAACAATCAAATCTTTTGTCGTTTGGGAAAGGGTTAATTCTGTATCAGGAGTATACTATAATTGTTACAGAACCATGACAACGCTTACCTCAAATTCTTGATTATGAAAAACAAAATACGTTTGAATATACAGGGGTTTTTCCCCTTAAGAAAGTGACACTGGTTTCCAGCGACTTCCCCTCAAGAAATAATGCACTTTTTCCCCAAATAATAAATTTTCCCCAAGATATATTTTCAAAAATCACACTGAAACCCAAATAAAATAGCAAGGAAATCCTTTCCACAATCTCTGCAGCTTTACAAACTAGCCCTGCTTGTTATCAAGTCTACAGTAGTTGATATAAGAGGGTTTTGGCCCATCTAGTGTTCTTTTTCTATATTATACAATTTTTCCCAAAACTAGGATGCCGCATGTGATTTTTCCCCTTTCTACCAGCGTCCTGTGTCTTCCCCCAATCCTAGAAAAAAGCCCTGAATATATAATGAGAAACATACTAACATAAATACAGGCAAATTTATTACATAATGATATCACTATGTACTTTGCTTTGGTACTGATAATTTAGAGAGAAAAAAAGAATCAAGCAAAATCGAAATTTTGCTGGAGATTTTCACTTTATATCACAGCTGTATCTCCATAATATTGAAGAAGTTAGACTTTCTCTTTTTGAGAAATCATCAGGGGTATCTAAATCATTGAAAATGGTACCTTTATCTATTTGAAGCCATCACTTACTTCAGATTAGACTGTTCTGAAATACGTGGTCCGTCCGACCAAGACCTACGCTTCAAATAAATTGCCTGAACATGGGTTAATTTCAAGCTATCTGTGCACGGCATAGAATAGTCTGATCAGGATCCATGTTGCTCTTAAAAGACATAAGGCCCCCTTTTTTCATGAACCAACTAATTTCAAGAACATCCTTGTATTATCAATTATTCAGACACACTGCGTGTAACATTTTACATGCTGCAATTCCTTTTATTGAATTAACCCTTTCCCAAAAGACAGCCATTCGGAATTGTCTAAAAGCACATGAAGACGGACATTGATGTTGATGTTGATAACATTTGTATTCAATAGAAAATACAAAAAATGAGACAAAAGGAGAAAATGCTGATTATCAGCTTTTTTCTTTTGTCTCGCTACTTTTTTTTCTTTTTTTTTAAGATTTTCTTATTGGGCACGTACAAACTAGACCTCGTTTGTGAAAGGGTTAGCAATTGGACGACTTAATTTCTTGCAGAAATGTGTAATTTAATTATTTTGTTTTGCTTTGCGATTGCATGAGGTTTGAATTGCTTGTCTTCGGTCTATTCACAGGCAATGAATGTACAATGATTGTATTTTAGATTAAGAGCAAAAAGATTTAAGTATGCGAGAAATCAATACTGCCGAACTTAACAAAAGAACCCAATTTGAGACCAAGAATAAAATCGTCATATCAGTGGGTTAAACGACAAAATATGTATTTGTAATTGCATGATTGTAATTCATTTGTACTCATTGACAGTCTTCTTTCAAATGCATCTTCAAAAAAATACAATTTCGACTTTAAATCGTATTCGTTTCAAACCGAAAATGTTGTGAAGATGTTTTTGCATCGAATCATGAAAAAATGCACTGATGTTTCTAAGACAATTTTAATATTGCCATATTCTGGTAAAGTGACGAAATATTTTAACTGTCATGCGGAAATAGAACTGTGAAATTTACCACTTCCAGTCAGTGTGAAACTCTTGCATGTGCACGTGTAAGTATATGTGGTTGATTTTTAACATATCGCTGCTTTTCAACAAAAGAACCTCGTAACTGCAGCCTATTTAAGCTGCAGTTACGAGGTTTTCGTTGAAAAGTGACGAAATAACGAAAACCTTCGATTGTTGTCTATATACCTAGGCTGGCAGCAATTATTGGAAAAAATATTTGTTGTCATTTGGAAAGTTCAGAAGAGTTTGACTTTCCACGAAATTTAACAAACTCCATTTAGCTTTAGTCGACACATAATATCACAACCACATTTTCAGGGGACATTTCTCATATATCTCAAGATTCTTGTTTGCCGAAATTTATATTCATGTTATCTAGAGAAAGGAATCGTATAAAATACTTTTAAAACAAAGAAATGTCCCCTAAAATGTATCATTTTAGATGTTGTAATTTAAGGTAAGATTGGCTGTTGTTTTGCTGGTTTTACGGGTAACTTAGACCCCGTCTCTTTTAATTTTACTTATAATGGTTAACCCATTAACAAACGACAAAAATTTGACTTGTCCAAATTCAAAGATGTCGAAGACGACAACTAAGAATGAATGAAAAACTACATTTTTTAATCATTTTGTGTGAAAAATATCGTGAGAAATAAAGCAATTGCTTGTCACAAGCAATTTCTTCATTTTTCACAATGTTTTCCATAGCAAAAAAGTCACGTTTAATGGCTTGTACAAATTATACGAGACTGTAGACGACCATTTGAAATGGGTGGAATTTTTTGGTCTTTCTTGGTAGAAAGAGCATTGTGGGGAAATGAAGAAATTGGTTGTCTCAAGCAATTTCTTCATTCCCCACAGTGTGTTCTCAAGCCTTTCTCTTTGAGATACGCTAAATGTTCCTTTGTGTTGAAATGGATCAGTTATGTAGTTGGGTGACATTTTCTGGGGGCGTTTCCCATATATCACAAGACTGTCTTGTTCCCCGAAATTTATATTCCTGTTATCTAGTACCACCTCAGGCGGATGTGCAATTTTAGAGAAATTATTCGCTCCTAAATTATGACCAAAAAAGTCTTACTACTGCCGCTAATACGTTGTTATTCTTCCATCAGTTTCCTCGAGAAAAATCCCGTATTTGCCATTATTTCACACTATTTGCCGTGGCATGACAGTGTGACATACGTATATCACATTGATCAGGTTTTTTATGGGGCGAGCAGCTGAAGGTAGTACTGGTTTGAGAAACAACAGGAATCCATGGTTAGGTGCTCCAGCCGCCGCGATATGACCCTGGCAGTTGAAAACCCCAATAAACTCAAACTGAAATATTATATATTATATATGAATTGATATTTACATATTCTTACGAGAATGTATAACAAACTGTGGGTCTTGTAAAATTGCGGTTGAAATTTGAATTTCTTAATTTCTTTTTTCAGTTATTGTCATTATGGTTTTCGTTTCGCCATTTCTTTAGCAATGACAAATATGATATTTGATGGAAAACTCTTTTTTGGAGCCTTTGATGGTCAAAAATCAAATGACAGAATCCATTCCCGATTCTTCATTAAATTCAATTTTCCAAATGGACTGGACTATATAGTCCATGAGCCAGACACTTTTTTGGTACCACTCGGAGGGAGTAATTCTTATTGCACTTTCTGAACAGCTTGATATGTGTAGTTAACTAATTGCTATGATAGCAGTCTGAAATTGGTAGCTTATGCCGAGAAAATCGCGGTTTTCTTAACCTACCCCACTTTCACATGTCCACAAATGGGACAGTGTGTGCGATTTCTTTTGGTAGTGTGTGATTTATCAAAAGGCTTGTCGTGATTATTTTCTCTGCCAAAATATTCTTAAAACACTAGTTTTGAGTACTATTGAATCTGTTTTCAGGTATGAGGCCTCTGTAGGCTGTGAAATAGAAGACGATTTGTCGGCCCCTACACCGAACGAAATGCACAATTTTTTCAAGTGAATTTTTCAATTCTCTGAAGCAGAAATGCAAGTGGCAACGTATTTTTACACTTAAATATATTTTCAAATGCGTACTCATCGATTCATGCCAGTTTCTTGGCACAAAACACTCGGAAAAAGCTGTAAACGGCAAAAACATTTGGTTGATTCGGACCCTGAAATGTTCGTACCTAAAAACTAAAACGCATACTATGAGTGTTCTAAGGCTTCTAACTGTTGCTAATCTATTGACAGCACTGTGTTTTAATCCAAAACAATTGGATTACCTCTTAGGTGACTATTTCATGCATATATATGTTATATGAATATGAAATGGAGATTTTTACGTTCGGCCTACTGAAAGAATGCTGAACTCAAAAGAATTTTCACTTTTAAGAATAATGAAGGGCCTTATATGTTCAGTTGAATGTCCAATCAATGCAAATTAGAAAATAATTACTGGAAATATATTCAATTACACAATATTCGACGGTTCGTAACTAAATTGAATGACTACATCAAAAAAATGAAGCTATATACGTACTTTACAACAAAATAAAGCCCAATGCCAATATACGATTATACGATATATAATGTACATCATGTGGCAACCAAAGTAAAACCTGATCGTCCCATATTCAAGGATACAATGAATATACGAAAAAAATGCTGCTTTTGTCATATATAGTACAAAAACTCTCTTCGTCGGATATATTGGTCTTCATATATATCTAATCATAACTCAATATAATACATGTACAATTATATTTATAATAAGTCAGGATACCGTAAAAAGGTCCCTTAAGGCTCTTGAACCAAATATGGTTCCAAATCAGCCTGCGTATACATGCAGTCTGATCAGGAACCATTGCTGTTCTCCACTAGATCCTTGATGACATGTTGCAATTGTAATATAGCAGCATGGATGTCTGCCT
The DNA here is from genome assembly GCA_963680895.1 of Fragum sueziense. Lineage (NCBI taxonomy): Eukaryota > Metazoa > Mollusca > Bivalvia > Cardiida > Cardiidae > Fragum > Fragum sueziense. The sequence goes on along the minus strand of OY804605.1, from coordinate 2,979,755 downwards.
GTCTTCACTAAAAGCATGCACTGATCTCAAGAAATGTGACTGCCTCAAATGCTATAAAGGACCCTTTTCCAGATTCGCGCTCAATTATGTAAGTATGAGAGAATACATTTGTTTCTGCTATTAAGTAGAAATTATAACATTCTCATTTCCAAAACCTAGTTTGTATTAACTATGATGATTAGACAAAGATTACTTATGCAAAGAATGATAATTAAAGTGTACGGAGGGAACTTATTTCTATGTTAAAATAGAAATTACATACATGTAGTACTTTTGCAATTTTATTTCGTTTAGAAAATATATTGCAGTGTCAATGAATGAATGCAACCCCCAGGCCTCCTTAAAGACAAATTCCATATGTATTTCGACAGCGAAGTCCGTAGATGTACATTGCATACTTACAGAACAGATTGACCAAAAACAGTAATTTTATAAGCCAGGTGATTGTATAACATGCGTGTCGTCCTTTTCCCATTTCCAAGTCTCCTTGTCTGTATGTATGTATTTTTACTACAGTTGCACTAGCAATATTTCTAAAATGTCTGCTATATATAATCATATTGTATACATGTGCTGATTCTAGTATTCGTGATTTTGATTCAGTCAATGGTTCCTGACATACCTGTTGTTAGTGTAATGCTTTTTGTCACTGAAAATCACTTTGGGTAATATGTGTCCAGCTCACTAGGGGAAATGATAAACATATAGATAAAAATAATTACATGTATGCAAATAAACTTTAAATAATCATTTGACAGAGATTTAAACTTCTTCTGTCGAACATATGCATTAAAATGTGAATCAGATGTATATGTGTTCTAGTTTATTTGGCATGAATCATAACAAAATGCAGTATGATACATACTCAAATGGTTGGTTTTGTTTTCATTTTGTAAGAGTCTGAAAGTTTTATAAGATCCATATCACCACATACACGTCATGTTAACAACAAATTGATTGGAATATGATTGATAACTAATGGTCAAATTGATTGAAGTTGTGGTAACAAAAGCAAAAACGGCACCACTTGTCTTTATAATTACAGTGGCGTATTTTTTAATCAAACATATCTCATTCACCGTCTCTTTTAGACAAATGCAAACGTTTCATAGATTCTGCGTTGTGAGCAACAGATTCATCAGATCAATATAAATTGAAAACTCGATTTAATAATCGTCTAAATAGTTACTATACCTTGTCACTACTGGTGCGGCTTTCATCTGTGTAGGAGAGAATGCAAGTTTGTGGTTTTTTAGTGGTTTCGTTTATGATCCCATGTTTCAAAACAAGTCGTTTATGAGGGCATATCAAAGGTTTTTGATTCTCACACCTGCTGTATTTTTCATATAATAGTCCCGTAGCCTTTCCAACCCCATTCCCCCCCCCCCCTTGTTAACAGTTCACTGATATCCGATATTTAGGAATCAACATCTTGTTACCCTAACCAATTTCCTCGGCAGCAGTCAACGAATCATCTTAACTGTCTCAGTCTCACCGGAATTCCTTTTCCCAATATTAGATTGTTGCAAAAGAAGGGATAGACTCCCCATAAACTGAAGCAATCTTGTTTAGCACTTTAAGCCTCCAGGACTAGAAATCATGTTACCATGTGCAACCGTGTTCTTAGTATTATCCATTTTGGTCAATAAATCTGGGAGGGGTAAGTCGGTTTAAAAGTTTCGGACAAGCTCGTAGCAGCTAGCCATATTATCCTACATACAAAGTGTATTTGGACCATTCATTTACACGAAGGTGTAAAAACCTTTACTACCTTAAAGGAGTAAATACCAGAAGCTCAAAACTGTTTTGATATCCCCTCATATATGGTATGTTAATGAAATGCCTTAACCTGACCAGTTACGTAAATGCGTCAGCGTACTTTAAAGTGCCGAACAAATTCGTTGTCTACATAACTTTATTATTTCGAAATTGTCATTCTTGTGGGTAATTGGACTTATACCAACTGGTGATATATGCCATTCTTCAACGACACAAATCACATTTTGCTTATGATTCAGTAATGATGGTTTTCATCTGATTTAGATTAAAATACTACAATTTGTTTGTAAGTTGATAATGTCCGTAATGCACAGAAATTAAATTTCATTCTGCTCCAACAGTTCGCATTTCCATCACCGCTTTATATATCTTTTCTTACATTAACACCTAAATCATTGAAAAAAATATTGATGCTAATTAAAAAAGATACTTAATTTATCAATGAACAGAACAAAATAACTTTGGATCGTTTTTTAATGACTTTTTTTTTTAATTAAGTCTGTCTAAAGCACCAACTGACAAATTTGCTGACGACTTCGATACATGGAAAATCTCTACCTCTGATTGACCATATTCTTTCATATATTCCTAATCAAGACCACTTTTATCGTGATCCAATCCTCTCTCTTATTTGCATATTTACAATAAATTAATCACAGGCTTGAATAATTTAATAAACAAACTTCAAATGTCTAATCTCCATAACTCTGAAGTGCTCGAAAATCACAAAACACATTTCCCTGTTATGGCTACTAGACAGCATTCTTACATTTTTCTTTATATCAACATGTCTGCATTTCTTCATTTGAAATACCAATTGCTGTAAGGCTAGATGCTAGGGTGATTTCGATTGTTCTGTTATAATTATGGCTTTGCTCACGAAGGTTCCAAGCTTTGGGTTGAAGTTGATCAATATCAAGTCGTAATTCTTGCATTATGTTGTAATTGCAGTTCAACAAATCTGTTTTGGTGCCTAAATACTTACATTTATATGTTACTCTCTTTCTGTTATCATTGTTTACTTCGCATTAATAAATTGTGACTGTCTATGTACATTGTATAACAGTCCATGTAGTGATTCGTTCTTCCTTTCTAGCCCATTTTACTTACATTATGCATCATTCACGAAAGATTCCAACTGAACTTTGATATGTTGATTTGACAATGGAACTATAGTTTTTCTTTTTTCAGAAACGTAGTGTGAGTTTTTTCAACAGCTTTTGTATCAATGTAATCAATTTTATCTCTAGTCTTATCGTTATTTAACACTTGCTTTATTTTCTACCCGTAAATATTTCTTTTGTACTGCATTATATCTTGTATTCTAAAAGACTTTACTGCTGTAGTGATATGTCCACGCTACAGAGTATAGTGCACTAAAGTGAACCCGGGACAACTGCATCTTCGTCCGTTAGTTGAGCGTCTTAACAAAACATAGCCGAAGAAGGGTCATTACATATTCAGATGTTATGGGTAATGTTAATTCTGTTGCACAACAATGTTTTTAATACAATTAAGATGTATTTAATTCTTCCTAGGTCTCCAATTATACATTAGTTTCATGGCACTTTTGCTGAAAATACCTCCTTTTTATAACATTTTTATCCTTGCACACGAAAAGCGATAGCCTTGTAGTTAACTACGCATGTTTCTTAATATGTTGTATACATATACGATGTTTTGTGTACTTTTTCCTGGAATACATGTTTCATTTGCAATCCAAGTGGTTGTACTAAGCAATATACATGTATATACATATTAGAAAACACTACAAATTTACATGTCAATGTTAACACCAGAAGTCCTCATAATTGTTTTTAAAAGCAGGCCAATAGCCTACAATTTTTGCATTAATTGTGCAAATGTATCCGAACAAAAGGCAATAGACGAAGGTGTGCACTCTAGAGGGACTCTTTATTTGTAAAGCACTTGAATATCCGCATTTGATTTCAGGAAAGAAATATTATATATTATAATTATAGCATTATTGATCACCTGTCTTTCTTTACGAATCAACTGCACATGGAAAACGTTATTCTTCAATGCTTTATGGATGTACATTTGTCTGGGCATGTACTCTAATGCCTTTCTGACAGTAGAATAACATTAAAACAATGACTTTGTGTCATCCTCTCGATCCAGAAACATAAATGAATATATCCTGCTTATAACCCTCACCCCTTTCTTATCTTGTGAGAAATTAGCTTCTCTGCGTACACGTTCAAACCAGGCCTAGTTTTCTTCATGTGTATCCTTAAAGAAGTGTTTGTAAGCATTATTCATTTGATTTTTTCGTTGTTCGAATTAGTTTTACATTTAAAAATGAATGAAATGGAAATGATAATCATTTATGCTTTTTTGACTTTCTGGTAGTATAATGAGTGGCAATAAAGTCGGCATTGTTATCCATGCTAGTTTGTTATATGTATATTTATTTAGTATTACTGATATCAAGCTACTAATTAGAGTTCATTTACATCAGAAAGCAGACTTTATGTGTCCACAAACACTATAATTATCATTTTTTCCTTGTAATTCGTATCATCTATAGATAGTTCTCTGTGTACACTAAAATCTTCCTACAGATGACATTTCAGACTAACACAAAACGTTAAAATATGCTACTCTGTACTGTTTCTCTGTTATGAACAAAGACTTTTGTATTTGAATGAGCTTAAGGGTTGGAAAATTGTATGTGTTGTTTCACTAGAAAATCAATGAATTTTTTGTGTGTAAAGGGTACCCTTGAAAAGAAGCGTTTTTCGGGGCATAAGCTACCGATCTGAGATTGCTATCATACTGAAACATGAAGTATAGATACCAGACTAATCAAAAAGTGCAAAAAGAATTACTCCCTCTGAGTGGTACCAATCGGCCAAAATTCGGGTCCTGGCTCATGGACTAATATCAATTAGTTCCCTAGTTCCACAAAAAGTGCACACGTCACCATTTTTCTGTGAGCTGGTTCCCATCTCGTTAGAGGACTGCCTGAAGCCGGAAAACTTCGAGTTTAATTATGAAGCCCTTGTAAACACCCGCGTGTTCCTAATAAGATGCCGCGAGAGACGTGATATAAATGAGACGGGATCTAGAAAAAGGGATCCTAATGAAATTTGGGGACAACATGGAACCCGGTCAGCCTGTGCATTCGAACACTCTGATCAGGATCCATGCTGCTCCCTAAAAATCGCCAAAGACACATATTTTTAAAGCCAACAGATACCACAATGTATTTAGGTCAGATTGTGAGAATTAAGATTCAGGTTGTTCTTAAATGTCATTAGGGACCCCTTTTCCAGATCCCGGCTCAAGTGACTTTTAGGTTTTCTTCTCCGGTTCTTATTTCGCTGAATTAACTTGGAATATCGAGATAGGCAAAACATTAGCAATTAAGCAAGTAATAGTATTCATCCTCACGAATCTTATAACGTGCCCCGTATGTAATAAGGCTTTGTCAACAAGCCACTGACGGTATTGCTGCTTTCCCTCTAAAACAGTCCTAACAACAGCCTTGTAACAAGCTGTAGTTATAAGGTGTTTTGGCGAAAAGCGAACAAATACTTTCAGCTTTTCAGACTCCGCAAAATTGAAACGAGATCTTTTTTTTTTTTTTTTTTTTTTTTTTTTTTTTTTCTTCTTCTTCTTCTTTTTTTGTTGTTGTTGTTTTGTTTAGTGTTGTTGGTGTTTTGTCTTTTTTGTTTTGTTTTTTGACAAAGAAGCTGTTTCTACATGAATGAAAAACACACGTCTGAAAAGACTCACGGACAGATAAATCTAGCTTTTTCGCGATTCACATTTTTACGCTAAAACCGTGGAAATTTAGCTTGCGTTTGTTTGACATTGTTTAGTCATTTTCTGAAAATTTTCCATTTATATTTCAAAAGTTGACATGTAAACAGTGTTTTTCAAGATCATGTCGTAAGCAAATCGTCGAAGAAAACTGACGTCATCTGATGACCTGGTGGCGCACCGTCGAGATGTTTTGTGTTTGTTTAGAGTTATCGCCTACAGATAAATTAAGAGAAATGGACAGGTCGAAAAATGTGTTGATATATGGAAAAGCATTTGCATTGACGTGGCACGGAGGTTTAAAGACAGACAAAACATCAGTACATGGCGATGGCTGTCCAAGGAGACCAAACCATTCAGTCAGTCAGGGTACAAGTGCCTGTGAAGGACAGCTTGTCAGGGCGGATATGTGCTTTACTGTATGGAATATTGCAGTGAAGTTGTCTCTTTAGAATTGTTTAAGTCGTTTATCATAATTTTACAGGAGTTGAATAATTATGTTAAAGGTTTCCGGTAGTTTGGCTTCTCGTCTTCTACGAGACGTCGACCCGAAGAATCATGTTCAGTCTTCCAACTATTCTTGAGATTTTCTGATGCGGTATGAGTCTGGTTGCGACAAATCATTGGACAAAATTTTAACGACTGGCGAAATGCGGCTTCGTTACCATGATCCCGAAACAAAGAAAGACATATATGTATGTAAAACGCTAGGCACGCCCCATACCTGGACAGTACGGATTTAATATCATAGTTATTTGGCCATCATGTCGAAACTTCCGACGAACTAAAGAAAATCGCTAGTTTATCATGTCATACGTCAGTGACTGGGTTAAGGAAACATTTAATTGTTCAAACACATAAACAGGAACTTCAAAGGTGTCGCTGGAGAAAATATTGAAATACTTGAACGGGTCGCTTAATTATCATCTTCACAGACCTGACGTCAATTACGGCGGTGTGACGTTACGTGACGCTCTGGCCGAAGGCAACCGGCAAGACATGGCCTTATTAAATGGTTTCTGCAGAAATTATTTGCTAACGTATCATTTTGATATTTTGCACACTTAATAACGAATAGTTAAGTACAGTTCTCTGTAAAAATCATGCAATCACTGCTACATGGGGGTCAACGGATTTTATTGATATTTGGTAGGTTGGTGTAATATGTCTCCAGTTTTGCAAAAGTGTTGAAAAAAATTCAAAAATTCAATTTCGGTAACCATGGCAACGACTTTTATACGATTATTTTCTTGAAAAATGGCATTTTTTCTATATTTTCAGCTTAAATAACTCCCTTCTGTAGAAAACTAATTAAGAAACAACTCTGAAATATTGTCATTTAACTATTGAACAATTATTTGTTATGATTTTAAGTCGAATTCACACAAGCTTTTCAACATTTATTAAGGAATAAAAAGGGAGGTAATTCAAATTCAGACAAAAATGGGGCTTTTTGGGTCAATTTTCAATGTTTATTTTCAAAAACAAAGGAAAGGAATAGATACAAGTTATTGGCATATATATTACACCTTCATGTACTTTACCGTTGTAGCATAAAAACAATTTCCAGGAAAAATCGAAATCAGAGATAATTAAGTCCGAAATGAGTTAATTTTCATTTTTTTACAAAAAATGACATTTTCAACCCAAAAAATCTAGTGAAACCCAAGCTAATATTATCAAGTCATTTACAAATATAAGAACCCAAAATGTCAGAGAATATTGCTATGTATGTACTTTTTTGTGCAAATTTTTCACTTTTTTACATTTTCCGATCATTAAAGGGAGATAATTCAATTTTTGAAAAATCCAGAGTCAATGATTTTTATACATTATTACACCATTTAATCTTCAAAAATTTATTTTTTTGATTGATACACATAAAAATTAGTAAATATAACATCCTTAATTTCAAAGGGTCATATTTCTATTTGATTTTAAGTTTTGGTTACCATGGTAACAGATTTTATAAATTGAAAAAAGTGGTCAAATAGTCCATACATTGACACCATTTTGGTCTGTCTTTCTTCCTCTTGCAAGAAATATTTGTTATGAAAATTCAATTTTCATAAAGAAATGGTTGCCAAGGAAACCACAAACAAATCTAGTCACCAGTTTCTATGCTGCTTTTGTTATAGAAAATAACTATTTATCGACTGTTTTTCAGTGACAATTGTTCACTTCTATTAAAACCATGATGTCAATTAAAAATGCCTATCATATCTAAAAGTTTATATCATATGTTACAATTTTAATATTAAATACATATAATGTTAGATCTAAAGTTTTGGTTACCATGGTAACAATTTTTATAAAATGAAAAGTGGTAAAATAGTTCATAAATTGACACCAAATTGGACTATATATCTCCATCTCGTAAAATTTTCTTTTCCTCAAAATTTGATCCATGTCAATAAATAATGCTGTAAAAATCTAAAAGCCAATTTTTAGACTTGACCAATACAAAAGCTGCTAATTTCACAAAAATACAGGCTATAAAGAATGGGGTTTTGTAAATAATGCATTGAAATTTTTTAGACAAAGGAGAAATTGTTCTATATATCAACATATATCTTCTTTTTTCTCATTTATCTCAGGCGTTTTGTATTAGAGATGCCAAAACAAGGTCTAGTTTGGGAAATGCATAGGGCAAGCTAACTTAATCTCAAGAGATACAAATAAGAGAAATTGGTGGCTTTTCCCAATGAAACATTTCATTTACTGTTCATTAAACCACATACTGTGGGAACTGATTGTATTGTCCCACTAAGGCAAATAAAAAATGAGTACCCACAACAATGACAATGTTGAGTTTCGGACTGACAGACAGACGGACGGACAGACAGAGGGACAGAACAACATAGGGTTTGGATTTGAAATGGCAAATTTAGAGTACCTTTTCCCTGCCTCCTGTTGCTCTGTTCTACATAGACAACTCTTTTTTTTCTGTTTTTAACCAAACATTGTTTTGGCTTTCTGGGTGGAAACCATTGTGGGAAATGAAACAATTGCTTGTCACAAGCAATCTCTTCATTTTCAACAATGCTTTACCAAAGCCCATATCTATCAGGGTTACAAAATGCACCATTGAAAATTTATGTGGGAATGAGTTAAACACAGATTTTTTTGAAGTTGCTATCACAATGATAAATCAAATTGCAGTGTTCCATGACTTGGAGTGTTCCATTCTTTGTTAATTTTTTTGGTTTTTTTTTTTCTGAAATTTAGATGAGGGGATGACATAAATTTTATAAAGTATGAAGCATTAGGAACACAGCAGTCAAGATCTTATATATCTAAATCTAAAGAATACTTATCAAGATCAAGATTGATTTAAGGTATACAGCCCATCATTAGAAACGCCACCTTCTATCCATATAAAATGCATCAAATTGCACACATTTGTATAAGCACTTCACATAAGTTGATTCATCATGCCGGATTATGCTTAAAGAATAAAATAGTTTAGAAATATTATTTCACTCTATATTCATATGCAAGGTAGGTAATTTTGAACATTTTAGTCAAATATTTCCATTTGTATGCATTAATTCAAAATTCTAAACTGTTCAAAATGCTTATGAGATGTTACATATGTTTGTATTTGGAATGGAAAAGTAACACAGTTTAAGAAATACCAACACTTTTCAAATTCGCTTCTGGCTCTTTGATGCTAATGATGGGTCGCATACCTTAAAGAATGCCCATTTTTTCTGTCATTATTCTCTTTTCATTCAACGTTTTCAAAACATGTTCTTTTGGCACATCAAGTATCATTGTTTGAAAAAGGTACAACTCAGGCATGGGATACTCATACTCGTACTTAAGTATTATGGGTACAAGTACCACTTTCCCCCGTACTCACTGGTACTCAGTACTCATGGGGAAAATGAGAACTCATACTCATACTTACTCAAGTACTGACCCTTCAGTACTCAGTACTCATGAATCTTTTTGAGTACTTTATATAAGAAAACATATTTCAAAAGAACAGATGATTCAATATCAGAATACAAATGCATGGACCACATTCAGTATACCAGTCGTATTTTACAGTTTTACCTGTGTTAACCCTTTCCCAAACCTATAAGAAAATGTTTGGGAAACATTGAGGAAAAAGAAGAAAATGCTGATTATCAGTATTTTCTCCTTTTGTCTCAATATTTTCCAAGCTATAATGTACACAAATCCAATCTTTCTCATTACCCATTTTGTCATCTGCATCAGCTTTCAAAATAGACCAACCTCAACTTAATTAACCATTAAGGAAAGGTTTATCAATGACACAATTCACACCATTAGGCAATTATGATACACTAATCCTTTGTTATGTATTGTTTGGCTATATATCCCATTACCACACATTGACACCTTTTGACACCCTTTTAGATAATGACTTTGGAAAACATTGTGGAAAAATGAAATTTCTTAATTTCCCACAATGTTTTCTATGTAAAAAGACCAAAAAATGTTTAATTTCATTCACTTGAAATTGTTGTCTGCAACATCTTTGAATTTGGAATGGTCCAAAATTCTGCTGTTTGATAAAGGGATATTTTGTTAGTCTATCATAGATGCTAAACTGTATTAAAATTGTATACCAGAAAATGAACTCAAGTTTATTCTCAGCTTGTTCATGTAATTTCTTACAAAAGAGAGAGAGATTCAATACTGTTTAATAAAATCTAATACTGCACAAATCAGCTTTCATTTGCAACATCAGTGTGATTGCTAAGTACTACATAAACATATTCATTTAGCTTAGCAGGATTTCTTGTTGAGCAATAAACCATATTAAACACAAAATGTAACTTTTCCTTGTTAAAATTTCGGTGTATATTGCATGTCATTCTAGTACTCATAAATACTCAATAATACTTAAGTACTACTCGAGTACTACTTAAGTACTGTAACCAGTTTAGTACTCAGTACTCATAAGTACAAGTACCAAATCTGAAATACTCAAGTATTATTCAAGTATTAGAAAGTCAGTACTCGTCACATGCCTGGTACAACTTCACCTTTCTCAAACAACCCTTGTACGGTTCATTGAAGTAGAAGGATCTTTTTTGGACATTTTGACAAAAGACAACAAAGCTGACTACAATTATTTTATCCTTTGTTTACTTTAAATGTTTTCTTTATCAGAGGGCAGAAATACTATACAGTGTACAATAGTCCCAGCCGAAATTGACAGTTATGTAGGCTGATGTTTACTGCTGCAAAACCAATCAATTCGTCTGATTTGATCCGTTACAAATATGAAGAGAGTTGATTGGTTGTCAAGTAGTAAACATTAGCCCACGTCACTGTCAATTTCGGCTGGGACTATTGTAGTTAACATTACATTGATATAGTTGTCTGCAACATCTTTCAATTTGGATCAGTCTTAATCTGGTCATCACAGAAAGAGTTATTCATATTTAAACCTTTGTCTGTGGCAAAGAATGGGCAAGTATACAAAATATACCATAAGATAAAAATATCACATAATATTACAATTTTCATCTCTTCAAATCATCAAATCCAATTTGTAACAAAATTAATCTGCTTTGTTGTATAGACATGTATCAACATAAAGTCAAGATCAGTCCTTCTAGTAAAAAACAATTATAACTTGTCTATATTCAACACTGTAAGTCCAAAACTGCAACTTGGTGTACATCAGCGACTGAAAAATAGAGAAATTGCAATATTTTATCAACCCTTTCTCGAACAGAATACGGTAATTCTAAGGTGGTCTAAAATTCAAAGGTGTGACAGACAACATTATTTCAAGACGCAATATATATGGAGTTAATCAAATCTTTCGGGTGATCCTCTTGAAAATCAGCAATTTCTCCTTTTCCTTCAATATTTTCTGTGCTATCATAACACATGTCATATAATAATATTATAATATTAGACATAACTATTTCTCATCTACATGTATAATTCTTTTTTAATTAAGAGCAGTCTAGAAATATTCAATTTGTTAAAAAGTTAATCGACCGGTACAACAAACATATTTTGAAACTCTAAACATATTACCAAACAACAAATTTTGGAGTCAAAGATGTTGCATGGGCAGATCTAGAGGGGGTGGGGGGTCCGGACACCTGGCATTGGCAGAAAATTAAATTTTGACTTTATAAATTTAGTGTATTGTTACATATTTACTACATTTAAGATTTTAAGCCATAATTTGAGTTTGGACACTCCCCCCCCCCACCCCCCTGAAAAAAATTCCTGGATCCGCAGATGACAATTATATCAAGTTAAGGAAATTTGAAGTCTTTTTGTCTTCTTTGTAGAACACATTGTGGGAAATGAAGAAATTGCTTGTAAAGTCATTATCTTGTTGTTAGTCAAAAAGAGTCTCTGTGTGATAATGGGTTAATTTTGACAAATCCAGATAAATTAATTGGAGAAGGGTTTCATAATCATGCCATGTTGAATAGAATTAACAATTTTATTGTGGCAGCTAGTTACCCCTAGCTTTACAGTTACAATGATAAATTTATCAATATCTTTCAATATTTAACACACAATTTTTTGCATCCAGTAAAAAAAAAAAAAAAACAACATTAGAAATTGATAAATAACATTCCATGTTAGTAAATATTCTTTGAAGATTCTCACCATTATCTTTTGATTTGAGGGTCCTGAATCAAAGTTCATTCTTTCTCTATAGCCAATAATAACCAATTCATCATTCTGCAAAATAAAAGAGACAAACATAGTCAATGATAATCAATAAAAATGAATTTTGTGCAAAGACAGACTAGGTTTACCATTATGTTTTTATAAAATCTTGTAACTACAGCTTCAATTAAGCTATAGTTGCAGGGTTTTAGAATTACATCAGCAAAATACTACTGTTTGACCAAAATTATCATTTATGTCACTGTTTACTTGATAAAATTGAACCAGAACCCTATTCATCATTCTGAAAATAAAAGACATGAAGTGAAATGAAAGTAGATGTATAGCTACTTTTAAATTAATTAATTGACAATATCTGGTCATTGAGTTATGATAACTATAATTTTTCTGTGACACAGCCTCAATATGAGAAACAGAGAATGCAGTCCCAATAGGGATTATCACACAGAGTTCACATTATAAGTTTCGTTGAATTTGGTCCATTGGTTGCTGAGATCAGGCTGTGGACGGACCAACAGATGGATGGATAGCTAGGCAACTATATGCTCTCCCAAAATTTTTCGGGGAGCATGAAAATTTTTTGGGCCGCATAAAAAGTATGGAAAACTAATTGATTGGCCTGAAAGACACACCGATATACTGCAAACCTGGTGTCCCTTTCAGCTTCAATGGTAGGAGATTAAAGTCCAATTTAAAAGAAGAAGTCGTGACAAAATACTAACCATTGCCAAACTCATCAGAAATATTCCTGTCTTAAGTTCTATATACTGCCTAAACTCCCCTGTCTGCAAATCCTCTGTTTATCTGGGAGGGACGGAGGTGGTGCAGTGGTAACGCGCTAGACTTGAAACACAGGGGTCGCTGGTTGGATCCCATGCCTCTCCATTCTTTTGGCTGAGACTTTAAATCGTGGTCCCATCTCCATGTGACTTTAGTAGTTGAGTGGGACATAAAACTTCATTCAATCCAATCTGTTTATTGAATCGGTCGGCACAATTCTTTCAGCCAATCAAAAACGTCGTCAGCGGACCTGCACTCATTCGGTGGAGGTGAAAGCTTCGGTCTTTTTCGTTGAAGCATAACCAACTTTCAGCATTAATATCTCGACGACTACGCCTGATTATTAAAAATGCGTTGGTAGTTAGAAAGTTTAAATCACATTCTTTAATGAAAGAGTTTTGTTTATGAATTTTAACGATGGGTTTTTGAAATAATCTGCCTCAAAGTTGGTATCCCGTAACGATAAAGACCGAGGTTGTACCCTCGATGAAAAAATGAAAGTGAGGCTATGACGTCATGCCGACTGATTCTATAAGGGCTTATTTCTACCCGAGACATTGCCTGTGACATATGAGCTTGACATTCTCCGACATTTTGGAAAGCAACATCGCTTCTTTGGTCGCCATCCGATAAAAATTGGTATCTATGGAAAACAGGGCAGTCTACTATGGTTCCAAAATCCGCCCCTAAGTTTAGCTGATTTAGCAATGCTTTTTTTCAGCTTGCAGATCGAGTAAATTTCCCTCTAATGATATTCCCTGTTCGATTTTAGGTGGCCATGCACTGATCTATATCGCTGTTCTTTAAAAAGAATAACTTTTCCTCTGATAATTTGTCATATTTTCCACGCGATGTACCAAAATACAGTCACAATGAATCTGAGTTGAAAGGAGGCAGCCATTTTGTTGACATTGGTTTCAAGGGAAGTAACTCCATTAGACTGGAATTAGACTGGATTTGTAGACTGGGATGCTCATTTTACTGTAATTTCGTCATCTTTCTAATTGAATTACTCTAATATCACAAATTTGCACAAAAAAGTACAAACACCAGATAAAACACCAAAATATCATCTTTCAACTTATGAAAGTTTAAATTGGATATCTGCTTGGGTTTTACAATTTTAGATCCACTGAAAAACACCACTTTTACTATATATTCTATGTAAAAGCAAATAAAAATTAAAATGTTTACCATTCCACCAATCCTTAAAGGATAGACTTTTTGAGCTATATAGCATTTATTTATGTCATAATCTATTGATTTTTTACAAAAATGATATTTTTGGTGATAGTGTATGTAGCACGAAATATGCCATTTTGCATGATTTTTACAGAGAGCTGTACTTAAGGTTTATCACGAAACAGATTTAATTCTGATATTCAACCACGAATTTGAATTACAGAATAATTCCGCGAATTTATCAAACAACCCTCGTATAACTAAGAAATTTAAAAACTTTTGAATGCTACATTGTAGATGGTTAAAAGAAAATCACTCTAGTTAAAATATCTAAAATGTCTAAGAACTGTTTTCGTTGTCTTTGGTCGTAGTTTGAAATGCTGCATTGGAACGGCTTCGCAAACTTTGCATCAGTAAGGAAGTGGTTTAGATGTGTAATATTTCAATCGTAATGCGATAATTATTCTGCGACTGCGCAGCTGCATCGGTGGCCGTCGACAAAGCCTACAATTATCTAATTAAAGGACAAGATGCATCCCTATCGGAAACAAAAGCTTTGCAGAAAAAAATTAAATTCATGAAAGGAAATAAATAAATACCGAGTCACTTCAGAATTGCTTCAATGAATGGGTATTTTTAAAGGTTTCATCAGATTTTAGCGATAAGAATTTTCTGGCGTGGCATACTGTGTAAATGGCACATTTTGCCTTAAGCGACACGACACTATGTCCGGGAAATGAACTCGCTTCAAATTAATAAGAAATATCACCGAATTTAATATCAATCTAGTAGAGTGATAGAATTAATGAATTAGGATAGAAATGCTCATGGCACAGTTTTTGTAGCGTTGTTCCTTCGTTGGTATTTCTTGTGGCTATTCATTATGGGACGTTAACACGGTGGATAATCACGTGATGCAATAATTACCGTATATCTTCAATATAACTTTGTTAATACGGGACCGATTTGAATTCGGTTTGAAGCAGAAAATGTAGACAGACGTCACGCATTAGATGGACGTAGTTGAATTTTGACAAATCAACAGATAAAAAAGTTATTGAAGATAACCCAAAATTTTGGTTAATCTTCAATAACTTTTTTATCAGTCGATTTTTTTCAAAAATATACCACGTCCATGTTATTCCAGACATTTTTCCACATTCGCTGCTTCAAACCGAATTCAAATTGGTGAAGTATTGACACAATTATTGAAGATTATCGGAAATTCTTAGTCACGTGATTATACACCGTGGTTAAGGCTAGTCCAGATATGTCCAGAAGTGCTCAAGGTAAAAAAAAAACCACTTTGTCATACACTGATGCTACTCAGTTTAACATGGTTTCCTCGAAGGTTATCATTTATAACAGCTGAGCTTCAGACGCCATATGTTAACCCTTTCCCAAACAAGACCTGGTTTTGACGTCCCTGGTAGAAAAGGTTTGGGAAAACATTGAGACAAAAGAAGAAACTGCTGATAACCAGCAGTTTCTCCTTTTGTCTCAATATTTTTATGCCATATTTTACACAAATCCTATTTCTAACAACAAGCATTTTGTCTTTTGTGGCAGTTTTTAAGTGGATCACCCAAAAATTTTGTCGTTTGGGAAAGGGTTAAGGCTTATCAAAATGAAATATTTTACTAATTATTAATCAAACCCTATGTAGTGAGTACTCATTGGAATCCTCTCATTGAAACAATTCAACTGAGTACATACAACATAGGGTTTGAAATTGAAAGTTCGATGTCTTTACTGCATTTTCATCATCATCATCATCATCATCATCATCATCATCATCATCATCATCATCATCATCATCATCATCATCATCATCATCATCATCATCATCATCATCATCATCATCATCATCATCATCATTATCATCTTGTGGCCTCAGCCGGGATTAACTACACTACACCCTTCCACGGACGGTTATCTGAAGCTCTGTTTATAGGAGTTCATAACAAATGATTTAACGAAAAAATAATCCCTACCTTTCCGTTCCCAAAGCGACCTTGAACTTCGACCTTGGTAATGACCATCATTCGTCCAAGGTCAATCTGTAAATATTCGTAGGAATCTTTGTCGATCATTTTGGGACACCATGCACCTCCATTAATCTCATTGCGTATCCTGGAAATAGAAGGTACAAATATGTTTAACCCTTTCCCAAACGACAAAATTTAAGGGTGATCCACTTCAAAAACTGCCAAAAATGACGAAATGAGTGTTATTAATGATAGGATTTGTATAAAATATGGCACAGAAAATATTGAGACAAAAGGAGAAATTGCTGATTATCAGCAGTTTCTTCTTTTGTTTCAATGTTTTCCCAAGCCTTTTCTATTAGGGACGTCAAAACCAGGTCTTGTTTTGGGAAAGGGTTAATAAAGATTATTTCAAACAAATGGATTTTAAGAATTAGAAGATAAGTAGGTCTTAGGTCAAGGACTGTTTATGGATTTACCCTGTCGAAAACTGTAAAATTGTAAAAACCAAACGCCAATCGACAGATCGCTCCACCCAACATAGAATTTAAGACAAACAATGGGGATGTCATCGTTAATAGGGAACGATTTTATCCAGTTAATCGTGACGTAATTCGGACAAACAAAATAGTATTGCGTAGGTGTCGTTATAAAAGCTCGTAATTACGGCTTGATTTAAGCCGTAGTTACGAGATTTTCTAACAACACCGACGGTTTATCAAAACATAACAGTTAACCTAGTCAATTCAGATTAGAAACGAGGCTCCCCAAGTAGCACCTTCACGGTGCTCTGTGTTATCTGTCCCACATCTCAGTCGGTTTTAGTCAAATGGAGCCTAGTCCAGGGACTGTATTGTTAGCACAAAATTCTTTGCCATTGGCATGTCGATTGTTTTGATTGTCAGTCGATAAATCGATACAATAACACGTGCAACGAAGAACAATTGGGGCATTACATTTTTCTGATCGTCCATTGGCTAATCGACGTTTTTGATTGACAGTCGGCGTTTGGTCAATTATGTGGTGTTGCCGAAGACAAGGTTAGAATAAAAGAAGAGCAGGATTTTAGTGTTTGATATCTGATGATGGCTGGAAGGAATAGCTTAAGAATATTATCTTACAGTGGTATTTTCGGCATTTACCCAAGATAGCCAGTGATCACGACACAAACAAGTCAAATATGTGATAATAAATACTCATTGAAACGCAGACAAAAAGCAATTTGTATTTTCAAAAGGACTTCAAAATTCTGTAAAATCAAAAAGCCCAAATGCTCTTTACATTGCCATTTTCACAATTGCCTAACGGGCAATTTAAATGCAAGGTCACTGGGAACGGATGTTTTCTAGTTGGAAATTTCTCCGTGATTTTAAAACGCATTTAGTTCTAACGATTCTCTTTTCTGAAAGTAGTTCTCCGTTCCAATAATGGGATATTTTTTGTCTTTCTTTTGTGCTTCAACCGTATTTTTTTTAGTCATTAGATTCTTATATGTGCAAAACCTACAATTTTCAGGTCATCTAATTTTAAGCCAAAAAGAAGTTATTGAGAAAAATTATAGTACCATTGTCGAGTCGTTCCAAATACGCCAATTTTACGTCTGAACCGTTTCGACTATACTATGAATCAACGATCTGTTCTTCTGTTCAGTTCCAGCTTTTGATTAATTAAGGGTGTTCCTTTCAATAATAACCATTTGCCCTTTCCAGGTATGCATTCCTCAACTACAACAACAGGCCCATTTAAAGCAATACTTTTTTTCTGATCTGAACAAGTATGTTGTAATATTTGTGATATTTTGGATTCTTGTCTAGCCTTAAAAAAGTTCCTAAAATTCAAAATTGAAAAGAACACTCACTTTTACCATGACGTTAAGAAAATTGATATGTATTTTTCTCTACAGTACTTAGTATTAAAGACAAGAATCCTGTCAAGTAACGAACCTCTTTTATTAAGCCTTCCTAAGCCATTTAGAAAAGAAGGTATCGATTTTAATGGAATGCGCTAAGAGCATACAGGAAAGGAAAAAGTAAAATCCCTGCCTTCCTTTCCGATCGATTCTTTCCTTTGCGATAATTACAGTATTTGATTCGATTTTCACACCATCTTATTATTTTCAGCTCTTAGCAAGAGAATCCGTCTCTCTCTCGCTTTCTTGGAGAAATCCTATCCGTCGGCAAAATAGTTCCACTTTGATAACTTTCTTTTCCGCGTGGATTGGTTAAAAAGAATTTGGTTTTCTTTTAATTACGGAACTATTATTTCCACCAGACTGGTTCTCACTTTCAGATTTTGTTACATTTCATTGTATTTCTAAAGGTGAACCCTGATTGCAAATTTAGGAACTTGAAAAATCCTTACATCCATTATTTATTTCATAGCTAAGATACATTTTGAATAAGATGCATGAAAACGATATCCTTAACATATACCTTGCAGTTGACTTAAACTGTGGCAATATACTTGGTGTCAATTTTAGATTATCGCTGAAATGCTTTTATTTGACACTCATTCTATTTAAGATCAATGAAATAGTGTTTGGTCTGTCCGTCTGCAAAAGATATATACCGAGGTCAAATATAAAGATATATAAGAAGAAACGTGTGGCAGAGGCAGTAGATTCCAAACCTGATCTTGTCAACTTCCAAAATAAAAGTTACATATACGTTCGGTTTGGTTTTTATCGCAAAAATGTAAAGGCCAATGTTATGGCATTTTTCGCCATTTGACAAAGCCAGAGCCGACAATTTCTCATTATATATAAGGTCTAAATGAATAAGAAAAAAACTGGATATTCAGGAAAATGTCCCGCCATCTTTGAATTGTCTGCAGATTGAAAACTTGTCAATCAAGCTGTGAGGTAGTGGTGATAATGGAAAAAAAGTTCTGGCGGGCAAATAGAAAAGATGAGATTGATCGGTAACAGACGGGTTATCGAAAATTGGGACGTGGTGTCCACTATATTCATGGTGGATAATCACGTGATACAATATTTTCAGAAACTCTTCAATAATTTTGTTAATATGCGACCGATTTGAATTCGGTTTGAAGCAGAGAATGTGGACAGACGTCACGTCACGTGGTTGATTTTTGAATAATCAACTGATAAAAAAGTTATTGAAGATAAACCAAAATTTTGGTTTATCTTCAATAACTTTTTTATCAGTTGATATTTCAAAAACCCAACACGCTTATTCCTGGTATTTTCCCACCTTCTCTGCTTCAAACCGAATTCAAACTGGTCACGTATTAAAAAAGATAATAAAGATTATCGGAAATTCTGAGTCACGTGATTATACACCGTGTTTATTAGATGGACTATTTTGAGAGGACAGTGTTATTTGATTTATTTGGGCTTTACGCCGTTTTCAACTACTAAGGTCATATCGCGTCATATCGCGGCGGCTAGAGCACCTAACAATGGATTCCTGACGTTTCTCATACCAGTACTACCACAACACCCTTACCGAGCCATCAGCTGCTTCCCCAAATAGGTTCACGATATCAAACCATTGATGGGTGACATTTTTGTCAGTAAGGGTATTTGTCGCGGCCGGTTATCGAACCCGGGACCTCTCGTATGAGAGGCAGATAGGCCACCAACTGCGCCATGGCCGCGGCCCGAGAACAGCGTTGTGTAAGGTTGTCGGCTACAGGTCGCCTGGTATGGTGAACCATTTGACGATTGAGTCAAGTTACGTGTAGTTTAACCCATTCCCAAAACGGCAAAATTTTAGGGTGATCCACTTCAAAAACGGCCACAAATGACAAAATGGATGTTATTAAAGATAGGAATTGTGTAAAATATCACACAGAAAATATTGAGACAAAAGGAGAAACTGCTGGTTATCAGCAGTTTCTTCTTTTGTTTCAATGTTTTCCCAAGCCTTTTCTATTAGGGACGTCAAAACCAGGTCTTGTTTGGGAAAGGGTTAAATTATGTATGCCATTTGAGCTTATAAGAGGACTAAGAGAGGGCCCGGTATTTTGTCATATGATTAAAATAACAAAGTTGCAAAGATCTCTACAATACAAAACCGAATATTTATGTTTACATTCATGGAAATAAATTGTTATTCTAAGGACTTGAAGTATTTGATTTCTTATAATATGGTAAATACTTAAATATCATTGATTACAGAAATGCAATTAACAGCAGATATATAAAGATGAATTCGAGACAGTTATTGCCCAGTTTTCAGATGGTTCTCCGCTCCCTATATTAGAGAGTGACAGATAGAATGTGTTATATGTCATGGTTCCCATCATTGATCTACGCTCAATGTTCGGGAACCATTATTTAACAGGAATATATAGGAGAATTGGGAAATAAGTTTAGTTATTTCCTTCCCTGAACTGTACTTTGTATATCATCTGTCTATATCTTTAAATACGTTATTTCTTTTCCCATAGTTATCACATTGTCTCTTTGAAAGATTAAAATTAACGTACAGTGGTATAATCGACCAACATTAACCCGGGACAACTCCATAATTATGTAATGGCACCACTTTGGCCATGTTTTGTTAGGACGCTTAAACAATAGTCCTTGTCAACTTAAATAAAGTTGTCCCATATTAATTATGGTGGACTATATCCATCATGTTTTAAACAGTATACACAAACAACAAAACCATTGGTTCTATTTAGATGCAAAGTCTTTTCTTTTTTTTTCTCTCTCTTTTTTTCATATTCTTTTCAATGAACTGTCTTTGTCAATATTATTCCATCCCTTGAAGACATGTGTTGTGGTACATAAAGGCTCGCTGGTGGTCGTCTTGTTGCCTTACTGTATTTGACTGTAATACTTTTAATTCCCAGTTGGTGATTTGAAAGATCCTTAGAGAATAATATAATTACATCTTGGTTAATTTTATATATACCGGTAAAGTAAGAGGACCTCTTATTTCTTTGCGACTTTTAGGTGAGTGAATCTTAACCTTAAGAACTTCCACAAGAGTTAAGCCTGGAATTCAATGTATTTATGTGCACAGAAATTTGTCTTTATGGGGTAAACCCAGACAAAATAAAACTTAAGCTGTCGGTATGCCGAATTAATTCTTGAAAAAGAACGACATTAAATACGTTCGATAAGGAGTTTGTTCGTTAAAGCGAAATAAACAGTTGATTTACTACTTTTTGTACTATCCTCTTCTCGGGGACCGTCGATGCTGTAGACCAAGAAAGTACTGTCTGAAGTCTTAAAATGACAAGAACTCAGTTTTCAAGATACTTTACATTTGTCCTGCTGGTAGTTTAATTTATTATCATAAAAACAAATGAATTTGGCTGATACCGCTGAACATATCACTTTGAGTTCAATTTATCTACTAGTTAGCTTTATTTAGAGACAAACTGAAATATTTAAGAATTCAAAAAAGCAAATGTCTTTACATTTCTATACTTGTTTGACCGCGATGAATTAAATTAAAGCTGATGTTCGATTCTAGAAAGGATAAATTTTTGTATGCGATAATCCAACTGTTGCTGCTACTTCTGCTGTTTGTCTCGTCCAAATACATGACTTCTAAAGTACTGCTAGATTCCTCAATCCAAACAATCTAATCAAGTCAACATCATCTAGGTTGGAAGCGGTAGAAAGCTGATTAAATTTTCCCAATGAAAGCTTGTATAAGAAACTAGCTGATTAGGAAATAAGACAAATTTCATCAGGAGAAAAGCAAGTTATAGAGCTCTGGATAAGAAGGACTAATGTAATTTGAAATTAAAAAGAATGATACATTTCGGAAAATTTTGAGAAATCCCCTATATTGTTGGTGCCCATTTGAATCGTCTCGTCGAGACGATTCAAACGAGTACCCACAGCATAGGGCTTTGATGAGTAATGAAATATTTAGATTTCCATTCCGTCCTAATTTGAACTCTGAAATTCCATTTTTACCGAACCCAGAAATGTCAACTCCGCAGTTTCGAATTTTTATATCTGAGGGAGCGTCTCGAAATAATCACGTTCGCCGGGCTATAATCAGCGAAAAGGACATGAATTAGGCGAAAAGGAATTGGTCTAAAGGTATTAACTTGTCATTGCGGCTGAGAGGAAAGACGTTTCTAATCCCTAATTTGCGCATTAAAGACATTAGGTTTCGGGATTTCAAGATTTTTCCCAGAAAACATTGAATTGACCTCGTAGAAAATAAGGTTGTCTTCTAGGGTTTTCTATTTCTATCGTCGCCATTTGCAATAGTATGTACTTTGCTTTCCGTTTCCCTAAAGGTAGACTATATTTCGATTTCTTACCACTAAATTATGCATATATCTGATTAAAAGAAGACAGGGTCCTTCTGTAAAACATAATCATAATTTACCCGCAAATGAATTACTTAACATTCCACTCCATGTTATAGTTTCCAAAAAAAACAATAAGGTAACATTTAGCAACAATTGGTCGTTTGTACTTTAAAACAGTTTCCCGTCTTTAATGTAGCAAATATGTGTATCTATTAATTTTATTCCAACAAAATCGTAAATAGGGTGACTAACCTGACTCAAGGAATAGGGAACGATTTTATCCAGTTAACGATGACGTACTCTCGGACAGACAATGGTATTTC
Organism: Fragum sueziense; assembly: GCA_963680895.1. Lineage (NCBI taxonomy): Eukaryota > Metazoa > Mollusca > Bivalvia > Cardiida > Cardiidae > Fragum > Fragum sueziense. The sequence continues at coordinate 2,957,020 of OY804605.1, read as the reverse complement.
CGTAGGTGATGTTATAAAATCTCGTTACTGCGACTTGATTAAAGCCGTAATTACGAGATTTCATAACAACACCGACAGTTTATCAAAACATAACGATAAAAACAGTCTATTTTAGCTAAAAAATTCTTGGCTATTGTAGTTCTTAGGATGTCTGAAGAACCAGAAAGGCACCTTTCTTTCCCACTAAAAGTCCTAATGTCAAAGATACGAAAGAAGATTACCTAACCTCGAACTAATTATTATTGTTGACTATGAAGTTCTAATCAACTTTAATAACCCGGAAACACACCTTCCTGACACGAAAAAGTCCACAATAAAGTCATATTTAACTATAATGAGATGTCTATATTTAGTAACAATAATTCCGGTCTAGACTGGGGTACCAGGTGCGAGCTTTCATGTTAATTTCGACTATAATTAGATGACTTAACTTCAAATTGATTACTGTCATAATAAGGATAGTTCTGATATCGTCTGTGTGGACATCTCTAAAAAGGTAGCTTGATTCAAAGAAAAAGCCAGACTGAGTGAAAAATAATGAAATTCTAGTTGTGTTGTGCTTACTTGGAATTACAAGTACAACGTTTAACTGAAAGACTGTAAACCGTGGAGTAAACAATCGTAACGTTTGCCTCATATTGCAAAAGTTGCGAAATGCACAAAATAATTAACATCGTGTCATTTGCAAGAAATAAGATTAGCCCTTTTCCACAAAAATGTCAGCTGGGAAATGGTTAATGATAGATTTGTAGACATTAGAATATTCTTGAAAGAATGAATACGAAATTTCGGGATACATTCGTCTAAAGGGGGAATGGCCTAAATCAATGATACAGGCACATTTCCCGTCTTTTTCTTTCAATAATTAATTTAGTCGGAACGAGAAAAAGACATTTACGTGCTGCGTAACTTTCTTTGTCTTAACAAAAACGAATGGTAATCAATTGAATGTGGAAACCCGAATGATGTATTGTTCTAACCGCGTTTTCCCGCTTACGTCTTTTGTTATTTTGATCGAGCTTTGTACGTCTTAAATTCACACACAACTCGCTGTTAATTTCTCTGAAAATTGGCATATTTAGGAAGCGTAATATATCACTTTTATAAATACTTTAAACTTATTCTCAAAAAGATGCCGTGAATGAAATTTAGGCCAGTTTAGAAACGTGTTTTTATACATTTAGTGGCATTATTTAAAGATGAGGTTTGATGGTGGCAATATGCACTTATAATTGGTGCTCAATAACAAAATGAAATAAGATTCGAATCAACCTTAATTCAACATGCGGAATAAATGATTGCTTTGAGATTTGATATCTAAATAAGCCTGAAGAGTTCTAGCGTCCTCAAAAATGGATATTTGACCTCACAAGCCTGCTATCGCCATTAATTAACCCTTTCCCAAACAAGACCTGGTTTTGACGTCCCTAGAAGAAAAGGCTTAGGAAAACATTGAGGCAAAAGAAGAAACTGCTGATAACCAGCAGTTTCTCCTTTTGTCTCAATATTTTCTGTGCCACATTTTACACTTATCCTATCTTAGATAACATCCATTTTGTCATTTGTGGCAGTTTTTGAAGTGGATCACCCTAAAATTTTGTCGTTTGGGAAAGGGTTAATATTTAATTACAATACAAATATGACATCCTCGTTAGGATAGCATAAGTCAGGTCACGCTACTGACCGACCTTATTTGACACCACATAAATATTTAACAAGTCACGAAAAGTAAAGCAATTAGATATTTCCCATGTACAGCCGTAACAAAAATCAAATATGCTTCCTGACCGATGTATTCACATAACATTTATGTATCTTACAATAACGATAACTTTTGCATTCAAAAGGAGGTACGCGACCGAATAGACTTTTAACCCATAATTGGTTTCAATGGACACTGTTTTCCCATGTCGTGCTTCACATCAGGTAACTCGGTCAAAAAATTCTGTGGCCCTCAAGGGACATTATGACCGTCTAGTCTAAATGATCAGAATAGTAGTAAAAATGTAGGTATTTCATATACATGGTCCTTTGTGACTATGATTCGCGAATATTTTTCATAAACACCGTGACAACAGCTTTAAACAAGAGGGCCAAGATGGCCCTATATCGCTCACCTTAGAGATCATCCAGATGATAATTTTTGTCTCATCTCATATACACAACTTCTGGAAAACGTTCATTAAAGGAAACAATTTAAACAATGCTGGTAGTAGAGAGTTATACTACCATGAAAAGTGCAAAATTTACCTTAAAGATCTCTGATATACAGAGTTGGAGAAGATTGTATCATTATGAGACAATTCCACATACAAATTTCGAAAGCCTTACGCCAAACAGTTTAGGAGAAAAAGATTGTAAAAGATTTCCTTCTTTGTCTCTATATGAAATTCAATACCCACAACATAGGGCCAATTTTCCTTGTATCACAATAATTTGAAGTATTTTGGTAGTAGAGGGCCTTGAGATGATTCTTCACACAAAATTTCAAAGCTTTATGCCAAACGGTTCAGGAGAAAAAGATTCGTTGTACAAAATTTCCTTCTTTGTCTCTATATGAAATTCTATACCCACAACAAAGGGCCAATTTTCCTAGTATCACAATAATTTGAAGTATTTTGGTAGAGGGCAAGTTGATATGATTCTACACACAAAATTTCAAAGCTCTAGGCCAAAAGGTGTAGGAGAAGATGATTGTACAAGATTTCCATCTTTGTTTCTATATGAAATTCGATACACACAACATAGGGCCAATTTTCCTTGTATCGCAATAATTTGAAGTATTTTGGTAGAGGGCCTTGAGATGATTCTACACACAAAATTTCAAAGCTCTAGGCCAAACAGTTCAGGAGAAAAAGATTGTACAAAAGTTCCTTCTTTGTTTCTATATGAAATTCAATACCCACAACATAGGGCCAATTTTCCTTGTATCACAATAATTTGAAGTATTTTGGTAGAGGGCCTTGAGATGATTCTACACACAAACTTTCAAAGCTTTAGGCCATACGGTTCAGGAGAAAATGATTGTACAAAATTTCCTTCTTTGTGTCTATATGAAATTCAATACCCACAACATAGGGCCAATTTTCCTTGTATCACAATAATTTGAAGTATTTTGGTAGAGGGCCTTGAGATGATTCTACACACAAACTTTCAAAGCTTTAGGCCAAACGGTTCAGGAGAAAATGATTGTACAAAATTTCCTTCTTTGTTTCTATATGAAATTCAATACCCACAACATAGGGCCAATTTTCCTTGTATCACAATAATTTAAAGTATTGTGGTAGAGGGCCTTGAGATGATTCTACACACAAAATTTCAAGACTCTAGGCCTTATAGTTTGGGAGGAGAAGATTTTTTAGTAATTGTGGACAGACAGACGGACAGACGGACGGACGGACAGACGGACGGACGACGGACGGTGAGCGATCACAATAGCTCACCCTCAGCACTTCGTGCTAAGGTGAGCTAACAATGTATTTTGTTGTCCTCATGTGGGACCCATATTTTGTTGTTTTTGTACTCACAAAGAATTATGCAATTCCTGGCAAGCACCCAGTGTTTAAAGTGGCCGGTCAAGTCATTCCCCTCGCCCCAGGGACAGAACGACCGTCTGATCGTCACAACCAGCAACCACAAAAAGATAAAGTTTGTATATTTGGGAACCTTATGACATAGAAAATATTGGGGCAAATGTAGAAAATGCTGGTTACCAGCATTTTCTTCATTTGTCTCTATGTTTTCTTAAGCATTTTCAGTTCAGGATATGAAGACAAAATCTTGTTTGTGACAGGTCAAGTCATTCTCCCCACCCCCCAGGGACATGACGACCGTCTGGTCGGTACAACCGGCGACCACAAAAAGATAAAGTTTTTATATCTGTGAAACTATGACACAGAAACTATTGAGGCAAATGTAGAAAATGCTGGTTACCAGCATTTTCTTCATTTGCCTCAATGTTTTCACAAGCATTTTCAGTTCAAGATATCAAAACAAAGTCTTGTTAGTGACAGGTCAAGTCATTCCCCCGTCCCCCAAAGGACATCTCGACCGTCTGGTCGGTACAACCGGCGACCACAAAAAGATACGATTACTTATTAGTGACAGAAACAAAATTGTACGTGTCACACAGCTTTCTCATTAATTTCTCATCAAAATAATTAAAAGTCACACCCGAGGGAAAACGACATTGGACGGAGTCAGACAGTGTTTAAATGTTAGGAAATTATATTGCATCCTGCTAAGCTTATTCAATCTCATACTTTCAGTCGATTCTGCTTACTGTGAGCTTGACGAAATCATACTTGGTTCCTTGTTCGTGCACTGGGTCGTACAATTCGTGCAATTGACATGATTTGCCTTTAGAATAATTTCAAGCCTTAATGTAATTTGTTTGTAAATGTTGTTTAGTCCATACATTATCTCTATAATTAGAATTGCCATTTGACTTTAGTAATTGACCTCGCGGACAAACAAGGCAAATCGAGTCTTTTACTATTATAGCCATTTTCAGCTCTAAGTGGAATGGCGCGGTGTATGGTATTTTCGCCATTTTAAATACATGAACCTGTGGCGTTTGGGGGACTCGAACATGAAGTCATTCGATTTAGAACCCAGCGTCCTACCCCATTGCTGTGAACGCATATGTCTCAAGATTTTTACTGGTATAGATCTGTGTGTAGTAGAATTATGTATCGTTCGTAGTTATTTTGTCAAATATGATACAGACAAATATTATGATTAAAACAAATCCTAATTCAATTAGTATATTGACTTTTGTTCTCGACAGACCATTTATGTTTGCTATATCTCTCATATTACTGGTTTATAGTATTTGTTCTGCAATAGATACACGAATCTACAACTGACGTGCTATGTGGTGTCCCAGATGACATATTTGATTGCAGATTCCATATAGAAATATTCATAATAATAACACTTTCCTATTTGGCAAACATTGAAAGATATCTAATGCTTGCTGCAGAGGACAAAATAGACTTTTATAAAGGTAAAAAATTCTGAACAGTTAAGCATGGAAAATATTGAGACGAAAGAAGAAAATGCCGATTATCAGCATGCTCTTTTTTGTCCCAATGTTTTCCCAATCCCTTTTATTTAGGGACTTCTAAATAATGTCTTGTTATACATCAAGATACAGTGAAAGATTGAGGATTTATAAACTTTGAAAGCTGATGCACATATTGTTTTATATCAAGGTGTTTAAACTAAACGTTGTTTTGTAAATGGTTAAAGAGGAGATAGATAGTCGCGAAGTCGACTCTAACGTAAATTGGCAGCGTAGATGCCACAAATACAAACTAAAGTCGCAATTTCAATAGTTAAAAACTTGTTCTTAATTATAAAGCGGGCATAAATATAGGAAATGATACAAAATCTATTATAAAAAATCACAATATATTCATTGATTTCACATAAAGCATGACGTTTGCGGGCTGATATCTCGAACTGACTGGCAGTCCATTAAGGGAATTAAAAAGTAGCAAGTATATCTTATGACAAAGTAAATTGCATAACACCGTGGGTAGACTGACTGACATGTTATATTGTCATGGTTTTGGTTTGAAACAAAATGAAAATTTCAGTTTTCATGAAATTCCTAAGTTCAATTTCTTTGGAAGTCTTGATCAACTATTTTAGAAAAGGAAGTGAATGTGGAAAGCCGTTCGGATTTATCATGACATAAATATTGTAATTCATCATTATATCTAGTTAATTATATAATTAGTTTTGTCATTCAGGTATATGCTATTATATATACATTATTTGGCTCTGCGTGCCAAAATTTCAGGCACACGTATCATTACTCGTACATCTAAGCAAATAAAATATGGTAGAATGTCCATAATAATGCTTCAACTTGTTGTTTATAGCTTTCAATTTTTGAAATGTGAACGAAGCCATCCATGCAAGACGAAGTGCTCCGTATATGTACAGTGTCTGCGTTATGTTGTGTATGCGTTGGAACTCAGGAAGTAACAAGCGTACCTTATTATCCGTGCATTCCCAATATTCAATGCTTAGTTGACAAGTCACTCCCACAGTGCAGTGCCGTGATTGTCTCAGGGGAAATTTAGCATATACCGTGAGAACTAAAGGCTGTCACACATGTCACTGACTAAATCAAGACAAAATAGGGCAATAGTGTTCGGAATTCATTATTTCGATTTCAAAGCCTTTTCTTTTGGCACACAATGTCATTTTACAAATGAAACAATTCTTATAAATAGGTTCAAAATTTATTTTAAATTTCACTTGTTGGTGTCTCTTCTCTGAAGACATATCGCTGGTGGGGAGTCAAAACCTCGTAACTACAGCTTGAATAAGCTGGAGTTACGAGGATTTGACTTTCCATCGACGATATAATGGTTTTTAGAAATAGCCGATTGCTTCATTAAGGGAGTACATTTGTGGCAATTGCTTTATTATTCCTCTTACGCATGTTCCTTTACGTAATTAGGGCAAATATAAGCCATGAATAATTAAAAGTTACAATATTCGAAAAAATGACAAGTGGAAATGTAGGCAATATGTAATGTAAGAGCAACCTCTCGTAACCACACACAGCTTGTTACATGTTTTCTTTGAAAAGCGACGATATGGCTCAAAGTTCACGACAGTTCAAACTAAATATTGTTGAAACAGTCCCTAAATATGCAATGATAGGCTTACTGAATTCTACGTACGTGCTAATCTTTATTTAACGCTTACATGTTATGTAGAAACGTCGTTCATTAATTCATTCAATTAAAAGATCTAGCAATCAATGAACTTGCACGCTTTCAACTCAATTAAGCACATCAAAAAGGAATAAAAGACTGGCTCAATTGAAATGAGACTTTAGCAGGCGAAATGCCTTTACATCGGGGAACCTTGGATATTATCAACATCAAACGCTAGTGCTGTCATTTTCTGGGAAAGTTGTTTTATTACGCCTTTTCTAACTGAAACAACAGAAACTTGGACAAGTCAATATTGAAGATGGTTGTTTAAGCTGCAGTTTCGTGGGTTTTGTTGAAATGCAGCGAATATACAGATTTACAAAATTGTACAGCTTAAAGCGTAGAAATCCTCAATGCAAAAATACCAATGTTCAGTATTTTCTTCTTTCATGCAGGTATATGTATCATAACCTTAAAGGATCGTCACAGCAAGTGCTTGCAAGGCAAAGAGTTTTAAGCATATAGCAAGCTAACGGGGACCCATTAAACTTTGTTGCAATAATTCAGTAAAATGATTGCTTCTTCGTGCGGAAAAGTGAACTTATCAATTGCAAATATATGTAGGTATATCTAAATTTTCACAAACTAACACGTTTCTAATGTGCGTTTTTGTTATTTAGAGTGTTATAATGGAGATAATAACAAGCTTAGGGGTCTTTATTGCGCAATAAAAACCTCTGTGCTTTGGACTACATGTTAAGGGTCAACTAAACAGTTTGACAGTGAATTTGTGCCATTGCTGGCTCCAAGTTAAACAAGTTTCTCAATGAAAATTTGTTTTATGTTCTGTTACATCATGATTATAACATGCCATAGGCATAGTTCATTTGACAGAAAGAACAAAGTTGAACACCAAAATCAACAAGACAAGTCGAAAATTTGGCGTTTCTCCCAAAACCAGCAACTTTCTCTAGACAACAAATTTTCTTCATTGAGATATGCCAAATTAATGTGCACATTCTAATCCAGGTAGTACTACCTTCAAATGTCAATATATCACAGCGGTTTTCATAACATTCCCCAAAGACCATTCCCGCCCATGCTTTTTCATCAGACGCCATTTGCAAAATCCACCGACACCTATTCAGTAGTGTTTTGGAGGCATTAAACAATAGGCAGCGTAAAGAAATTAAGTGCACCTTTAAACCTGATTCATTGTTGATCTTCGAGTATGATACATTACATCGATCGCGTCCTCACCTTCATATAATCGTCGATTCAAATGTCAGTCTTTAGTTTCCGGCATCTTCTGTAGACATCTTGTAAACAGTAGCTTCATACGCCCATATTCGTATCTTTGATAGCCTAAAAGTTATTTTTCGTGACTATTATCAAGATTTTCAGTTGTAATTATCCTATTTATTATATTTACAAATATCTATGAAATTTCGATCGGTAAATCAACAAAAAAGTTTCGCAAAATTCGGTACTATTTTCAGCGTTATTTGGTTGTGCCGGGAACCAGCATCATCGAATTTGTAAACAGACGGCATACATCGAACAGATCGGCGTAAAAAAACATATTTAATGAATGGTGAGTTGTCAGAAACATTAGAATTGATATTTGAAAGGTGGTGTGCGTATTACAATCCTTCGATTTTCAAAGAATTTGGACTATGCCATTCATAAATGTGAAATAATTTGCACCGAAAATAGACTCTGTTCATATCTGAAAATTTTTCGAAAAATATTTTATTTAGCAAAGACAAAACGTGCATGCATACTAAATACAATATGCATTCAGTCTTTACACAAATTAATATTTTAAACGACATAACAAATAAAATTATATCGTAGCATAATTTAAGAAATGTATGGTGTAGAGCAACGACCATTACAAATTAGTAGCGTCCGGATAATGTAACATGTTTTTCTTGTTAATTTTCTCTGCAATTACCGAGCAATACAACATTACAACAAAGGGAATGTTATACTAACTTATAACACAATTCTGATAACAAGATACCTTTAAAATATGTTTGCACTTTTGGAATCAATATGAAAAATGTAAGTGGTGTGTCAATAGAAAAATGGGAAAAGGTTATTATTATCATGTGACATATGTCTTCACTGTAGGAGCCATCATTGATTTATTTCAGTTCATCAAATAAAGAAAAATAACAATTTTATTAGAAAACTTACTTTGACTGCTTGAGAATATGGCCAAATTTTTTGACCATACATAGTGTTTAAAAAAAATAGTTCCACCTTGAATTTCATATGAAAAATGAAGAAATTTCCAAATTTTATTTCGTAAATGCATGTTTTTCGAAGAAAGTAACTTCATGTAAGTAGTAGTACTACCAAGTTTAGACCACGGTGTATGTTTGTGTGAAAAACTAGCCAACTTCATTCAAGGATTACTATGTTCTCGTTTTTCCTGCAAGTCGTCCTTTTTCGCAATGTTTTGATTGTGCTTTACAAGGTAAACCAGAATTAAGTTGCTTAACATCTTCTACTCATGTAGAGCTTTAATTTGATATATAGTATGGCATATACATGCAAAAAATAACTTTGAATTTTGTGTAGATACCGAATTTACCTGAACCTTAAGGCAAATACCTCGGCGCTGTGTGCCTCGGTTTTTACCTACACATGAAGTCCGTCGCACATCGGTTTTCATTGGCAATAAAGACCACTTAACTTGTTATTTATGAAATAATAACAAGTTTAGCGGTCTTTATTGCCAATAAAACCCGATGTGCGACGGACTACATGTGTAGGTAAAAACCGAGGCGCACAGCGCCGAGGTATTTGCCTAATCATGTAGTCCAGAGCACAGAGGTTTTTATTGGCAATAAAGACCGATAAACTTGTTATTATCTCCATTATAACACTCTAAATAACAAAAACGCACATTAGAAATGTGTTATTTTGTGAAAATTCTGCCATGAACTAGTTTTCGTCGTAGGAAACGCATTGTCGGTTAAGTGACGTCATTTGACGTTACCTTGACGCCACGTGACGTTTTGGCGCATATACAAAGCATAATTACATAGGGTTTTTATTGTAAATAAAACCCGATGTAGTTCTTCTTTCGCTATATATGGATTTTACGGAAAAGTGTTATAATATTTCATAATTCACACACAATTCAGAGTCCGTATCACGTCGACGTCATGTCCAAACACTGCGTCATGCTTTACGTTTTTTTGGACGTGCTCCGCCAATGATTAGGCAATGATTGTGTTGTATGACAGGCCTTAAGGTAGTTCATCCCTAATGAGATTCACACGACGTCAGATTTTTTCATGAGACGTCGTTAACATTCAAAACCCCATCCAATAGCAGGATACTCAGAGTCATGTATAGGAATCTCCATTCAAGGACGATTGTATTGATTTGTGGTTTAATTTATAGGGAAAAATATATCGATAGCAGCGTGTGTCAGCTTGCAAACAGGTGTTTTGTCGTTTCGATAAATAAAACGGTTGCTATGGCAACAAATGGAAGTATTGAAAAAAGACAGCAGGATAAACTGTGAGGCGTCTTAAAGAGAATTTTCATTAGCTTAAGAGTACTTCATCAACATGTATTATTTAGATAAAGCTTTACTTTTAAATCTTTTCTTAGACAATGCCTGGTTTTGATGTCATACTTCTTACTTGAGAATCTGAAGGGAACAAAAGCACAACTGCAATTGCATGAATTGAGCAAACCACTGATAATCAACGTTTTTGTCGTAATTCATGTATTCATCAATAATGCCATTAAACAAAGAAAACTAACATTTCGTCGCTTTTCAACCAAATCTTCGTAACTGCATCTTAAAACGAACTGCGTTACGAAAATTTGGTTGAAAAGCATCGATATGACGATATTCGACTCTTGTTGAAAACAGAGTAAATGTCGGTTACCCGGCTTTGTCCTCAATTCTAAATGTCCTCCTTCGATTTTCCTTTTTCATGCGTTCAAATACAAGTAAGTGTTAATTTGGGGGTTTTAATTGAAAAGGTAGGACACAGGTGGTTAATTATATAGGGAACCTCGGGGCGGCAATTGTTTGTCATAATCTATCATATGTCACCGCCATCAAAGAGAAAATAATTAGACATAGAGAAAGACATGAGGTGCAAGATGATAGAAATATGCATGTGTTTCTTCAGACGAGAATCTATTACATAGAAGGCTTCTTGAAAAAAGCAAACGTATAGCGTCAATGACTGCTTACCCAGCGTTACATTTATTTCCCTTTGCCATACACCACGTACAAGTTTAAAGAATGGTCTCTGGCCCCCGATCACCGAATGTTCTCTATAACATAAGTTTGCAGTGTTAAACAGCTATGTACTCTCATAGCCCTCTTTTAAAACACAAGATTTGTATTCGTGAAATGTAAGCAGTGGATTCGATTCATGGACTTAAAAGGTCACCCCGCCAGCTGTAAATAGGTTAATTTTGTTATTTTACAGAAGGCATTGGCTAATCATTATTGTAAGCGTCATTGTGCTAGTAGTAGTATTGTTGCTGCGTCATCAGAAGAGTAAATGTTCATCTGAATAAATGGCCACAGAGACCGGAACTAAGCTTTGAATGGATACTTTAATAAGGAGGTCACATAATCACTGGTGGTGAACTCGGCCAAAGCGAGGGACGTTTTTCGCTACCACAAGCTATAGATATTTTGCGTGTAAATGTGAGTTTAAAGATCACTTTTTTTCTAATGGCGATGAACTTGTTCTAAATCAGACCGGGTTTACCGTTTTGTATTGACGAACCGTCGGTGTTGTTATAAAATCTCGTAACTACGGCTTCGATAAACGATATTTTATAACAACACCGATGTAATACCTTGTTCGCAAAAAACGTCCCTTGCTTTGGCCGAGTTCACCACCAGTGATAATTATTGTACAAATAGTTGACACTTACCTTGAGTTCTGTGGACCGACACTTTTGTGACTGTGAGTGGAACTTGCCGTAATGGCCGAGTCTGGAATTCGTCGATCCTCCATACCTAGCTGCTCCTGACATTGATCTGAAAGTATAAAGGGAGACAATTAAGTCTGGTGTAAAGGGGGGGCAATTAAGACAAATGTACTCACTCATACAGTCGAACAAAATTAACTCGGGACTTTGTCTCTAATGTCCGTTAGTTCAGCGTGTTAACCCATTACCACATAGTGACTCTTTTTAACTTTTCTAAAGTAAAGGGCTTGGGAAAACATTGTGGAAAATGAAGAATTTGCTTGTGACAAGCAATTTCTTCATTTCCCACAATGTTTTCCAGACAAAAACACCTAAACATGCAAAATTCCATGCAATTGATATTTTCGTCTGTAACACCTTTGAATTTGGACAAGTCTAAAATTATGCCGTTTGGTAATGGGTTAAGAAAACATTGTCAAGGTGGGGGTAATTGCATAATTATGTAGATGCCCCGTGTAAATGCTGGTGGGCTATACCAGAGAAGTAACACCGGAGGTTTGTAAAATAATCGTTTAATACATACAAATGAATTATGATGAAGCGACGAAAGGTTTGGTATGGAGTTGAGTAGAATCCAAGAAATCAGAAAACGCTTATGTAGAAAGAGAAATACATTTAATTTCTCCATGTACATTAATATTTACTTTAGTACGGACCACGTTAAACTTGGTTGATAATCCGAGGGCGGATCCAGGATTTTTTTTCCAGGGCGGTCCAAGCCCTTTATTTTTTCCAGGGGTGGGGATCCAAGCTCAAATTATGGCTTAGAATGTAAAAAAATGTAACGTTGCACTAACTTTATATACTCAAAATTCAATTTTCGGCCAATGCCAGGGGGGTCCGACCCCCCCCCCCACACACACACACACCACCGAACCCCCCTCTAGATCCGCCTATGTAATCTACATGTACAATAATATAATGGATAATATAACAGTCCGACATTTTGTAATTTGGGAAAAGATAAAGCTGCGATGTGCTTGAAAATTGCTGGAAGGTACATGTACATTCACATGTGTTCATGTATTACTTTTCTTCGCGCCAGGAATAACACAAATTCTGAAATTTAAGACTTTTTAGCGAGATTTCTTAGTTAAGTGTCAATTACAAAGGAGTGAAAAGCGAGATTATATTCGCATAATAAAACCGTCAATTTGTAGATTTCTAGGCATTTGTGGCAAGTATTTACGGACGCCTTTCAACACTGAGGTGTTTAGCTAAACCTTGGCGTACAAAAGTAGGTCAGATGGAAGGATGAAGTGTACATGTGATTTTGATGTTAATCCATAACAGTCATTTTCCATTGCACTGTGGTTCCGTGCTTAAACAATGCTGCATTTCCTTGATAAGTAGCCTGTGAAAATAATCTTACTATTTTTAGTAAGCACAGGTATGATTTTTTTAAAGCAACAAAATGCACTAAAATGTTACACAAGATGTGTAAGGCATTTGTCAGGCACTATTTGAATCAAAAGAGCAAAGAATTGTCTATTTTTGCTTTATTTACGTCCAAATCGTCTCGCAGTTTATATTTTAACATAAATATGGTAAAAATTAAATCAAAAGCAGATTTTCATTTTGATTAATTTTGAAGACATTTATGATACAACTAATTGCTAAAGTAGTAACCTTAATGTGGTAATATTCAAAACTGTTTGCTCTAGAAGTTCTCATGATATGCATACGTTTATTTGTATCCCGTCTTAATTGGTTTTCATAGACAGGCATGATTGTGATGAACCTAGATGACATGGCGCCCAGCTTTTTGCTGATAAGCCTTAATTAATCCAGTAATGAGAAAATCACACTCTCCTATACAGTATATTTGATTGGGCAGCAAAACTTAGATAAAGTATTTCCTGTTTATTTTTTCGTGTTATTTTTTAAGCATGTGTTGTCCTTCGTTTTTTATATCTATACAATAGCAGAAAATGCATCCAGCTTAACCCTTTCTCCAGCAAAATAAACCATATGCACACTTTGTACACGAAGGAATGTTTATTTTGCCATTTAGAACTCCTCTTTTTTTCGGACAAATTTAAATAATTCATTGAAATGATATTAAATACATGATCTATCAAATACATAAGGTTGAGGTCGGTTGCGACACTTGAATGCGGATTGTTTTAGTAACACACATATAAAGAATCGAATATAAGGTGATAGCCATGATTCTAGAACCGTTTAACTATTTATTGCATTTACAATTACTGCAAACAGTTGTCAGTACTGACAAAGTAAACTTTAAATTTTAATTGAATCATGAGTATCTCAAATCTGACATGCTTGTTAGCAATGCAACAGTAATTACAGAACCACCTAGAGGTTATGTTATAATGGGCTGCAGCAAATCTGCATTCTGTAGGGAATAACAAAGCACTGTTTAATCTTAAGCTGTTGATAAACACTGCATATCGCTGCTTTTCAACAAAAACCTCACAATTTCAGCTTGAAACAAGCTGCAAATCTGCATTCTTTAGGGAATAACACTGCACCATTTAATCTTAAGCTGTTGATAAATATTGCATATAATGCAGAATGCAATTTCTTGAATGTACATTGCCACGCTCCTTTAATTACAACACACATCTGTGCGACAACGGTAAACGCCCATAGCATTGGTTTCAAATGCTAACGATGCAATGTTCCCTATTGCTATGGTAAGTTATCCCATTACCACACACTGACTCTTTTTGACTCCCCACAAGATAATTGCTTTGGAAAACGCTGTGGAAAATGAAGAAATGCTTCATTCCCCACAACGTTTTCTACCAAATATGATCTACAAAATTTGAATTTCATTCACCTGAATTTGTCGTCTGCAACGTCTTTGAATTTGGAGAACCCTATTTTTTGTCGATTGGGAACGCGTTATAACAAGCAGACATTTTTGGACAAGATCAGACTACACATTATGATCTTGTTCAATGCAGCCTTTTAAAGCGACTGTAGTATTCTTAGATCTGTATATAAAGCAATAGTTACTCCATGCACTCGAACGAGGGAATAATTTAGCAAGTTCTACAAAGAGGCAGGTGCAGTCGGTGTAATTCACTAAATTATTGAAGTCATACACAAATACTTGGATTTCAATAGCTTAAAAGATAGCCCAGTGCATCTATCTATTATTATTAATAAACTTCTTCATTTGCAGTAAAAATGTTATTTATTTTTAAGTAGAGCATTGCATAGGCACTTGTTTTCATCGACTTCTTATTAACCCTTTCCCAAACAAAACCTGGTTTTGACGTCCCTTATATAAAGTATTTGGAAAGCTTTGGGACAAAAGAAGTAAAATACAATAGACCAGTATTTTCTCTATTGTGGTTTAGATATAAAGCGGTTATTTTACACAAATCACATCATTATCAACATTAATTTTGTCGTCTGCACCAGCTTTCAAATTAGACCATGCGGTTTTCTTGTTGATTGGGAAAAAAGATTTATAGTACATGATGAGTGGATGGGTGGGGACAATCTTAACTTAAAAACTATTGCCGGTGAGCTAAATGCGTATTGCTCGAACTATAAAATTTCATTTTGGGTGCATACAAATAAATTCAGGAATAAAAGAAGTAAGTTGCACTAACTTCAAAACTTGTTGATTTAGAAAGTGTTCAGTCTAATATAAAGGATAAAAGGATCGTTTTCAGTTAATCACGTTTAAGTGTGAAAATATAACCCGTCATAAAAATATTAAATGAAGAATAAATGCTCAAGAATCTTCCAGGAATGAATTTATAAGCGGACCACACATGTTAGGGTGGTAAAAATCTGTAAAAATTCTAAGCACTTTGCTGCTTTCCAACAAAAACCTAGTAACTGCAGCTTATTACAAGCTGCAGTTACGGGGATTGTGTTGAAAAGCGACGAAAAATTCTAAGCTCTTGTTTTTTACGATGATACATGTATTTTTACTACTCTTAACCAGACATTTATACGTGTTAGTTAAATGAGCCTTTTGTCTGAAATTATACAAATCTTATTAGTGCTGAATGTTATAGTTTTCTGACCAAGAACGTGGCTAATGCCTTTTCAAATGTACCTGTCTTCAAATGTACCTGTCCTAGAAATTAATTCCATTAGTCAAAAGACGAATTAAGATATTTCTAGACTATCGCAAGCCACGCCCGAAAATGGCCTAGCTACCACTTATTCAAGCTGCAGTTACGTCAGTTTCGAAACAAGACGACGAACAGATTCTACAGAAAGAAAGTCTTCGAAATGTGACCATTTACTTCTTTTATAACGAAACGAACGGACACTTATCAGACCATGCATTCTCTCGTGTAACCTTGAATGTTCTATAAATGTTACGAAAATCTCCAAACTTGTTTCAAACATGTTAACCTTTGTTCCGAATTGAACACTCACCAGTTCTATATTTGAAGGCAAAGTGTATTATCAATTCGTGGGAAATGAGGCAGACTCTGATTCCAATTCAAGCTTGATTACGTATTCATTCAGCTATATGATATAATGCATTTTACCTGGAAAGTTATTAAATGGACGAGATTGACTCATGATCATTTTATCGTATCTCGGAACATCGTTGTACTTCTACAAAACTTTAATCGTATCCCACAATGACAAAAATTATCCAAGCTGTAGTTAAAGTTTCAAAGCTGAGGTTTTGCGATTATTACCAGCAAACAGCGAAGAACACGGTTTTCCGGTACCAATGATGACACGGTGGATAATCACGTGACCCAACAATTTCAGAAAATCTTCAATAAGTTTGTTGATACGGGACTGATTTGTACCCGGTTTGAAGCAAAGAAGGTGTACATACCTCACGCATTAGATGGGCCTGTTGGATTTTTTTAAATCAGCCAATAAAAAGTAATTGACAACCAACCAAATATTGGTTGGTCGTCAATAACTTTTTTATCATCCGATTCTTAAAAGATCTGCCACAAGCAGCTCATTCCTGTCGTCTTCATATCTTCTCTGCTTTAAAAAAGTCAAACTGGTCAAGTATCAAATTAAATATGGTTATTGAAGGTTTCTGAAAGTGTTGTTTCACGTGATTCCCTCACGTGATAAATGAACCTGCGTTATCTATTGAAAGGCATCAAACCTCTCAATTGCAGATACAAATGCCGTGTTATTTGTGGCATGTGAAAAAAGCAAAACGAAATAAACAACATATTGGAATGCAAACATGTGTAACGCTTACAACAAACAGAATCGTACATTGGCAACCAAAATGATGTAATTATTGTATTAAAGGGGGCGCCTGGCGTAAATATTTCACTTGTTTTGCCCTTCTGTGAGGGTAATTCAAGTCCAAATTCAAAAGTATTGCAGACTGCATCCGACACACATATAGGGAACTGAACATAGGTAATTTATATTTAATAAACTTTAAAAGAAGATAATGAAAACGAGAACTTACTAATACAAATGTAATAACTTATGCTGTATATTGCAAACTTTAATAACCCTTTCCCAAACAAGACCTGGTTTTGACATCCCTATAAGAAAAGGCTTGGAAAAACATTGAAACAAAAGAAGAAACTGCTGATAATCAGCAGTTTCTCCTTTTGTCTCAATATTTTCTATACCATATTTTACACAAATCCTATCTTTAATAACTTAAAATTTGTCATGTGTGGTAGTTTTTGAAGTGGATCATCCTAAAAATTTACCGTTTGGGAAAGGGTTAAACGTCAAATACATGAATGCCGGCAAATGATTTATTTACGATACTATATCGTACAATTACACCTTTGTGGTAGCTAATACCTGTATTGCTAACAAAGGGTGACCATTTGCCTCCAAATTCGTTGAAACAAATGTAGAGTCTACTAAACATTGTTTGTTTGAGAACATAATGTCATAACTATCAATTATTGCTGCGGAGAAGACAATATGTCGTTCATCGCCGAAAAGCTTTGAACAACATAACGAAAGGAAAACGAGAGATATAACTTATGAAGTAAATAGATGATAATTCTTTCACCAGACATGGCCATTAAAAGATCATCACTTCCTCCCTCTCTCCATGAGCCAATATAAGTGATGAATAAATCTGTTTTCCAAAACCTAAGTATTTAAAAAGTGATTCTGAAATGTCACAATTTATTTGAACTGCTTTTGCAAACCCGAACTTAAGCAAGTACGTTTTTAATTCTACCATGAATGCTTCATTTTGCAGTTTTGTCGCCTATTTTATTTCTTAAGAAAAGGAGTTGTTTCAGTGGTAGAGCTATTTCTACCGAGCTGAAGTTCTATCTCGTATGTAGGCCTAACTGGTTCTACCTTCCACGTCTTCCTTTAAGGGGGAATGCTCCAGTTTCCTTAATTTTTTTCCCAATAATAGAATTTATTCATATTTTGCATGTTGAAATTACATGTTATACCAATTGAAAAATAAAATAAAAATGGATGGTCAGCGATCTTGTTTGAATTTTATAGGCATTCGTATCACATACCCCTACATCGACAAAATGCACAATTTCTTGCACCTGTCCAAGGTCACTAAAATGCTAATAAAATGCTGTATATTCATCGTTTAGTCCCGAAAACGGATTAAAAGTAACGTCATACATTTAATAAGAACAGAAATGCCAAAATACGTGCTACTATAATGGCGTAAATGTATAAAACAGCATGCTCACGTGTTCGGTTAGATCAACGAAGCTGGAGTGTTTTATGTCAAAATTTGCATACTTTTGGACATATTTCAAGTTCTACTTAATAGAATTTGATAAAACTCCCTCATTGTATTAAGCAACATGTCCTGGTAATAATTCAAAAGGAAAATGTTTAGGTCAGCGAACTTATTAGTGAATTACAGCAATTTTTATCAGCTACACAGTACACATAAATAAAATGACGCAAAACAGTGGTAATTGCATACACACTTACGACTGTCTTGCTCTAAATAATCGATTTTCATCGTGAGGAAATCAGTTTCGCATAATAAATACACTTTTACCGTTAGAAAATGGTAAATTGTAAAGATGTGTGATATTATTGAAAATATGGTAGCGAAACATATTGGTACGAAACATTTATTTTACTACAGTGCAGACCGAGTGTTCCGAAAAACTAGAGCATTCCCCCTTAAGTCTTCCTCTTAACTGCGCAATACTTATTATCTTAGTTAGCTGAAAAAACTCCTTATAGACAGGACAACATACAACGAATCTCTTAGATTGGACAAAATGATATTTCTTTTAAATCGTGAAACATTATTGAACATTCCTGTATCATTTAAGCTCAATAAACTATAGGGCATTCCAGTCCACATAGTTACATGAGAAATATGAGAAAATCGAAAAAATTAGATAACTTTTGGATACCTATTTCCCATTGATATATCGCAGCAATGCTCTTGATTTCCCAATTTTACGACCCATTAAGCGACAACCGAACCAAGCCAATAGGTAATTATAATATACTTCAGATTCAAGAATGCGCTTCTGGTTTTCCAGGTTTCTTTTTTGGGTACCAAAACATCGTAACTACAGCTTATTCAAGCTGTAGTTACGATGGTTTGGACACCCAAAGATGTGTTTAGGGCTCATATTTAATTTTGCAGACGGAAAACCGCGTAAAACAGCTCGAAAGTTGGCAAGTGATATGTTAACATGTTGTCCATTCATACATCTCAATTAATAATTCACTCGTTGGATTCTATATTTTGTCTGGTATACATTCATCCGCTTATAAAGGAGAACTATCTGAATGCTAGAAAAGATAAACAGCACATTATTAGTCTACGGGAACATGTACTAGTACATGTTGGTCAAGTTAAGGTTCTGGTTTAACAATATTTTATTTCTGGTTCTGAAAGATCAATTCATTAACTCTGCCAAAGTTTCTTAGTACCTACGTCCTGCCATCGGGTACGACTCCTTTTCCTACTATTTGACTATCTAGTCCCTGGACAAGACTCCATTTGACTGAAACCGACTGATATGTGGGACTGATAACACAGAGCACCGTGAAGGTGCTAGTTTGGGAGCCTAGTATCCTATCTGTACCGCCAACTCTCGTGTTAACCTTGATCTCTTATTTAACTATGAACATGATACTTAATTATGCCATTGACAAATTAATATCAAGTAACGATTTCTTTCATGTAGAACTTCGAACAACCGAAACTAACTATTTAGAATCATCAGTTGTACACGTGTTTCAATAAACCTAGCCACCTTTAGGCAGGGGTAATAAGATCCTCTTTGAAATAATTGCAGTTCAAGTATATAATGTTACAAACGTTAATGAAGTTATACCATTTAGTAACCTGTATGACTGGCGTGCCAGGAAAAAGCATCAGTTACCCCGCCTTATTTTCCAGGCTAACGATCAAAGTGAGAAATATGTGAAGTTTGAGGATTATTTCGTACATACTACTTATTGCCAAACCGAATAGCTAGCTTCAATTAGAGCAAAATGATCATTTTGTCAATGCCTTCTTCGTGTTTGAATGTCCTGGAAGGACTCGAATCAATTGAGTAATTGAGTACGTATGGTATTGAATATACACATCTATTGAGCTTAAATGATGTGTTCAGGGAATTTATAGAAAAGTCTAAAGGTCTATCGTCGATTTGATGGCGTTCAACGCTTCTTTCAAATGATATGGTCATATCGCGGTGACTGGAGCACATAGCATTTCTCTTACAAGTACTACCACGATATCAAATCCGAGCCTCAGAACGCTCTCTCACTAAGATGATTCACATCGATTGGTTTACTATCTTATTGTTCAAGCCTATTCTGTGCCCGAATTATGAAGCATTACGTCGCTATTCTTCGACAACATCCTAACTGCAGCTTCTTTTTAACAGCAGTTTTGAGTTTTTCTATGAAAAGCGGCGATTAGTTATATTTTTGTCTGTATGTTTTATTCCATCATAAGCCAAAAACTCTTCAACAAAAAATTTCAGAACCTTAATTGATACACTCAACAAAAATAATCAAAATTAATGAAGGCAAAGATAGGCGAGGATGTAAACAGTGGGTGTATGCACAGAGCGGAAGAGATAGTTTTGATGTTCCGAACAACAGAAGTGGCATGCTGAGTTTTAACCCTTTCCCAAACAAGACGTTGCTTCTGATATCCAAAATTAGATAAGCATTGGAAAAGATTGAGACAAAAGAAGAAAACGCTGATCATCAGCATTTTCTTCTGTTGTCTCAATGTTTTCAATGGTATTGTTTACAGAAATTTCATGTTCATTATCTCCTATTGTGTCCTCTGCAATAGCCTTGAATTTGGAACAGGATAAAATGTTGTCGTTTGGAAAAGTGTTTACGAGTGTTTTGCATCATTTGCATAGCAGTTTTATCTTCATTAGTCTGTGAAATAAATCATGGTGTTCGTCAAAAACGTTTGATATTTTATTTTATGAACTTTCATTGCACCGTTATTGTCAATCAGAATTCATTGCAGAGTGAATATTACACCTTTTGTTTCGTCTTTTCCTTACCGTAAGCATGATCATGTTGTCTTATTTACTGCAATATGCAAACCAGATAAAAAGCCATTTCTTTCTGACAATAACATGACAACTATCTATATTCAAAAACACCAAATAATTCAAGAATCGACATAGTTCAAGCCAGAACATAAAATGCAAATTGTTACTCCTGTCTAATAATTTGTATGTCTTTGTTTTGTCTACTTCGTAAAAACCTGGAACTACGAGTCTTTTACGATAGAATTATCGGCTACATATTAAGCTTTAGCATACTGTGTGGTAGAATTCCTTTCATTTAACAAACTTGTCTCCCTTATAATTAACACCTAGAACTATTATTGTCTCCCTTATAATTAAAACCTAGAACTATTATTAAATTTGATTCTACATTCAGACAGATAGATATGAAGACATCATCAATCTTGTAAAAGCCGCGGTTTTAAGATTTCTTGTAGCTGCCTGTCAAGTCTGCCCCCCTGGAGACCCCTAATCTGAAGACCAGAGGAACAATTTAACAAAACTTGTAGGGTATTCGACGTCTTATTTCGTCTCACGACAATATCAGTATTCCTAATAACCTTTTCAGACCACACTAAGTCCAGACAGGCAATTTGAAGCTTAATTGATTCCTGAGAAACATTTTAGAATAATCAGCATGTTGTCAATGACTGACTAAAACATCGTAACTACAGCTTTAACAAGCTGTAGTTACGATGTTTTTGTCAGCCATTGACCACGTGGGTCTGTGGTAGCCGCCATCTTGTCATCGTCATCTGCGGTCACTAGACGCTTGTCAATCAATCTTAAAGCTTTCCTGTGACTTTGACGCAGATGGTTCGTTTTTGGACTCAACTGGATACCGTCCTTGAGTCAACACTTTCCTTTACAAAGGTGATACCTTATTGATTAAAGGTTCGAAACAGGCACGTAGGAAGCAATTTCATATTGGGGGGCTAAAGCCTCAGTGTCTGAATATTGGGGGGCTAAATTGAATTTTCCCAAACTTTTCAGTGTAAAATAAAGAAAATTCGGTATTTTTGGCCAACTTTGGGGGGGGGGGGGCTTAGCCCCCTCTAGCCCCCCCTGTTCCTACGGGCCTGCGAAACATGTTATTTTCAACGTTTGTTTGCATTCTTTCCACACCAAATCTTGCAGTGTATGCGTAATTATTAAACCGAATGATTTTCGCATTCGTTTACCGAGGTGAAAGCACTTTACGCCTAGTTCTGAATGCAGTACTTTTTTAAATATCATTATGTTTTTAAGTTTCATTTACACTTTTCTCTACCTTTGACCCCTCAAACATCATTGCATGCTTAATTTCTTGACACCACATGACGTGTTCGCTCGTCAACGCCGTTAAACAAAATCATACCGGGATATTTAACGGCTGATTAGCTGACCCGGAAAATGTAATTATAATGTATTCAATCAGACTAAATTGACCGTTTAGCGAAATAGCCACATGCCATATGATGCAGGGTGCTTCTTTAATCCCCGACTTGGTGACAGATTTTCGTCGCTTTTCAACAAAAACCTCGAAACTGCAGCTGGTTTAAGCTGCAGTTACTAGGTTTTCGTTGAAAAGCAGCGTTTTGATTTCAGTACCCTTATTTAGGTCTCGTTTGCCAAATTTTGAATTACTCTCGACGGTATATCAAATGTGTTTATTTCATTGATAAGATCAAAAACTTAATTTGATTATGCATTCATCAATTTCTGTTTTATTTCATCTCATATTTCCTTTCAAATAATTCATAACAAATTGAAATTCCAAGAAGATAAACGATATAATTTGTATTCACCCTTTCCTAAACAATACCTGGTTTTGACGTCCCAGGAAGATACATGTATGGTTTGGGAAAACATTGAGACATAAGAAAAAATGCTGATAACCAGCAGTTTCTCCTTTTGTCTCAATACTTTCTTTGCCATATTTTACACAAATGCTATCTTTGCTAACTTCCACTTTGTCATTTGTGGCAGTTTTCAAACTGGAAAAGTCCAAATGTTTGCCGTTTGGAAAGGGTTAAAGGAATGCATTGCTTATAATATGAGCAATGTATTCCTTCAATATCTCGTTAATCTTTAAGGAACTTATATTTGAAAAGGTTTCCTTTGTTTAAATTCTGGAAATAGAAATGGATTTCTTGCTCCAAATGAAAGACGTTTATTTGCTCTTTGGATTTATTGCAATATATCGTTTGATTTGAACATTTCGAATATCAATTACAGATGTCGCAAATCAAAAATGATATTTCCTTCGATGTGTCTTTTCTGATCTGAACAAAATATTATTTACGGACACAAGGAAGCATGTGATGTTTTTCTTTCAAGATTGAATATTATTTTGAATATTATTCTTTTGTTATTTTCTCTGTGAAAGAAGCCAAATCAGGAACAAATCCCGTCCCCAGGTTCCTAATCCTATTTGCATAAATAAGCAATGATGTATGTAGGATAGATTGTGGAAACAAACTCAGGCTTAAAAAATGAATGCAAATCGACTTAAACACGCATGAACAATCGTATCAATCCGAGACTTAACCCTGTCCCAATCACTACAATTCTAGACTACATCTTGAATCGTGAAAGCGACTGCTGAAAACAAAATTGGTGTTGATGAAGACAGGAATTAATGTTTTATCATAACACAGCAAATATGAGAGTGAGAATATTCTTCTTTTCCTCAATGTTTTTTATACTCTAGCGTTAAAAATTGGGTACCATTGTGGGAAAAAATTAAGCACACTACATTGGGACAAACGTTTCAATTCTAGATCAATCATAACTTGGTGAAACACATTTCTCTCGCATGTCAGACTTTGTTTATTCTCTTTGTCTGGGAGTCAAAAGTTCAAGAATTTATTACATTGAAAAAAAATGTATTGTTTCTATAGTTTGATTATTCTATATCATCGACTTCACTCAATTATACATATTAATGTGACAGAGAAAGAGATTAATTGGTATTTAAAGTGTACATTTGAGGTCTTAATGGAGTGCATCTTAAGTTTTTGTGGATTCTTTTACTACTTTGGATGCAAACGTGTCCAAAAAATATGAAATACTTTTATTCAAGTGCGGTAAACTAATGCATATTACATTGAATTCTAGGAAAAGCATAATACATTTTAACCCATTCCCAAACAATACCTGGTTTTGACGTCCCTAATAGAAAGGCATGGGAAAACATTGAAACAAAAGAAGAAACTGCTGATAACCAGCAGTTTCTCCTTTTGTCTCATTATTTTCTATGCCATATGTTACACAATACCTATCTTTAATAACATGCATTTTGTCATTTGTGATTTTTTGGAAATGGATCACCCTAAAATTTTGCCGTTTGGGTTAAAATCTGATGGCGGTGAACATAAACGCTAATTCTTCTGAGAAACACTGCAATTGCTTAGACCAAATAACTCATTGCAAAATCGAAATATCCAGTCTTATCGCCTCTCATAAATTCATAGAGGGAGACGTGCCTTTATATGAAAGTCTTCAGGAAGTCTTTATTCTGATTTCTATAACTCATCTAGAATATTTTCTATAACGATAATGTATTTTTCTATAGGTCACACACAATGGCGTAAATCTCAGTGGATATAACAATAGAAATCACCCAGTAATGACTTTCTTTCGTGAAAATTACGTCCAAGCTTTCTATCACAATTTATACCCTTAACTTGGCATCGGCATGACTTGGAGCTTTAATGGCAACGTTCATGCCCCACTTTTAGTCGATGTGAATGATTTGAAATACATGTGCTCATCTGAAAGACGGCTATATCAAAACGTTTTCAAACCTTTAATGAATCGATTTGTGTTTCGAAAGCGATGAGAAAGTCGCAAATATATTTGTTTTATCCAAGAAGAAAGGGTGAAATGTCCGCACGCTTCCTGTCGCAATTCCAAGAAAATGGCGCGCGATTACTTACTATTACACCATTTCTCATGAATTCGTTCTTCTCACGCAACGCCGGTCCGCGAGAAATCAAAGTACATTAGGGGTTCCGACGGTAATGATTAAATGCGAATGTCCATTATAACGCTATACTTCTGGGGATTCTTTATCCTAACTTCGCTTTAACCCTTTCCCAAACGGCAAAATTTTAGGGCCATCCATTTCAAAATCTGCCACAAATGACAAAATGGAAGTTATTAAAAATTGAATTTGTGTAAAATACGGGATAGAAAATATTGAGACAAGAGGAGAAACTGCTGGTTATCAGCAGTTTCTTCTTTTGTTTAAATGTTTTCACAAGCCTTTTCTATTAGAGACGTCAAAACCAGGTCTTGTTTGGGAAAGGGTTAAGACGCCTTTAGTAGACTTAATGACAATTGTAGGGTGTTTGGTCCTCTATAGTTAGATATTTTTATTGTGTCATACTAATATTTTGGTGTATACAGAAAACGTAGGTACCACCGTGCATGTTTGGATGATAAATCGACGGCATGCATTGATTTTGTTACTTAAATGCTCTCGACGTAAAAGAACTCGAGCAGTAATACATTACATTTGTAACATGACAGTACATGTGTCTTCGCTAAAGAATATATGCATGTGATGCATAGCTTACCGTCTTCAAAAATGGACATGACTTATATCGGTTGCCATTACAAACGTCTTACTATAAATTGCTGCAAAGTAACATAAATCGTAAAGTGAGAAGGATGGTCAGTGAGAATCTATGTCCCTCCTCGTTCAGCCGAGGAACTTATTTATGACCGGACCTCGATAATTGGCTACCATCACGAAAGATTCTACTTTCATTTCATTCGGTTGTCTTCTTACATTAATACACCTGCTTATTTTGCTTCTGTCATTAGGGACTATATATCAGACGTGGACAAGAGAAAATCATTGTTTGGTCAATTAGAAATTCATTTTTAAGCAGAATGGAAAAAATAATGTCCATACAATTCCACACTCTACAAAAATACAATCTAGAAGGTTATTCCCGGCAAAGTCTAAATATTTGTGTCTTCATTCGAAGACAGTAAAAGCCGACTTCTCCTTTCAGTGGAAGCTTGTCTTTGCACAGACAAAGTGTACAATTAAATTTCCCATGCTTTTACATTAACTTGATATCAACCCATTTACATAGATCTACCCTTTTTATTCGACCTTTAAATAAAAGATCAGGCTTCAGTACAGTAGCAACAGCCATAACAACAACAAAATAAGCCTGGATAACGTGCGGCATTAAATGTGTTTTCCGGTCAATATAAATCTCCTACTACGCAAATTGTTTGAAATGTGCAATTATCTCGTATGTACATTTTTGCCATAAAAGGTTGTTGACTAGATAATGTATATAATTGGCAGCGGTGGCTTTTTTATGGATATTGACCCTTTTAGGAACCTGGCAGGAAACGCATACTCATGTTAAGC
This sequence comes from Fragum sueziense, assembly GCA_963680895.1. NCBI lineage: Eukaryota > Metazoa > Mollusca > Bivalvia > Cardiida > Cardiidae > Fragum > Fragum sueziense. The sequence goes on along the minus strand of OY804605.1, from coordinate 2,930,522 downwards.
GCTTTAGCAAACGTCTGGTAAACTGCCATTATAGTCATTTTAGACCATCATGCAAATATGGTCAAGATAAATAATAAGGTCCAGCAGTATGATTAACGAGTACATAAATTGTATTATAACATGACGTCCTTATAAGACTGTATGTATGAGCGGAATGTTCGGGACCATTGTATGTCTCAAGGTCAGTGAAGTTACCCCTTAAATCGTCTCATCTCGTAGGTGTATTAATTATGGAATCTTGCATAGACCAAATCACTAACTTGTACTGCGAAAAGGTAAGATAACTTACAGCGTGCTTTCTCTAGTCCGTTACCTAGGCCATTATCAGTCAAATTTTAAAGACAAGTTTACCCTGGTAAGGTCTAGGTCTGAAGGGTTATGTTAAGTACCAGGAGTGCCTGTATACCAAACGGAGGCTGCTAGCTATATAATGTATATAATTTTACACGGTTATTTTCTGTAATTTTCTAAATTGCGACACTGTAGGATTCCACTGTGCCTCATTTAGACTCCAATTTAACGTTGTCATAGCAACCAAACTGTCACCATAGATCAAATTGTCATGTTCGTAGCATCGTGATTTCTTTAGAACCACAGTGATTACTATATTTCAAAGGTCTAATGAACCAGGGGTCTTTCTTTGTTTTGTGCCTAATGAAGGGTAAGAATTATAAAGTACATTAGATGTAATTTGTGAGATAAGACCCTATAAAGGAACCATCCTTGGTTATTGAAAGACGCGGAGAACTTTTAATGTAATTAATGTGTACCGTTTTAAGTACAAACAGGTTATTGAAGACAAGACGTTTTGGAGTTCTTCGAATATTCCATCGAATTCAATGTTGTTAAAACATGCAAAGAGAGACGATTCATTCTAAATCACCCACCATTTTTTTCGACATACAAAAATACGCTGAGGATAAACGGTCATGCAAGTAAAATGTACATGAGACATCTACAACAAAGAGATCCCGATAAAATCTAGACAACATGGAAACTAAGCAAGAACAGATGCTGGGGGAATCATTTTCAATACCACTCTAATACATTGTCATTTTATATTGAAATTGACACACACTGTCTGACTTTTGTACCTCACACACGGGAGAGTTGGGAGGTTCGTCCGCCATTTTGTATTTTCTTATTGTTGTACAATTCCTTTCGAAAGCATTCGGCTTTCCCAGATTTCGACGATTTCTGCAGCTACATACTCCCATGTAAGTATCTAATGAACTTGGGCTTACATTAGCACTTACAATATCTAATTATGTTTTCCTAAAGATCGTCATTTAAGTCGTTGGTTTTGATTCATGATATAGATCTAATGAAACAATTGTCCATTAAAATACTGATTTTTTTTCTGTTCTCTAAATATTGCTGCTTTTGGAAACGTCATAACAAGGCTAATTCTGAAAAGTGTGGATTCATATTACAATGTATAAGTTAAATAACTATCGACTCGGTGATATGCGAAAGTTGCAAGAAGTAGAAAGGCCCACGTCTGCTGCAAAAATGAGGCCATGTATGGTATTGCTTTATAAGAATGACAATAAATATTGCAACAGAAAAGCCCACGGTTTGCTGATTTTGTCATGGACTTGTCTGGCATTGCTCGGTGAAAGGGAAGATTTATCCCTATTGGAAGGCGACACGATGATATGATTAAGAGTGAAAGATAATCATATAATTTGGGTTCGCAATTTTACAGACTTTTATACCAATTTCTGTTTCCTGTCATAGACGGGTTATAAATGTATTAACATCGTATGATATAATGTAGCCATACAGGACATAATCCGATTTGATTGATTTTGAAAATGGAAAAAAATATTGTTTCCCTAAAAACACAGAGGCACAGAAAAAAAGAAACGCATATATTTGACATCCCAAATAGAAGTTTTGACCAATATTGAAGGAAAGACAAATATGCTGATAAAAGGCTGTGTTGTCCGAATCACTTAGCTACAAATACGTGTAGACAAAGACGTTTTTTAACATTGTTGTTTCAATTCAATATCATAATATGTTGTGGTTCACATTGGAATCATCTCAAAGTGTACCCACAACATGGGTTTTTATGGACATTCACAGATATTTCGCATTTTGAAAATATATTGCCCCTTATATCTGGAGCTGCGATAGCACTTTTGAATTCTAAAGAAACAAGAAAATGGTCGTCCGAATAAAAAGGATTAATGTGTCCTTGATGCAATCTAATGATTGAAAAGATTACAGTCTGAAATAAATACATGGCATCGACTGGAATATAAAAGTAGTAAAATTATCAATCATCCAAAGAACAAAGGGATTTTTGTTGGAAGCCGCAGTGAAATAATACTAGAATTAGATGAATTTATCTATTCGTATCACGCAATACAAAGGACGTGAACCGGCTACAGCAAGGAAATTGTATACTGTATAGCATATGGTCTTAAGTTGATAGTCGGTAATGGAATAGGGCTTGAAACACAGTGATACAAATAAAAACATCGTCAAGTGTAGAATATGCTTTATTATGAAGATTTGCTTGATTTGTTGTTAGGTTCTGCAATTCTTTACATTTATCTTTGAAAGCAAATCAGTATTGTGTTTGACCTTCAGTAGATCTATTAAAACGGGTTTTTTAGGAAAAGAAACTATAACATTTAGATGTGCGATTTTAGCACAATCTCGAAATCAGCCTACTGTTCTACATAATTTGATTATCATCAATGCGACTCACTGATAACTAGATTATACAATTATATCAGATTTAATTACATTTGAATCAAAAGCGGTGTTCTATTAGTTATGTCTCAACCAAATATCAGAATTTAGAGCTCAATCGTGTTGGACATAGCTTAGATACAATCCAAAAAATCAAATATGTATATCATATTCACCATAATTTCTTCCAAATTTGCATAATACAGAGACAAGAACAAAGCTTGGGTTTAAAATCGAATTTGATAGTCTTTGAACAACCCCAGAGACACAAATAATGTTATTAAGGTCGCTCATAGTCAATTTTTAAGATCATGAATTTCCATTATAATTTTATGACTGCGTGAATAAAATTGTTCAATTGGTCCCTTGTGACGTAATTTTCAAATATGCTGACATTCTGGATTGTTTCAGGAAAGAAATGCAATACATAGAAATTATCAGATGGTTACATGACAACGACAAACAAATGTTCAATAACAATTCGTCGGTGTTATTGTGCAACCTCGTAACTCCAGCTTTAATCAAGCTGGAGTTACGAGGTTTTGCAATAACACCGACGAATTTAGGTACGAACTTGACACATTACACTGTATAATTTTAAGCAAAAATGGATACAGAGACTCATATCAATACAGTCTGATCAATATTCTTAAAGCTGATGCTTACAACTGACAATCGTAATGTAGAAGCTAAAACAGTTTTGATCCTGGTCAGACCGTATGTAAATGTAGATTGATTTATATCCAGCTTGACCCCATGGTCATAATTGCCGTTATCTTATATTGACAGACAAATACTATACGGCAGTTTATTTATAGAAAATTGAATATAATATAGGGCAATTTGAAATATTTTCTGTTACGACTCAACCCGCATGTTTATAACGAAAGCCTCGAAGCAGCAGAGATCCAATTACAAATTATAAATTAGCACGCGAGGTTTTCCTGCCAAATTTGGGGTCCCTCAGGGAGGCGTGTGGCTTCAAGTTCTATCATAATCAACAAGTTGCTCTCATCGATACAACCAAAATAGGACAAAAGATGTATAATATAGTTTGACATCTTGACTAACTTAAAACAGAAACTACGAAGCATTATAGATGTCCAAAAAAGAGTTAAGAACACCACACGAATGAAAGTTATAATAGTCAATAATAGTATACTTTTCTGTCATCTAAAGACTTGGAACTAAATGTTCATTGTAAAGCAAGAAAGTGGCAATATGTTAACACATTGTTGACCGTCAACGTAACAGCAACAACTACAACACTACTTTGGTACATGTATGCCTATCAAAACACCGATTATTTGTGCAAATCTGGAAGGACAGTCAGGGTTCTCCCAAGAAAAAATTAAGGTCGTTGTGGCAAATTATAACTACACTGCATTGGTAAACCTTGAAATGCATTGTGTTCATACAAATGATTGTGAATAAAAACATAATGTGAAAAGAAGAAATTGCTCAACTTGAGCAATTTCTTCTTTTCACATTATGTTTATATAGAATTTATTACATTTTATATTATAAGAGCACAATATTTATCATTTTTTGACATGAAATGTCTAGAAATCCCCCTATTTGGTGATATTTTAAAGGAATTAAGCTGTTTGTGTACTTTTGAAGCTGTAGCGGCATTACACTGATTTACATGAAGCTGTAGTGGGGCCGATGCAGCTTATTTGGCTGGGCAGGACACAGACAATGGTATGAATAAACAGAGAGAGTATCATTGCTTCACCTACTTTATCATGAATCACAAACATACGTTATATTCACAGCCGATCAGACGTACTCTCTTTTGAACAGAGCACATTCTCCCTTCATTCCATTGCGATAGAATGAGCTCTGTTCTCGCGGGGTCATTTCACGTCTAATCTCGGGGCCTTGGCGGGATTTCAGTATCCAATCGTTGGCTATATACAACAAAACAATTTAAAAAGCTGATACAAACTTTCATTGGCTGACGCTTCAAATTACCGGTTTCAGCCAAAAATAGAAGCGACGTAATGTATACGTAATCAAACAAGATCAAACTGAATGATTTTGATTCGATAATTCAAATGTTATCGGCGTCAGCCAAAAATAGAAGCGACGTGATGTATACGTAATGATCATGCAAGATAAAACTGAATGATTTTGATTCGATAATTCAAATGATGTGCTATAATTAGATTATGACGACCAAATAGGCTGTTGGCGTACCGAAAACTGCAGAGGTCATATTTGATGGTTAATCAATAGAACTCGGCTTGGAGAGTAATCAGACGTAACATCGTATGACTTTAATATCATGTATGCAAACTACTCCTAAAACTCTGTCAAATATGACAATGACTTCATCAAATCTTTTACAATCAAAATGTCTCCTTTCAAAGACACAACGTGTTCTACTTGTATAAAAGATGGTTTGGAATTGAATACGTCATCCTTATTGAAACTTGTTCCTCGTTAGCGTATATTCACGTGTGCCTTTGTCGTCTTAATATTTGCCTTCTCTGACAGCTTTCAAATGTAAAGAACTGCACCACAATTAACCGGAAACGCACAACTTTCCAGAGCAAAACCGTGTTTCTGTGTGTGAATATGACTTGTGAAATTGTACAATAAATGAGCATGCTTTGGAAAATAATATTCTAATCTCAAAGAATTTAGTTGCACAATTTGTTGTATGAGTACTAAAGAACAGACTAGCGTCTTTGTCTATTTTGCTGTTTTTGGCGGATAAATTTTCTACAGTAAGCAAAATATGTCTGGTCAAATCGGATTTCTATGCAACTTGAGACCAAAACCCTCGTTTTCGTAGCCATATATGTCAAGCCATAATGTTATCTATGGATGGAAATTGCTACAAATCGGATAATTCAACATTCTTGGAAGCTGGAGAGCACGAAAACCAGTGATAACATCGATATTAATTTAATAATGGAGAACCGGCATCTATAAACGCCATTTTTGGCGAAACACGACTGACGCATCTTCACTGTAACGTGAATGATGTCTATCAATTTTGTTGTTAAGCTAATTTTGGATGCTAGATTAAAAATGTTGGTTACTACTACACCAATTCACATTGGTGTGTTTTTTCTAAAACCTCATAGATCAAGCTGTAGTTACGTGATTTTCGAAGTAAACCGACCACATATTCTTGAACAAAAACGCAGCAAATATCCAGCATATACGAGTATAATTGCAATACAATTGAGACAATTTGTATGAGAGAAATTTGTCTCGAAATCGCTGGGGAAATATTTCAAAAGAAACGTACATGTACTAGCCGTAGTTGAATTTCAGCCTACAAAAGAATACATGCAAAATGTCTGCCAAAGTGCTTGCAGAAGTACTGATGACGATTTCTGTACATTTCCATAGCATTTAAAGACTTCTGTAGGTCATAGCGACTGATTTGAATGTACAAAAACGAATATGTTTTAATTTCACGAACAGCATACCAATCTGATAGGGAAGACAGGGAATATTATTCAATTTTCCAACACAGACGTCGCGTTTTTCTGTTTTAACGCAAACGAAGCACAGATTAACGCAATGGACCACGAGGATAATTTGCATCGAAAAGAGAGAATTGTCCTGAAAAACGTATCTGTGCTAATGTAATTTATTTGGTCACTGATACATACGCTGTCCTAGTAAACTCTACATTTATCCCTTCCCCATGCTGTCCCATATTCCAAAATCGGTAAATCTAATTTAGAGCACCAAGCTAATGCTAGTTCAAACATGGACAGGCTATCTATAATGTATGTAAGTTTAAAATTCTTTCCAAAAACACACCTAAAAGAATGGGTTTGCGAAACAAATGTAAAATTCGTTGCAATCCTATCATACCATGCTATTTTCAATGTTTTGTTACTTTCTGTTCTGTTATAAATGATGTTGTTATTATTTCTTTAATTTATGATTGTGAACATTTTACCAATGAACCAACCAATTAATCAATTAACAAACTTTCTTTCCCTTCAAAATAACTGTAGAAAATACTTAGGACATATTATTAAGAATAAGAACCGTGAACGTCAAGCACGTAATTCTGGAGAAGGGTACCGATGACTTAGCACGAAACGGTTGTAACTGCCTATATGTTTATAGGCAGTTACAACCGTTTCGCGCTGAACCATTGGTAAGCGTGACCTTGTTTTCCGTGTAGGTCTTACAGGAATTGTTTTTTCATCGATCGTTGGTGACAAGTCGACCACGCACAGCTAGGAATCTGTCACATATAAAATTACTAGTTGGTGATCTGCGTTAATTCCGTGACTTTCGGGGAGGATTTATTTCTGATTCCTTGAAACAGGGAATCTTGCTGACATTGCTGGAACCATTGGTTGCCACAAGCTTGACTATTTGTAGGTGTCTTACCAGATTATTTGCTCATGATTTCCTTAGATATATCGATTACCTTACTTAATATTTGTCACACCAAAACGTTAAATGATCATAAGCATCAATAATGTCTTTCCATTCATGTTGCTTGTTTGATATCATAATATTTTCTCTGATGCATCATAGAAACACTGTATCCATTTGATACCCCTATCTCTTGCATTTATGTTTCAATATGAAGTAGATTGACTCATACTTTTAAAATTCAATTTTATAGTTTGCCAAAGTAAGTACTTCTACTTGATACATTTGAATAAAATTTATCCCTTAATCAAAATCCACTTTTGAATGAATCAAATCCAAATTTATGCTTCAGCTGGTACATGTCAGAAAGGGCTCTTATGTCACTTTATACCAACATGGGGTTTATACGTGCCAGCGAAAACGCACAATCTGAATAGGAGCAAAAATTGTACTCGTTACTTCTACATGATAAATAACGACTGTAAGAGAGCAACATGGATCCAGATCAGCCTGCGTGTATACGCAGGCTGATCAGGATCCATGTTAGTCTCTAAAACTAAACTAAAACTATAACTATAACACTATAAAACCCCATTTTTCCTAAATCCATTTCATTTCAATTTGAAACCCTCTATTCAGTCAGCGTATGGATGATGAATTTGGCATTAATTAGGCTTCCACAACAAATATATTCATTTTTGTGGTTTTGGGGATGCTTTTGAAAATGACAGCGAGACGCTTCAGTTGAGTTTAATAGACTAACGGATTTGAATGAAAATTTGGCATAATAAAAGGAGATATGAAATATAGTTGTACAGGTTTGCTTTTTTGAATTGGGTGTTATGTCGCTTTCAACATTTTTTTCGCAGTGACATAATGACGCAATACAAATATCAAACTGATTTCTGACAGAACATTCGTATTGTGCATTTGGGTCTGACTAGCATGTCCAATAAAGTTGGTGTTTGCAGAGGTTGACTGGAATCAACAAAATTTATTCTTTTTCAAAGCATTAATTTTCTCAAACCCAAGTTTGAAATTCATGTCTATTGTTCATAGAAAAAAAAAACAATCTTTCCGGGTGCTTTGCTATATTTGGTATACATGTTTTTTGCGCACTTTGATTCGGAAATGATACATGTATTCAAAAGCAATTTCAATCTCTTTTACTCATGGTTCTCTAATCAATTACAGTTTCAATATGCTGCCCCTTTTTCACTTTTTTCATGGAAAACCAATACCGCTGTGCAGCAAAGCCTAAATAACTAGATTAAAAGTTATTAAGCACATTCAAAAGGGAGTACGGCGCGCTCTTCCATTTTTTCCAGTTCAGGAAAGAAAATAAATAACTTTATCGGAATGAAGAGCTAAAAATCGATAGCTACTGTTACATGGGAAAAACAGACCTGAATTAAATTAATGCAACTGATTACTGATTACTTTACATCTGCTTTGAAAGCGTTGAATGTTATAAAATCTTCCTTTATGATATAATAGATTGTTTTTTAACGTTGTACAAATAACGGTACCAGAAAAAAACATCATTCAGTCTCGTATGGTCATGACCATGATCATGGCTAGTGTTCAAGTCAAACACAGAATATTTGAAAACCTTGTACGTTTCATCTTCGCACGTTTCCTACCAAGGAACAAAGTGGGGGTAGTAGCCCTTGGTTTGCGAAGATGTGGATGTTTAGTCTATTGGCATTTGACATTAGACCGACCTAAAGAATGCTATGTAACTCCCTTGTTCAAAGCAGGACTGGACTTGACGTCACTACTTAAGACAACGTTGGAGACCACTGTACAAAGTTGTCGTTTTGGAAAAGGATACATATCACAAACAAAAATGTCTTTTGCAAATAAATATTTCCCTGAAATATCGGCCCATTGCATTTCTCTCTGTCGGACCTATAGATCACCGAGATGTCAAATTTTACTTCAAAGATGAGTTATAAAAGTGGTTATCTCTTTATTCTCCCAACTTTGAAGTGATATCTGGTGCCTAGTTTTATCGTCCATTGCGAGTTTTTACGAACCTCTGAGGTCTTTTATGAGTCCTTTCTCGCCCAATTGGGCTCTTTACAGATCAATTTAGAGCCAGATCTATGATATATTTCATGAAATGTCTACGCTCAGCTAAACCTTTCTTTCTTTTTTATATACTTTATTCAATTTCATGAAAACCACGACTTTGAAAATCCGAAAGAAGTTGAACATTGAGGTAGCAAAGAACTCCTTGATATGATCATAATCTTCTTTTTCTTCAGCACTATGTCTCTAAATGTTTTCAGCTTGAAAATTACATAACTGTATTTGAATGCATTATGACTAGCTAGTTTCTATTTTATTCGCCAATACCTTGTCGAATTGTTTAATGAACAACCTATGCCATCTTAGAAATTAGAGGTGGACCACAATGGTATTTCGTTGGTATTTCGCTAAAAGGATGAGGAAAAGAATTTTGAGTTTAACCCTTTCCCAAACAAGCCCTGCTTTTGGCATCCCTATAAGAAAAGGCTTGGGAAAACATTGAGACAAAAGAAGAAACTGCTGATAACCAGCAGTTTCTCCTTTTGTCTCAATATTTTGCTGTGCTATGTTGTACACCAATCCTTTCTTTTTTTACTTCAAAATTGTCGTCTGCAACACCTCTCAAATTGGAACAGTCCAAAATTATTTCAGTTGGGAAAGGGTTAATTTGTGCTGCAGTGCGATTCATACTGTCTTCAATTTGTTATGATTGAATTATGTAATTGCATGAGCTTTTCAATTCTAATCATTAACATTCAATTCATCATTCTAAATACGTGTTGTGGTTGACAATTACATAATTTGCAACTTTGGAAAATTAAATGTGCATCTGTGTTGCAATTACATGAGAATTTTCACTCATGCTTTTCCTATCTCTAGCATACAAACTCTAGTTGTTTTTTTTTTGTTTTGTTTTTTTTTATTATTATTATTTTTGTTTTTTGTTTTTTGTTTTTTGTTGTTGTTGTTGTTGTTGTTGTTGTTGTTGTTGTTGTTGTTTTGCCAGCTATACTTCACAATTTGCAACAATCATAATTTCGTTATTACTAAATATGGCAAACAGGCACTGTTCTGGTACAAAGCATTCTTTCGCTCACTTTCATTTTATTACCGCAATGTTGTGCAACCTTGCCTGTCCCTCGAATAAAATGCATTATGAAAGTCTGTCATGAAATGGAAATAAATCACAGTGTAGTTAAAATTCCATGTTTTATGGCCTGGAGCAGAAAAGTCGGATTTGTTGACAGAACCCGTCAATGCGTCACAGTCGTTAATATTATCATAAAATGTTCGGGTGCCACTCCGTGACAAAATGGAAACCAGCCCAAAAGAGGCACCTAAGCATCATCAAGACTGTTGTGATACTAATCTTATGCAAAATAGGAACAAATTCAAAAAAGACATATTTATGAATATAACAAAGCATTAGTTGTCTTTCCAAAGTGTTGCGACCATGGCCTAAATCTAACTGGAGTTAAGATATCTTAAATCAAAGCTGACTTAAGACTTATTTACCAGTCTACGACGAAATGGTAACCAGAAAATCAAATTGGTAAATTCAAGTCTGGCACTTTACCATGTGAAAATATTTTTCGAATCCATGTGCCATAACTTTCTACAAGCGGTTATCTAGGGTTACGAGTTATACTCCTATATAAATATTGGAAAAAAAGCAGAATCGTCAAAAACAATCTACAAATGGAAATTGAAAATAGGAAAAAATATTCATTCTAGTGCGATAGGGTCTTTTCACGGTGACATTTTTATATAGCTGTAATAAAGCAGGATTTTATTTCGTTGAAATGTGATATCACTTTAATTCCAAACCGCAGCAACTTTTACATCAACTTTAATATCTGATATTATAAAAGCATATCTCGCGGATGCTGATTTTGATCTTGTATCATTGAAGCAATTTTAGATTTAAAAGGATATCATCACCGCATTTCTTCGAAAACCTCGTAAGTGCAGCTTGATTAAAGTTGCAGTTATGTTGTCTTTGAAGAAAAGGGACGATATTTCCTTGAAAGGTCTGTTTTTGGAACAGGAACGAAAATGAGATTGGAAACTTAGAACTTATGGTATTTGAGACCAGAAATATCTCTAAGGAGGGACACCAGCTTCAGTGACGTTGCTGAGATAAGAACGCTTATGGAGGGCCGCGAAGCAAGGAAGTTGACAATTCGTCGTGTACGCGTCGACTTACACCCCCAACCCCGACTCCAATTCTGACAGACAATTTCCAACACGAATGCATGCGTATCTGTACACCCGGATATTTATACATTTACTTGCCGTTCAAAAACTTTCCTTTCCGTTAATTACCCCCGAAAAATAATACAATTACAACGCAGAACCAGTCAGACTGACGCCGGACACTGTTGTTTTAAGGTAGTTCTGTACAATGAACCCGTCAGGAGCATGAGTATTGTTTAATAGGAATCTTTATAATGAGCATGTACCCTTTTCCAGGTGGTACCAAGATTGATGGACCGAGACATTTTTAGAAAAAAAATCTGAAGCAACAGACAAAATGACGATTTGTTAACAAAATTAAACCAAATATTCGAGATTCAATTGTCATAAAATGTACAGTTGTTGGAAACAGGTCGGCACAAACGCAACGCGTGTCAGGATCGTTACTATCTTGAAAATGGTCCAGAGTCTAAAATCTATTAATATTTTTGTAGGAATGAAAAAACAACATTATCATAATATCAGGCACAAAAATGTAGTAAATATCGAAAGTATTATGTTCTTATAATCAGACATTCCGTGTGTTTTTGTCGGAAAATCGCAGATTTTTGTGTGAAGGTAATTTCAAGGAAATACCTTTGCATCTGAGATATCGTTTAATATTGCAACCAAGGCAGTGGTTTAATCCTTTTCCAAACAGACTGTTGAATGAATAGCTCTTAGACAGAAGGTTTCAAGAAATATGTCAATAAAAACAGTAATGTCACAGTCATCAACATTTTTCGAGTATTGATACATGAAATGTTTAACTTTGTTTTTGATGGCACTGATTTTGTGATTTGCAATAATTTCCGTGTAAAAGTAGTCTATAATTTCTTGTAAATGGTATATTAAACATTAGTATTTTGGTAAGACGATTTTTACATTGTAAATTCGTGACACACTAACCGAACAGAAAGGTTTCCATCAAGCTTAGTACGTATGTAGTCCCCTTCAAGATAAAACATACTTGTTCTTTTGTGCTCCTTGCATGGACTTTCGTTGGAGAAGACAAACTAATATTAACAAACCCGTTTTTTGCCTGTTTGTATTTTCTCTCGAAACATTATGCATTCAGCACAAACAACATCAAAAGGCTTCGTGTTCTTACATAGTGCAAACTACACCAACTCTGGAATGAGTTATGTGAAATGTAACCTATATTTTGTTCGTCTGCTAGCCCTTTCCCGAACAAGAACTGGTTTTGACGCCCCTGTCGGCATTGGCTTGGGAAAATATTGAGACAAAAGAAGAAAATGCTGATACTCAGCATTTTCTACTTTTGCCTCAATATTTTCTGAGCTAAATTGTGCATCTTTGCGAACATTCATTTTGTCATCTGCAGCAGCTTTAGAAGTCGATCACCCTAAAAATGTGTCGTTTGGGAAAGGGTTAAATCAGAACAGATTCAAAGCTCGGATACTCGATCCTGGTTATTGACACGTTTCGTAAGCTTTTTATTATTGAAAGCGGCATTCATAATAATAAAACTTGATGAGTCGCCTATTTTTTTGCATTTCTTCTTGAAACATTATGCTTTCAGCATAAATAACATCAAAAGGCTTCGTGTTCTTACATAGTGCAAACTACACCAAATCCGAGATGAGTTATGTGAAATGTAACCTATATTTTGTTCGTCTGCGAGGTTGCTGACAGCAACATCTCGTCTGCATTGAGGCAGAAAGAAGAAAAACCTTCACAAATGTCGATCTTCATTAACGGCGCCTGATATATGCCAGTCTAAATTTACTAAAGTTTATGACCTGTTTATCTTCGGGAAACATCGGCTGTTTCCGTCGATCTGCTCCATAACTACTAAACTGTAGTATATGCAGCACGAAAGTCTACATATGTCGACAGCGTTAAAACATCATTTGAAGCACAGATTCAAATTAGATAGATCAAAGACGTCTCAAAGTCAAATGGTTTGAATTGTCGATTTAGAAAATGGCACAAGTATGCAACTTTAAGAAAAGTTGGTTTCAAAGTGGTATATTTTGTCAATGAGCATGTGGTATTTGGCCATGCTGTTTTATAATGAAAGTATAAGCAGCTTGACTTATGTCGTTTTCTTTAGCATGATCAGATTTTTTGTCATACATCTCTGCAAATATTGGGATACTCGTTCATATGCAAGATAAAGGTTAACAATAAAGTACATGTATTTGAAAGATGTTGGTTTAAAATTCCATTCGATTGAAAATTATTTACTTTAGACATATGGTTGACTATGTACTTTTCGTGACCTTCTATACAGTTTATAGGCCATCACAGGACCCAAAATCAGGGGTAGCCGTTACAAATCGGTGCATGTAATTTCAATTAATTAATGGGCTATAAAATGGTCATCATCAGTCAGCACTAGTGTCCATTAAATCTGGACGGGGCAGTTTCCTTGGTAACAGGTATTTACTGTTAGCTAAGATATTCCAGTGCAGGCTGATTTTCAATATATCTCTTACATTTAGTTTTCAATGAAGTTTAGCACAGAGCTCTGGGTAAGAGGAGGTAATGATGATATTCTCACTTGGTCATGTCCCACTCAAACTGTGTTTTGTTGGTGCTGGTTGAAATGTTATGCTCCCATGAGCCTTAGGCCTACTAGTAACGTTAGATAAGTAAAGGATTTGAAATAGTAATTTAAGATGCCATTATTTCCTCTTATCTATAGCCCTGACAACATAACCTTTCCTATTTAACCCTTTCTCAAACAGCACCATTCTAGTTCTAGAACAGTCCAATTTGAAAGCTGATGTACATTAATTTACATGTTGATAAAGATTAAATTTTGTACAATACACTGCAGAAAACATTGAGACAAGAGAAGAAGATGCTAGTCATTGACCTGCATTTTCTTCTTTTGTCTTAGAATTTTCCTAAGCTTTTCTCTTAGGGAGTCAGAACCAGGTCTTGCTTTGGAAAGGGTTAACCCATTACCAAAACATCACAATATTCCATTGGTCCAAATTCAAAGATGCTGCAAGATCATTTCAAGTGTATGAAATTTAAAAAATGGGTATTTTGGAGTAGAAAATAAGCATGGCTCGACTGTTCATTGGAAAACTATTGTAACTTCTGTTTTCTTCCAAAAATCATTGTTTCTTTTAACTTTTGACCTTAACTTAGTACAATACACAATGCTCCAAATTATTAGGCAAAGATTCCTACTACAAATATAAGACTAGAAAGCCCTGAAGAGCTTAAATCGCTCCACAGGCCTGGATTTCTTGTAATATCAAATCCAAGTTTTGACTAGATTTTTTAATAGTTGTGGTTCTTAGAGCAAAAACAAAGTAAAAAGCAGCAATAATGTGGTCAAAGCGAAAAGAAGGTAAATAACTGACTAATAATTTGGCGATGTTAGAGAGGTAATAAAGTTGAAAACAATAATTTTGGCAAATTCATAATTCAGTATAGGAATTTCTAATCAAGCTGAAAATTAAACTCGTGGAAGATCTTGTGATCACCATCATTCTGTCTAAAGTTTGTTTATATTAGTCCATATTCAGGGCCGCAAGCGTGAAAAAAGTGTCGAAAACTGAAATTTTGTCAATTTCAAGGGCCCATTACATAGATTGTAAACATGTGATCATCCCGAAAATTACACACAACCTTGTTGTAAACAAGATTCTTTCCAAGTATCATATTGATTTGTTAACATTTGTGTTCGTTAGAGTGAAAACAAAGTCGAAAATGGCAATTTTGTCAAATTCAAGGGCATATAACTCATGATGTAAGATTCCAATCAAGCTGAAAATTACACCCAGACAGGCTGTTATGGCTGTATTTATGTTGTCGAAGATGTATCAGAAAACCACATCCCGTCCAAAGAAATAACAATTCGACCTTTTGATCCAATATGGATAACAGCACATATTAAACAAAAGATACACCAAAGAAAGAGAGCGTATAGAAAAGCTAGAAAAAGTAATGACCCTTTTCATTGGTCAAAGTTCAGGAAATTAAGAAATGAAATCATCACTATGATAAGACAATCACAACAATCTAATTGTGGAAAAATTTCTCACAATTTAAAGACTGGCCAACTGAAATCAAGTGATTGAACTTTGAAGTCTCTTCTCAATAGAAAACCATCAAGCCCAATTCCACCTCTTTTTGATAGTCAAAATGATGAGCTTATCGTAGATGACCACGAAAAAGCAAACCTGCTTAACACATATTTTGTTTCAATAAGTTCTTTAAATGCAGACCATACAACTAGTAAAACACCAACTGAATGTAGGCGAAAGCACAATGAAATAATTAGTCGTATCCAAATAGACCCTGTGGAAGTTTTAGATGTTCTTTGTATCCTTCCTATAAATAAAGCATCAGGACCAGATGGCATAAGCAATCGAATTTTACGGGAGTGCGCAGTTCAATTAGCTGAACCTCTTTGCGAACTTTTTAATAAATCACTTGACTGGTTTGTACCTACAGCGTGGCAAATTTCTAACGTTAGCCCAATATTTAAATCGGGCGATTCGTCGCTTCCATCCAATTATCTATCGATATCTCTTCTCAATACAATGGAAAAAACCTTAGAAAGAATAGTGTTTAGGCACTTGTTCAACTAACTTTTTTTCTCCTTTTCAGTCGGAATTTTTACCCAGGGACTCAACGGTTAATCAACTATCAGTTTTATATAATACAATTTGTAAGGTTCTTGATGATGGTCTAGAGTTCCGAGTAATATTTTTCGAGTTATTGGCATGGTTTACTCACTATCTATCAAATCGTTGTCAGAAGGTCAAGGTGGTTCTACTTTTTACTTCTTCAAATATATCTTTTACATCCGCTGGGGTTCCACAAGGATCGATGTTGGGTCCACTATTATCTTTAGTATATATCAACGACATAGTTGAAGACATCAATTGCAGTATCAATCTTTTTGCTGATGATACAAGTTTGTCTCTTGTAGTTCAAAATCCAACTGAAGCTGCATGTGAGAGTGGTATGGATAGTGGTAGAACAGAGAGGAACAGTATCTATAGATATTGATAGAAAAGATGGGTATGGGTTAATAGTTGTAGAACAGAGGGGAGCAGTATGGATAGTGGTAGAAGAGAGTGAGTGGTGCATGAATAGTGGTCGTAGAATAGGTATTTAACGAAGAAAAATTGGAAAATGCTGAGGAGAGGTTTGCAAATTTAATTGCCTTTAAAATATATATTCAAACATGAACAACAACAATTTTCCTGTAGATGTTGGTCACTTGGAGACATTACACGACAAAGAAAAGGTTGGATTAAGGTTGCAAAGTCTATTAAAGGTCCACAGCTATTGCATCAAATACGGAATCTACCCTCTTTTAATAACAATGTAAGAGTGTGCAAAACTTTTTGTATTCAAACTCTACTCTTTCTCATCAGATTGTAATTACAACACATTCCAAATTATCAGATATAACCATAAGTATAGGGCATTTTCTTCATTTCCTACAATGTTTTAAACCCAAAAAGAAAACAAGAGGACCATGATGGTCCTTTATCGCTCACTTGAACCAAAATTATATGAGCTTTAGTTTTGTTCAATTCAATCAACATTTATGACTTTAAGAATGAAAAAAATATGGCAAATAACATTGTGTCAAGTTTAGTCTTGATTAGTCAAATTTGAGGTTGAAAGAGTAAAATTTGAAGAGCAGATAACTAAGCAAATTCTATTCTGATTACTCTGAAATTCAAATTACTCCAAGATCTTATCGTAATCAATAGCAAATCTAGAATATGTCTTGAATGTTCATTAGTTGTGGTTGTTAGAGTAAAAACAGCAATTTTGTCAGAATCCAGGGCATATGAATGACAACTTTTTCATTCGATTGAAGCAAAATTCAAACTCATGCTAGGTCTTATAATCAGCAACATTGTGTCCAAGTTTTGTCTCAATTGATCAATAATTGTAGATTCTAGAGTGAAAAGAAGGTCGAAAACAGCCCAAAACGGTAATTTTCTAAAATTCAAGGGCACATAACTCTCCCCTTTCTGATCCAATCAGACCGAAAATAAAGCTCATTCGAGATTTTATGGTCTCCAACATTGTGTCCAAGTTTTGTCTTGATTGATAAATAATTGTAGATTATAAAGTGTAAACAACGTCAGAAACAGTCGAAAAATATAATTTTGTCCAATTCAAGGGCACATAACTCTGGAATTTCTTATCTGATCAGACCATAAATAAACTCATATGAGATCTTATAGTCTCTAATATTGTGTCCAAGATATGCATTGATTGGTCATTAATTGTAGATTCTAGAGGGTAAACAAGGTAAAAAACAGTAAAAACGGCAATTTTGTCAAATTCAATGGCAAATAACTCTCAACTTTCTGTTCAGATCCAACTGAAAATCCAAAAGTCTAAGATCTTATAGTCTCCAACATTGTGTCCAAGTTTTGTCTTGATTGATTGATAAATGTAGATTCAAGAGTGTTAACAAGGTCTAAAACAGCGGAAACCGCAATTTTGTCAAATTCAAGGGCAAATAATTCTCGACTTTCTGATCAGATCAGACTGGAAATCCAATTCATCCGAGATATTATGGTCTCCAACATTATGTCCAAGTTTTGTCTTGATTGATCAATAATTGTAGATGCTAGAGTGTAAACAAAGCTAAACACAGCATTTCTTGATATTCAAGGGCACATAACTCCATACATTCTGGTCTGATCAGGCCCATAATAGTACATGTTCGAGAACTTATGATCATACTTGTTTTGGCCAAGTTTGATCAAGATTGCTTAATTTTTGTGGATGTTAGAGTGTAAACGCCCCAATTGTTGCCGGACGGACGCCGGACTGAAGTGGCCACAATAACTCACCTCGAGCACTTCGTGCTCAGGCGAGCTAAGAAACTCATTTGAAATTGTCGACTGCTATAACATTTTTAAATCTAGACCAGTTTAATTTTTTGCCGTTTGATAATGGGCTAACAATTCTATTCATACACAATTTTGTAACTTCAAAACTATTTTTTGAAACAATGTCAGATACAATACTAAATTGTCGTGAATTTCATAGTAATACCCAATGGGAAACCATTGTATCTGTTTGATACAATACTTTTCCATTAATGATTTAGGGGTTGTCGTCATTTCTTGAATACATTCTTTAAATGTTTATATGCTCGACAATACATTCCCATCTACGAAGAAAAGGAGAGTATAATTATATCCGTTTGCTTCTCGTTCTTCAATATTTCCTAAAGGTTTATGGGTCGGGTCACCAAAACAAAATAGTTTTTGGGAAAAGATGGTTAAGAGACAAACTAAAGTTACATGTATATGTTTTTACAATTTAAATATAAATGCTTTTAAGCCTTTCCCAAACAAGACCTGCTTTTGACGCCCGTAATTAAAAAGGCTTGACAAAAAGAAAAAAAATGCTGAAATAAATCAGCTTTTTCTCTTTTTGCCTCAATATTTTCTGAGATATTTTGTACCGTATGTAAATCCCATCTTATCAATACCTATTCTGTTGTCCTTAGCAGCTTGCCGATTGGAGGGCGGTAAAAAAATTGTTTGGAAAGGGTTAATCAACATTTTCCAAACCCCCTTAAGTAAGTCAAAAAGGCATCACTATTTAAAGGACATAAACTAAGTCTGAATTTCTTTATTCAATACAGACCATGGAAGGATGAAAAACACATTTTCCAAGCAGGATAAAATAAAATCCACAAATTCAGCCAAGCTCAGACAAGAAGACCAGAGCATGCATCTTATCAGACTCAAAACAAAATTTATTGCACATGACCTGGTAATGGGGTGATAATGTGGGGTCAAACTGAGTCTGGCAACGGGTCAATTTGTTCCACATGACTGAGAATCAGATCTGATTGTTTTGGCCGTGATGGCTCTAGAACTGTATAGTGTAAAGACAAGGTGACCGCCATAACCACAATGTCGCTACTTTTTAACGAAATCCTCGTAACTGCAGCTTAAACAAGCTGCAGTTACGAGATTTTTGTTTAAAAGCGACGGTGCATTATGACTGACCAATCCCTATGGCAACATTTTGTGGGGAATATTCAATTAAAATCGGGCTTTTTATCAAATCAAAAATCAAAGAAATACTGTGAAAACCGAAAACGTTTTGATGTGCTTTTTTAATCAACTTTCCCTTTGGTTGATTAGAACTTGACAAGGAAAACAATTTAAAGTTTAATACGAGTCCTTATTCAGAAGAATGGAGAATTACAATAAGAATTACAAATGAAATTGTTTAATATGCTGATTTTGTCATTTGGAATAGATTTCGCTTTCCACATGGTTACATGTTTTTGCGACAAAGCGACTTACTTTTCGTTAGTATTCTACAAATTTATTCGGAAGAATCGAGTCTAATGATATAAATAAATTATTTCGAGATTGTATGAAGAAACCCTGCAGCCACCTTTCGATTTAAGCAAGGTTCTAGAAAAAACATCTTGTGACCATTTTGACAAATGCGGCTCTAGATCAACTTGAGCCTTGAATATAATCCATTGAACTTCTTTATAGATATGCATCAGCTATAATAGGATACTTAGACCCTGGACTAGGCTCCATTTGACTGAAACTGACTGAGACGTGGGACTGATAACGCAGAGTATCGTGAAGGTGCGAGTTTGGGAGCTTAGTCCAAGGGGTATACTGTCGATCTTGATCAGACTGAGAATATGCGTTGGCTGATCTGGAACCAGTTTGAACTCAAACGCGACAAGAGTCCAAATTTCAAATTCTTCCACATTTGTTTATAAAATTCCATAAAAAGAATTTGAAACATCCATCATGGATGAGTTTAGAGTAATCCGAAAACGTTGATTGACTCCATGTCCGCCTCTTTGTCACCGTTTTCTAAACATTTCGCTTATTTGGTTTTTATTACTTCTAATTAAATTCAGCGTCTTTTGAAAGTGGCCCGTTTTATTTCAACAATATCAATTTAAGTAAAATTAGAAACCATTTTAAAGGCTACAATTTACACATCCCTTAACATATGTAGATAAGCATTCCAACAGTAGTCCAGATGATTAATTTATGACTTAAAAGTTTATATTAGGAGGAATTTTGTTCTGTCTGTGCACTTTGCTACTTATTTTGCATGAAATGTCGAGCTTTAACTCTGACTAAGCCCTTGTATTAACATGAATACAGTCATGTATATATCTATTAACCAATGTTTTTGTTAGTAGTCAGAAACGTTTGGATAAAGTGTGTTTAACTGGAATTTTGTGCAGGTTGCCATTTGGTATTTTTGATGATTATCAATATTCTTGTTTGCTTGTGTAAAACTGTACAGATATTCTATCGATACAAGGGTAAATGCAAAAGAGAAAGGATTGAAAATGAGAAGGTCGATATATGATCGCAAATCAACCTGCATTCTTTCTATTTTCAAAAAAAGGAGAAGAGAAAACATAAACATCCCATAAAACGTGCCAAATGCATCAAT
Source organism: Fragum sueziense (assembly GCA_963680895.1). Lineage (NCBI taxonomy): Eukaryota > Metazoa > Mollusca > Bivalvia > Cardiida > Cardiidae > Fragum > Fragum sueziense. Next base: position 2,909,756 of record OY804605.1, on the reverse strand, counting down.
CTTGGGCCAAACATCTGTGTTGATATAGAATAACCCTGATTTGCATAATTGCTCGTCCCCGGGGTCAAAATGTACCCTGAAAGGAACAACCTGTTGAAGGGATAATCACAGGGTAACCCGGGTACTGTCGCTGGTGCTCTTTTGATGTGGATCCTTTACCAGACGACAATATTTTGTGTTGGTCGAAATTGAAAGCTGTTACAGACGACAACAGATGTGGTACTGAATATGTCGAATTTGTTGATTATTTCACGAAAACCTTGAGGATAATGAAGAAAATGCTGATAATCAGCATTTTCTTCATTTTCCTCAAAGTTTTTAAAACTTCCAAGTCTGCATATCACCCTGGGTTGTCGAAAGTCTAGACCGTCCTCTCTTTGTGAAAAGGTTAAACATTTTACGACAACGCTTTACGACTTTTCCTAAATTCAAAATGCTGCAGACGAAACTTTTATGGTGTCTTTTCACACGAACTGTGTGAATATTTTGGTGCTAGATTGTTGGAGATGCTATAAAAGCAGCGTCGGCTACATACCAAAATGAATGGTGTGCCAAGGTCACTACAATTTAAACCAAAGAGTTTGTAGACCATCGATTTCATATCATACTTTCGATGCATTCCATTTCAGTTGGGGTCCTTTCTTTATCAGCTTCATTTAAACATGTCTGTACGATGGTTGCAAATTAGGTAAATGTACAAGAATATGTTTTCCTTTTATAAAGTCTGACGTATTCTCAAAGACAAAAAATTAGCAGCCAACTGAAAATTGTCACAGCAGCGTGTTCTAGACTGGATGCAGTTACGTCGCTTTTGGTTTCCAGTGATGACACAATGTTTCAAAAACCGAAATCCTCTAGGTTTCCTTTAGAATACATGTAAATGCTGACGTAAAAACCGCAATTGTATACATGCATTGTGTGTATATGTTCATAGTTCATACCACAGCTTTTGATATCTACAAATGCCAAAAAGCTTTAACACAGGTCACGTTTGAAGATAAGTTTTCAAAACAAGGATTACCTCCTTGAAATCTCAAGTAGGCGATAAACCGATAAACCTCATAAACAGGGAGAATTGGTTGAATTTCAAGTTGTTCTTTTTTGCAGTTATTAAAATTCATCTTTTACTCCATAAATTAAGATTCGGCATACACCTGTTATTTGTTATCTAATGCATCGATATAAAAAGTACAATATGAAGGCAATCAGTATTTTGTAACGATTCTTATTTCTAATAATAAACTTATAAGTGCGACTGAACCGTTTAGAGCATGTGGCCGACCCCAAGTTATCATCGTTACCACACAGAAGAGAAGTAACAACCTAATCCGTGATGTTGTTTTTGACAGATGTATCTATCATCCTTTAAAAACTCAACATTGCAAATGTAGGCTACGTGTGTACGCGTACATGAAAAATAACAGAGAAGCGGCTGTCATATGTCTGGATAAAGAAGTTACAAGACAAGATGCAAGACTCAAGAACATTTGAAAATTGAAATGTCCATGCTAAGACGAGAATGAATGAGCATGACAGAATCTGTGTATATTAATCATGGTAACGGAAACGCTAACCTAAAGGTGAAATAGCCGTAATGTTACCATTTTGATTTTCATAAAACATCGGATATTTCCGAGCGTCATCGTTACGGATCCGAACTTATTCGGGCGTAGTCGTAAACATTCGGCGGTGGAACGTTCCACCGCCGAATGTTTTCGACGTCGCCCGAATAATTCCGATGTCACGCGAATCTCATTAGGGATAGACTACTTTAATATATGATGTTGTTTTCGACAGCGAATCCGTGTACCTTGTACATGGTAACGGAAAGCGTTAACCTTAAGTGTCGACGAGTTTTAAGTACTTGATAAAAAGTGATAAAAATGATAAACATTGATAAGGCAGACAGTAGCGACAAAGAAGTTTTTGATTAATATACTTAATTCTTACGATTGAATTTCTAATATACGGGGCTTATGTCCTTTAATCTAACTACACTGTGTCGTTAATTCTATGATCTATCTATTTGATTAGGGACCCACTTGTTTTTATGACATCGACGTTTTTGGCCTTGAAGAAGGCCAAATTTAGCATGTCATTTTTCCCAGGGCGTGCTGAATCGTTATCTTGTGAAAACGTTGAACGCAGATAGATAGTGTTCTTGCGCGATGAAAAGTAAATCGGAACTGGATTAGATCTATACTACTTTATGCAGATTTTTGACCCATGTACATTACAAAAGAAGTAAATACATACGTTGATAGTAGTAAAGGCATTTAAAATCGTAAAATATTTACGATCAAGAAATCGATTGCAACATATATTGTGCGCGGATCCATTCGCCGCCAATACTCAACGTTTAGTGGGTTTTCCCCCGAATCAATATCGTAAGCAATATCTAAATATAGATACCCTGCAGACGCAAGATTATGACGATGTATTATTGCGATTAAATCTTTTTTAGTCTGGTTTAAAAAGAAGATTAAAAGGTTTTCGAGAGGTTTTTACCTGTCGATGATAGAAATTTTAGTTATTTTCGGAAATAAAATGGTGTCCGATCTGACCCGAAGGAAAATTGATACGTCGGGTCTAACCGGACAAATAATGATTTTATATATTAATTATATCACTCCTGCAACAGCAAGTTCAGTGGTCGAGTGGTAATGTCGAAGTCTCAGATCTCGGAGAACCGACGTTCAATTCCAGCTATCAGCGTAAATTTTTTTATTTTTTTTAATGAAATACTCGATGCAGAAATAAATATCTTAGATCGTTCATTTGTATTTTATCTTACCTAAAACCTTTCCAAACAAAATTTTAGATTGTTCCAAATTAATTATGTAAAATTGCAAACATAATTATTTGAAATAAATTTAGCTCGATTATCGGCCTGTCCGATCAGACCCGATGTGTCCGAAATAACCTGTCGTTGATGACTCATTTTGTTTTCCTTATGGTACCCGGTTTTATACGCTTAATACATACTTCTCATTACCGATGCCGGGGAAAAGGCTTAAAATTTTCTGATTGTGACATAAGATACAGTTTTTGTCTTCACCTATGGGCAGGTTTAAAAAAAATGTGACCAAAGTGTGACATTTAAATGTTAAGAATAACAGCTAATTTTACAGAATATCATCCAGATTTCTTAATTAGGGTGGCTAAAAACTATTCTAAATGGTTAAGCAGTGCCCAAATTATATTTTAAATTCATGTTCACTACTTTTTAACTTAAATTGTGTGCACAATCTTGCAAAATGACAACAAAAAAGCGTTTCACTCCTGACAGCATATATATTGCACAATATGAGAAATTGTAACCCACGAATCACTAAAAAGTAGAGTGCAGAATGCCCACAAGGTTGATGGCTTCCTAAAAAAATTTGAGTGGTAGATTTCCTGCTGAATAGACAAAAATGAGAACACATTTTGAAAAATAAAAGTGTTTCACTCCTGACATAAATTTCAGAGGGGTATTGTATAAAACAGGCTCCACATCCTAAACCAATGAAGATAAGATAAAAAAGTAATTTTAAGATGATGATGCACATGTTGTTTTATGAATTACAAGTGCTTATTGTAGTATCCTGTCACTGTCTTTTATTTACCATAGCTTAGAAACTTGGTAAAACTGTTAAGTGTCACACAAAAACGTTTCACTCCTGACATTTTTGACATGTTTTAATGACATATCTTTTTTATTTGTGAAGCGATTTTCTTTAAACTTGGTACCTAGTATAGACACAATAACACATCTTTTTAGCTTTGATTGGGTTGAATATGTTTCTCTGTAAAAGCCGTGGCATGTAAAAAGTGAATGGTCACATTTTTTTTTAAACTTGCCCCTATCTAAATAATGGCTGACGATCGCTTAACTGTCCGAAAGTACCCGACGTTCCTCTAATATTTAAAGAAACTTGTTCATTGCAAAATTTTCCGTAAATGTTCGTTTTTTCCACCGCGAAAGAACTATTGGGTCCATAGAAATACCGGAACACCATGGAACGCATAGTAATTACCGGAACACACGGAACGCGTCAGTGATTACCGATACACACTTGAAATATTTGGTTTTCCAATACCGTAGGTAATAGTAACGATTTGTTATTCTTTAATCTGTTTTAAAACTTTGTTATTTATATATCTATGTATTTGTATACATGTGTTAGATAGTTATGTTTTAATAGGCAGATTCATGATTTAATAAGGTTCTAAATGATATTGTGAAGATTTATAGAAATAACATCACGATTTGTCGGCAATGATTTAACTTCATTTAATAATCGAAATCCTTCTTACCTGATCCTTGATAATTTGGCCCCCATGATTCTAGTGGCCATCCAGTACAGATGATTTCTGTTCATCTTACTTTTGTTTTATACCAAAAATCTGCATGTGTTCAAATTTGTTCGAAACTTCTTCAAAAAAAAAATAAAAGATTAAAATATTACTCTTGTTATTTTTCGTACACTTTCCAGGCCTTCAGCACTTTCAGCACTTTGATTATTGCTGAAGTTAAAGAATATTTAAACTTTCTCATACCAATAATCTGCATGTGTTCAAATTCTTAAGGCCTTCAGCGCTTTCAGCGCTTTGATTGGGTTTGAAGCCATTCTAACCACAAACGCAGTACAAGGCCTATTTCATATATCATAAAATCTGGCTCCTAGGCCGTGAGAATAAAAAGGCCGATATATTTAAAAAGGTACTTCACTCCTTGTGGAAAAAATCATTTTCTCAAATTACTGCCCTTCTCCTTCGACCGATCAACATTTACAGAGAGTATGATAGCCTTGTGTCAGGCCCTGTATATATGTTTATGTCGCTTGAAAAATCAAGGAAGACTAACACTCAGAAATAAATTATACATATTAACGTCCCTGGTCCTATACAGGGCCTTGGAAAATACAATGAAAGAGGTAGACTGATGTCAGTCTGTTAAGAATAACAACATTTGTATTGAGAAATATGAAAATAGGGTACATAGAAAATTGTTGCTCTTTGTCGTTCTTAACAGACTGAGGAAATCCCTTTGTAAGGTAATCTGACCTTAAGATAATACCCGACACCAAGCAGTAGGCCCTACTCCACAGCTTGATAACACAATTAGCTGCTAAGATTTATAACTGCAGTCTTTTAATTCTTTTTCAAAGAAGACTTGATTTTCACCTACCTAATCGAAAAGACATTGAAAATATAGAGCCAAAATAAGAAAATTCTGATTACATGTATTATCATTTTCTCCTTTTTCCTCAATACATTTTCCGTTTATTATTATCCACAAATTCAATCTTTATCAACAACCTTTCTTTCGTTTTTAGCTCCACTGGCCGACAGGCCAGCGGGCTATTGTCATGGGGGTGTGTCCGTCGTGTGTGCGTCTGTCCATAAACTTTTTCTTTAAAAATCTTCTTCTCAGAAACTACCAGATGGATTTCAATCAAACTTCACAAGAATGATCCTTGGGTGACCCTCTCTCAGATTCCTTCAAAAAATTTGGATTGAATCAGAATAACCTGAGTTATCAGCCCTTGAATATCAAAAATAGCTGGTTTTGACTTTAATTTTACTCTAAAATCCACAAATATATACTAATCAAGACAAAACTACAACAGAATGTTGGTGACTTTAAGATCTTGCCTTGATATAATTTTCAGCTTGATCTGAATTTTACATCATGAGTTATGTGCCCTTGAAATTGACAAAATTGCCATTTTCGGCTCTATTTGACTTTGTTTTCACTCTAGCAAATACAAATATTGACCAATCTAGACAATACTTGTGCAGAATGTTGATGACCATAAGATCTTACCTTGGTATAATTTTCAGCTTGATCTTAACTTAACATCATGAGTTATGTGCCCTTGAAATTGACAAAATAGCTATTTACGACTCTATTCTGACATTGCTTTCACTCTAGCAACTACAAATATTGACCAATCAAGAAAAAACTTGTACAGAATGGTGGTGACAATAAGATCTTGCCTCATGCATTTGCTAGTTTGCGCAGCATGAACCTTTGAAATTGCATTCAACAAGACAAACAATCAGGCCTATGGAGCGCTTCCAGGCCGCCAGGACTGTCTAGTTTTGGACTGGACAACCCTTAAATGTTACCTTGTAACTGCAATTTGTTTTAAGATGCAGTTACGAGGAGTTTGTTGTAAAGCAGCAGCAGCAGCAGCAAGTTAGTGTTGTAGAGGATCAACCCTTTCCCAAAACGGCAACATCTAAGGGCAGCCCAGTCCAAACACAAAAGAAGGTTTGCTGATAAAACTTGATTTTGTGTACAATAATATACGGAAAAATATTAAAGCAAAAGGAGAAAATGATGATGATCAGAATTTTCTTTGAGTTAAATGCTCAATATTTTGAATGTCTTTTCGATTAGGTAGGTGAAAATAAAGTCTTCTTTGAGAAAGGATTAAAAGACTGCAGTCATAAATCTGATCAGCTAATTATGTTATCAAGATGTGAAGTACTGCTAGGTGTCGGATTATCTTACAAAGTGATATCTGGAATGTGAACCACCTGTGGGGACCAAATTTTA